>CAMZMU010000088.1:34856575-35188470 GCA_947311845.1 Poa pratensis
CCCAGTGGACTTTTTTGCTTGGTTGTGTTATGTTAGGCCATAGGAACATGAGAAACCAAAGTCTACCCCAAATCGACACACGATTCCATCCGGTTCGTCCGAAAGGGGAGTTTTCACCTCTAAGTGCAGAAACTCACTAGAGAGAAAGTGAAGCCGGTGATGTCGGTCACACGTAGGAGTAGATTCTTGCACATTTACAACACACAACACACTTGTATACATATGGTATGTCACAACCTAGGTTTGGGTGGGGTTCCGACGCTCCGGGGCCCCGCTTCGGTGAAACCCTGAATCCGCTGGAAAAACCCTAACGTTTCCGTCTACCCCCATAGACGTGCGTCGAAAGGGGGAAGCCCAGTGGACTTTTTTGCTTGGTTGTGTTATGTTAGGCCATAGGAACATGAGAAACCAAAGTCTACCCCAAATCGACACACGATTCCATCCGGTTCGTCCGAAAGGGGAGTTTTCACCTCTAAGTGCAGAAACTCACTAGAGAGAAAGTGAAGCCGGTGATGTCGGTCACACGTAGGAGTAGATTCTTGCACATTTACAACACACAACACACTTGTATACATATGGTATGTCACAACCTAGGTTTGGGTGGGGTTCCGACGCTCCGGGGCCCCGCTTCGGTGAAACCCTGAATCCGCTGGAAAAACCCTAACGTTTCCGTCTACCCCCATAGACGTGCGTCGAAAGGGGGAAGCCCAGTGGACTTTTTTGCTTGGTTGTGTTATGTTAGGCCATAGGAACATGAGAAACCAAAGTCTACCCCAAATCGACACACGATTCCATCCGGTTCGTCGAAAGGGGAGTTTTCACCTCTAAGTGCAGAAACTCACTAGAGAGAAAGTGAAGCCGGTGATGTCGGTCACACGTAGGAGTAGATTCTTGCACATTTACAACACACAACACACTTGTATACATATGGTATGTCACAACCTAGGTTTGGGTGGGGTTCCGACGCTCCGGGGCCCCGCTTCGGTGAAACCCTGAATCCGCTGGAAAAACCCTAACGTTTCCGTCTACCCCCATAGACGTGCGTCGAAAGGGGGAAGCCCAGTGGACTTTTTTGCTTGGTTGTGTTTAGGCCATAGGAACATGAGAAACCAAAGTCTACCCCAAATCGACACACGATTCCATCCGGTTCGTCCGAAAGGGGAGTTTTCACCTCTAAGTGCAGAAACTCACTAGAGAGAAAGTGAAGCCGGTGATGTCGGTCACACGTAGGAGTAGATTCTTGCACATTTACAACACACAACACACTTGTATACATATGGTATGTCACAACCTAGGTTTGGGTGGGGTTCCGACGCTCCGGGGCCCCGCTTCGGTGAAACCCTGAATCCGCTGGAAAAACCCTAACGTTTCCATCTACCCCCATAGACGTGCGTCGAAAGGGGGTAGCCCAGTGGACTTTTTTGCTTGGTTGTGTTATGTTAGGCCATAGGAACATGAGAAACCAAAGTCTACCCCAAATCGACACACGATTCCATCCGGTTCGTCCGAAAGGGGAGTTTTCACCTCTAAGTGCAGAAACTCACTAGAGAGAAAGTGAAGCCGGTGATGTCGGTCACACGTAGGAGTAGATTCTTGCACATTTACAACACACAACACACTTTTATACATATGGTATGTCACAACCTAGGTTTGGGTGGGGTTCCGACGCTCCGGGGCCCCGCTTCGGTGAAACCCTGAATCCGCTGGAAAAACCCTAACTGTTCCGTCTACCCCCATAGACGTGCGTCGAAAGGGGGTAGCCCAGTGGACTTTTTTGCTTGGTTGTGTTATGTTAGGCCATAGGAACATGAGAAACCAAAGTCTACCCCAAATCGACACACGATTCCATCCGGTTCGTCCGAAAGGGGAGTTTTCACCTCTAAGTGCAGAAACTCACTAGAGAGAAAGTGAAGCCGGTGATGTCGGTCACACGTAGTAGTAGATTCTTGCACATTTACAACACACAACACACTTGTATACATATGGTATGTCACAACCTAGGTTTGGGTGGGGTTCCGACGCTCCGGGGCCCCGCTTCGGTGAAACCCTGAATCCGCTGGAAAAACCCTAACGTTTCCGTCTACCCCCATAGACGTGCGTCGAAAGGGGTAGCCCAGTGGACTTTTTTGCTTGGTTGTGTTATGTTAGGCCATAGGAACATGAGAAACCAAAGTCTACCCCAAATCGACACACGATTCCATCCGGTTCGTCCGAAAGGGGAGTTTGTTGTCATTTGTCTATGTTTTGTTCTATCTTAGTTGCTACAACTCTGTTTCGATTAATTTTGATAAAAGTTGGTTTCACAAGCCCCACCCAAACCTAGGGTTTCGCTGGAAAAGGATAGCGGAGCGCAGGAATAATTTGCGCGTGGGCCTACCACATAATACAATATATTATAATAAAGGTCTAAAAAATTATAATATTATTGTATAGTACAACTTAAATAAATTAGGGAATATGGACTAAATTAGGGAATATATTGACTAAAAAAAAAAGGATACGCCGACGGCATTGCCGTCGGCGTAGTCTTATCCACTTACCAAAACGCGCGGCCCGCGCGCGTGGTCGTCCCCAACCCACCCACCCCCCCCCACACACACACACAGCACGCTCCTCTCCTCCACCACGCGCCGCCGCCGCCGCCCTCGTCCCCCTGCTCGATCTCCGGCCACCGGCGGCGCCGCCCTCGTCCTCTCCTCTCCTCCAGCCCAACGTCGACCGCACCCACACCCCAGCCTCTCCTCTCCTCCACCCGCGCCGCATCCGGTCCGGTCGAGCACCACCGCGCACCCCCGCGTCGAGCAGCGCCGCCCCGCGTCGAGCAGCGCCGCCCCGGTCGAGCAGCGCCGTCGCCCCGTCGGCCCAGCCATCCCGCATTGCCGCCGCTCCCCTCCCCTCTCCGGTACACCCTATTCCTCCTCATCCCCTCCCTTCCCCTCCTCTCTCCTTGTCCTCACCACGGATTTGAGCTCACCACGGATTGTGTTAGTGATTGTGTAGGTGTTTAGTGCTAAAAATTATAGGATTTTAGGAGTAGGATTTTAGGGATTTTAGGAGTAGAAACCACTGGAAATTATAGGATTTTAGGAGTAGGATTTTAGGGATTTTAGGAGTAGAAATTATCCACTGTAAATGTAGTATTGTCCACTGTAAATTAGATTTTGTTCATCAAAATCCATGTTATAATAATTGTTCATTTAGTACAAAAGAATGTTGTATTTAGGGAAGTGTTGGATGGGTCTTATTATCTTAATGCGGGATGGTTTGGTGTTAGGTTTACTAAATTGTGAACATTTTCAAAGAAATAACCAGTAACAATTATTGTGAACACATGCAAAATAATGTAGCAAATAAAATGTTGTTGACAATTATTTTTCATATATTCATTTCATATATGACTAACCCTGTATCAAATGCTTTTACTTAACTAAGTATCATGTCGGAGCCGGAGCGAAAGTTTCGTGGTGTTCACCGGAGACCCACGAAGATCCCGACTTGGGCAGCTCAGATCACAGTGGATCACAGGAAGATCCAGCTTGGTACTTTCAGGTGCCCGTGGCAGGCGGCCCGCGCCTACGACTGCGCGGCGGTCCAGCACTTTGGGGCGAGAGCGATCCTCAACTTTGAGGATGAGCGGAGCGTGGCGCACATGTTAGCGCCAGATGGCATGAGGATCGCGACGAAGGCCGAGGAGAGGGAGCACCGGCAGGCAGAGAGGCTGCTCAGGGCGCGCCACCAGCGCGAGGATGACCCCTTGGTCAAGGATCTCCTCCTTGATCCCCAGGTGATGGCGGTCCAGTACCAGGTCTTGAGCGAGAGCCGGCAGCAGCGCGGGCAGGGCGAGGCCGGCCCCTCCGGCACGCAGCAGCAGGGCGAGGACTCTAGCAGCAGCCTGTCCTCTTGTTGGGGCCGCTTGGACGACGTCACTGACACCGGCGCGAGTCGAGTTTAGGATGTCTATCATCCTACCTGTCGTACTACTAGACTTATCTTGCTACCTGTTGTACTGCTAGACTTATCATACATGCTACCTATGTATTATTGTGCTACTTGTCTATATGTGTTATGTTTAGCTAATATGGTTACATCGTTCTATGGTTTATTCTGTTTTATGTTTAATTATTAGGTAAAATGGAGGGATATTTGCTTATATATTTCGATTGTTTGTACTTTTCAGATGACGTAGCTTCCTCTCGGCCTTCTCCGGCCACCGATCACGCTTCGAGGGTATAAATCTTTCGCCTCTCTTGCTGCATAGGTTTATTTTGGTCTAGATCACCAAGTCAGTCGCGTAACCCGAGTCAGATCCCATCCGGAAGGGTTACAAATTTATAAATATGCAGGATTGTCCATCTTTGCATATTTATAACCGTAACACTTCCGGGTTGTCCTGTTGGACAGTCCGAGTACGTGTAGATCGGGTCGTGTTCCACGTTCTACCCCTTCCTGAGACGGAATTTCGGCAGCACCTCCCTGTTGTTCTTCGGATGCACACCCTCTCGGCTTGACAAGCTCGAGACGTGTATTCTGAAGAACAGCGGGGAGGTGCTGCCGAAATTCCGTCTCGGGTCGGGGTAGAACATGGGACACGACTCGATCTACACGTACTCGGGCGGGATAGGCCCCTACCTATTAGAAGTGTATGTGAACCCTTGCATGTTGTAAAAGATAAAATTTGGCCGTAATAAAATGGTGACATTGCATGCAAGAAAATAAAAATATGATGCATTTAATTTCATGTTATTATTATTTGGCTCACAGTAAAGCAGCAGAGGATGGCAGATAATGGGTGGATGTACAGTGGCCGAACTAGTTTGGTTGACAAAACAGATGAGTGGGTATGGAAGACGCATTTGTTAGTGAAGGAGTTAGCGCGTAAGGGTTCAGAGTCAGGCGCTCGTGGACAGTGCCCTTGCCCTCGTTGCAAGTTTCGTACACGTCAGGGAAAGGATGATATGATTAAACACCTCTTCTCTCGTGGGTATATGCCGAACTTCGTGACGACAGTCAACTTTGATGAGTACGAGCGCGAGAGTGGCAGGGTGATGCGGCAGCGGATCAATGGCAATGAAGATGATGGGATTAGAAACTGGCTAGATGATCTCCGTGCTGGCGACATGCCAGATTCGCCACCATCACAGGAGGAACCGGAGGAACCTCCAGAACCGGAGGAACCGCGTGAACCGGAGGAACCGCGAGAGACCCAGAGCCAACCGCGAAGGCCTTCTTTGCTATGATGGCCTCGTCTCAGAGGCCTCTGTACGAGGGTGCAAAAGTTTCTCAGCTCGATGCCATCTCGCAAGCACTAGCCAACAAGCTCCAGTATGGCAGCACCCGTTCATGCTTTGAAGCGCATCTGCAAACAACTGGTAACCTGTTGCCTGAAGGGCATTGTCTGCCTCAAAGCATGTACGAAACGAAGAAAATCCTGCGAGATCTCAGCATGGATTATCAGAAGATAGATTGTTGTCCAAAAGGATGCCTTTTGTTTTGGAAACAGTTTGCCAATGACAAGTACTGTATCTTGTGTAAGGCCTCTAGGTATCATGTGGTAAAAGGACCCGATGGTACGAAGACGCAGTCAAATGTCGCCATTAAGATTCTTCGTTACCTCCCATTCATACAAAGAATCAAGCGGCTTTACATGAACAAAGAGTCTGCCACACAGATGCAATGGCACAAAACGGGGAAGAGATACAAGGATGAGCACGACCGGGAATTGATGGGACATCCATCTGATGGTACGGCATGGAAGAACTTTGATGCGAACCACCCCGATGAGGCAGCAGATGCTCGAAACGTGAGAATCGCGATAGCAACCGATGGATTCAATCCATATGGTTTGTCGACTACCGCGTACAGCTGCTGGCCCGTGTTTGTTATTCCGCTCAATCTCCCTCCTGGAGCCCTAATGCAAAAGAAGACCATGTTCCTCTCGCTGATCATTCCAGGTCCTGAATATCCGGGGAAGAATTTAAGTATGTACATGCAGCCAATTGTGGATGATCTGAACCACTCTTGGCACCACGGGACGTTGACATATGATCGTGCATCGAAGACAAACTTCTTGATGAAAGTTTGGTATCACAATTCCATGCATGACATGCCCGGGTACGCCCTATTCTGCGGATGGTGTACAGCTGGTAAGTGGCCATGCCCAGTGTGCAGGAACCGACTTGAGTTCATGTGGCTAACGGCGGGACGGAAGTATTCCGCGTTTGACACACATCGAAAGTTCCTCAAAAGAGGGCATCCGTTTAGAGAAGACAAAAAGAACTTCAAGAAGGGCAGAGTTGAGCGTGAAGAAAAAGCGATACCAACTTTCGATGGTGCAGCTGTTGACGCCGAGCTAAGTGCTCTCGTGCCTGCTGGGAGAAAAGGCCCACGATATGTGGGATATGGTGTGTCGCACAACTGGACTCACGTGGCAGGCTTGACGCAACTCGAATATTACAAGGACCTCGAACTTCCCCATAGCATCGATGTGATGCACACCGAAAAGAATGTTGGAGAGTCCCTCTTTCACACAATCCTGAACATTACCCCGAAGTCGAAGGATAATGTTAAGGCTAGAGTTGATGTTAAGAAGCTCTGTGATAGGGAGAGAATGCACATGAAGCCTCCTGAAGGCCGTCAAAAGAACTGGTTCAAGCCGCATGCTGACTTCTGCCTTAATAGTATGCAAAGGTCTGAGGCATTCCATTGGCTCAAATTCGTCGTGATGTTCCCTGATGGCTATTGTTCGAATATAAGTAAGGGAGTCAATATACAATCGGCAAAAGTCACCGGGCTCAAGAGTCACGACTATCATATATGGATTGAGCGGCTGCTACCGGTGATGGTTCGAGGGTATCTCCCCGACCGTGTCTGGCGAGTGCTCGCGGAGTTGAGCCATTTCTTCCGCACGCTCTGTGCTAAGCAAGTATGTCCCCTGATTATTCAGAAGCTGCATGAACTAGTGCCGGAGTTGCTGTGCAACTTAGAGACGATATTTCCGCCAGGCTTCTTTACTCCGATGGCACATCTTGTTGTGCATCTTGCGAATGAGGTACTCTTGGGTGGACCGGTGCAGTTTCGTTGGCAGTTTTGTATTGAGAGAGAGTTTAAGTATATTCGAACCAAATGTGGAAACAAAAATAAGATTGAGTCATCCATAGCCGAGGCAACTATCCTTCAGGAGATGGCAGACGCCAGGCTAACGTACTACCCCGATGATGTTCCCACTATGCATAACCAGGCCTCTCGGTACAATGTCGACGAGCCCAAGCGAGACCCCAAGCTCGTCCTCTTCCAGTGTCCCGGTGGCAAGAGCGGTGGCCCAACAAGGTATAACTTGACCAATGATGAGCTGGAGTGCATAATGCTCTATGTGCTTATGAACATGAAGGAAGTGACCCACGACGAGCAGGGAGAAGAGGGCAGTTTCCTTAGGTAAAATGGGGAACAAATTACTTTGCAACTACTATCATGATTTCGTTCTAATACGTATTTTCTCCTTTTAGTCAATTCACGGATGAAATGTGGTCGGGAACATCAGATGGACCCAATGAAGCCGCGTTGGACACTCTTTTGAAAGAGCCTGCCCCCGGAAAGAAAAAATTCACGGTTTGGTTCAGGGAAAAGGTAATTTCAAACCTGTCCCTTCTACCTTGCAATTCGTGTATTATCCCTCTTACTAATGCACAAAACAATTTGTACTTGTAGGGAGCTGATCCCAACGTTGTGATGTCAGATGAGTTGAGATGTGTCTCCCAAGGTTGTAACCGTAGAGTCGAGAAGTATGAGAAGTATGATGTGAATGGGTACCGCTTCCATACAGAGCATCACCAGAACAGTCGGCCTAATGCAAAGACTATAAATACCGGGGTCTTCACCAAAGGAGCCGGTAATTATGATTACTACGGAAGGTTACAGAACGTATATGAGCTGACGTTCAATAACACGAACATATCACTCAAGCTTGTTGTGTTCAAATGCCACTGGTTCGACCCTGAGCATGGAACCAAAAGTACCCCTTCCATTGGGTTAGTTGAAGTTAAGCCTTCAACCACCTACAATGGATCCGATGTCTTTGTTGTGGCTCACCAAGCCTTTCAAGTTTATTATTTGCCCTACCCATGCAAGAAAGAGGGACTCATTGGTTGGGAAGTCGTGTTCCATGTATCGCCACGTGGTAAGCTACCCATGCCCTCCGAAGACGATTACAACAACATTGACCCTAAAACATACGAGGGGATTTTCTATCAAGAGGAACAAACCTTTGGGGACTTTGGCATACAAGGTCTTGAGGACCGCGAGGACAATGCACAAACAGGTGGTGACGTAGTGGTGAATCTAAAGGATATAGATATGCTCAACAAGTTACAGAGTGATAGTGATGACGATGATGAGCCTCCACCGTGCGAGGAGGTTCCAATATACAACACTCGTGATAGTGATGTTGATAGTGATGTTGATAGTGATGATGACAACCCAGGACTTAACTATGAGAGTGATGATTAGGGGTGAGGGTCTTTTATGTCCTTTTGCGTACTATTTACTTTTCAACATGCTTCTTCTTAATTGCATTACGTCTTTATTCTTATTTACTACATTTTTCAACATGCTTAAAAGTTTATCCTTTCTCAATGCAGGTGATTGACCAAGATGAGCCAAGGCAAGATGTAGCGTGTGTGAATTCGAACTTGTTTGGAGTTTGTATGAATGCTTGGATGAATTTGAATCATGTTTGTGTCATTTGGATATGTATGTGGTGTTTTATTTGATGTTTCTGTGATGTTTTATAATTTGTGCAATTTTAATTGTATTTAAAATGCGCCAAAAACCAGCAGCAAAAAGTTTCAGAAACTGAAAATATGGTCAAGTCTACGCATTGCCGTCGGCGTAGTATGCTGCGGGGACGCACAGGATGGCGCCACGTCGACGCTGGAGGACCATATGGTCATCTATACGCCGACGGCATTGCCGTCGGCGTAAGACTCCTCCCAGACGCACCAGATCAGCACACGTGGCAGCCTAGGCCGACGGGACTGCCGTCGGCGTATAGGTGGAGCAGACGGAGACGTTCGACGTCCGTTTTGTGGGTCCCACTTCAGATACGCCGACGGCGACGGATACGCCGACGGCATTGTTCATACGCCGACAGCGTCCTACGCCGACGACGATACGCCGACGGCCGCCGTCGGCGTAGGTATACGCCGACGGCGATCGTTGCTACGCCGACGGCGGCCCGCCGTCGGCGTTTTGACGGTTTCCCGTAGTGATATGTATTCTTGTGCAACTTGGGATCGATTTTTTTTTTCACTACAAGTATAGTAGTTTTAAGGCCGGCCGATCCTTGGTCACCCATGAGAAAAGAAGAAAGAAACAATACGATCATGTGAACTTATTAAGGTCAGCAAGAGCATGTGATTTTGACGCTTGAACGACTACACACCTAATAACGGATTATAAACGACCAAAGAAACCAAGTCCCGATGACCCGTACAAACTATATCCCGCTAGCCGATTACTAAACCTCCAATGATAGAGAGCGGGGCATGTCCTTCCGGGAAAAACTGTTGTCTGATAAGCGATGCAATATTAATGATTGAGCCTTGCTTTGTTTTCCTTATGACAATCACCTCAACATGTCCTTACTCACGTCGACTCCTTACCTAGCTCATATGAATTATTGTGGAGTATGGTATTTTCTACATGGGGTAGTTGTAAGACCGGCCGGTCATTTGTCGCATTAGAGAATTGAAAAAAAAGAGATATGGACTGTATCAATAAAGATTAAAAATGAAGCTCTCTTCACATCCATTTTATACAACAAAATGTCACAATGGTTACCATATACAAGCCAAATACGCATGGTCTCAAGTCCATATTCCATGGGTAATACGCTTGTATACGTGGAAGATATGGGCTGTAACTCAGGCCCCGTCCAAATAAATTTGTTAGGACTTGTACACAGGGAAGTCTAGCCTTCCTCCCTCCCTCCCTCCAACTCCCTCCCGGGTCGCTCCCTCCCGAGCGGCTCCGGAGGGCCCTCCACCCTCCAAGACCTAGGCGGCACTCACCTCCCGCCCCCTGGCCGCCGCCGCTGTCCTCGCCGGCAGTGGTAGCGGCACCCTCCGCGTCAAGGGCGTCGGTTGGGATGGTGAGGTGCGGCTCGCTGGTGATCCTTGGGAGATGGTGGATCGCCGGTGGCAGCACAGGGCGGCACGGCTGTTTCAGGCCGGTGCTTGAGGCCCTCCTACGGCGTGGCATTGAGGAGGAGGCGGTGTGCCCTCAGCGCGTCTTTGGCGCGCCTGGCGGCAAGCTGGGTCGTCTGGTCGAGATCTCGCCTGTGTGGCCCGATTTGACCAGATGGATTCAGCCACGGCCGGGGCGGCGTGGTCCGGCGGCTCCTCGGATCGTCGGCACCTGCAGCCTTGCGCTTGGACTGCTTCCTTCCTCTCGGTCCACTCCGGCATGGAGGCGACTGGCGGCGTGGGGGTCTGCCGGTCTTGCGCGAATAATGGTGGCGGTCCTAGGGTTCCTCCTTGCATCAAGATGAAGACTTGCCGGATGCTGTCTCCGTCGATCTGGCTACCGTGGCGTGTTCCGGAAGGCTCCGCCGGCGAACTCCACTGGGCGATTCATGCCTGGAGATTGCTGGATCGGGTGGGATTCGGTCGTGCGCTCCCATGTTTTACTCTGGCCGTTTGGTTTCAGAGGGAGCGCTTCGAAGCTCTGCTGGCTGTTAATATCATGGGACATGTCCTCGTTCCATGGTGCTGACGGAGAATGTCATGTAAGTCGTGATCTGAGGACTAGCAATGGTGGTTTGAATCTTTCTGCCGATGAGGAATTGGCTTGGTGTCTCGTGACTTGGAGCAGCGGCATGTAAGTGGGGGCGACAACATACGTGAAGTCCAAAGTCCTACCTTTCAGGGTGAAAATCCAAGGTCTGGCCTTAATTGGTTGTGCCTGACAGTGTCTTGCTGAAGACATTGTTTTGAGAGCGAGGACTATCTTTAGGGTGAAAGCCCAAGGTCTGGCCTTAATTGGTTGTGCCTGGCACTGTTCTTGTTGAAGGCGGTGCTTTTGAAGAATTGGACGTCAGGTGTTGTTTTGGTGGTGGTTGTGCGGCTGCTGCAAGGACTGTAACTCTGTAGCGGGACTTTTCTTTTTATTTCTTCTTTATTGTCTTTCGGCTGTGTGCATCCGTAACAGCTTTGGTTGTTGCGTTGTTGCAGAGGCTGGGTGTAATTTGTATCTCCGCGATATTAATATACACTCTTTATCTAAAAAAGGGAAGTCTAGAGAGTCTTCATTTTTAATCTTTATTTATTGACAACTAATATATGTGGCCGTTGAGGCTGAGGACTTCCCACTATCTCACGTGTGGGAAATCAAACAATTCACGGGTTCACACGCGTTTGCGTTAAGCTAGCTTGCGCATCTGGAAGACTGAACCCAGTCCAATAAATTGGTTAGGACTTGGACATAGGGAAGTTTAGAGTCCTCTTCTTTATTGACAACTAATGGATTTCGCCTTTGAGGCAGAGGAATTCCACCATCTCATGTGCTGTTGATGGGAGTTGGAATCATGGGAGGTCAACAATTCACCATTTCCCTAAAAAAAATAACCATTTCACATTCATATTGCATTACCCTTGTGTCTCTGGAAGATAAGGACCTAAACCCCCGTCCAAATGAATTTGTTAAGACTTCTACATCGGCAGAGTCCTGTTTATTGACCACTAATAGATGTGGCCTTTCAGGTCGAGGACTTCCACTGTCTCACATGTGCTCTTGATAGGAGTTGGGATCACGAGGAGTTAAGCAATTCAACGGTTACACATTTTTTTATAAAGGGATATATTAATACAAAGCAGATATCAATTACACTCATTCGCAACAGCATCATAATAAAGAGCTAGTTGAGACATCAATGATGCACACGTCCAAAAGAAAAAACAAACAATGTTCGCCCAACTAATCAGCGAAACAACATGAACTACCACTACCAATAGCCATGCCTTGACTGCAAAAAATGTTCTCCATACGATGGCTCTCGAAAGTGAACAATGTGGTCGCTCGATAAAGAGATCATGGGTTTTCAACCCGAGGACAGTCGAAAATTTCTTCGAACAGAGACCCGTCATTGCCAAGTTCAACCAGTGAAGGTCAGACCTATCATTTTCACCCTGAAAATCAAGACTCGGTGTCCAAATAACACCACCAAGAACGAAGTTCACCAATGTTGCCGCCCCCGAAGTAGGACTTAAATATTCCTCCCTCCGCTCAACCTCCACCGGTTCTCACGCTGCTACTGTCCGAACAGCCGCTTACAGCCTTGAGCTCTCTGGTGGGGTCTGATACGGGCCCCTCTGGTACATCACGAAGTAATCGATTTATCGTGCGATCCATCAGCGACTAGCAGAGCAGGGGAGGGCACGTCAGGGGCAGAACGAGCGAACATGTCTCTGCGAGAATCAGTATTCCAACAGTATGACAAATACAATGACATATTTGGTGAAAAACAGAGTTATATGGTACGAATTTCATCAAATTTTTCTTTCATAAATGCCAAAAATAATTTATTGCCAAATAGTGCGGAAAAGGCTCGGACGATCAATTACAATGAGAAACACAAACAAAAAGGAAGTACAAGCACACATAAGAATAGCGTACAGCATCCGATCCAGACAGAAGGATATCAAGAAACATCCCGCCTTGTGCCATGATTGCCGTCAAACAGAGTAGCCTAACAGGCTAACAACATAACGTCTTCTGCCTTGATGACCTTAGAGGCTTAGAATGGTAATCACAGGACACAAAGTGGAAATTCGTCAAACGCGCCAGCAATTGATGCCGTCGCCGGAGAAGAGTGCGGGCGTGTTGTTGGTTGGCGGTGGGAACCAGAGCCAACAATCGTACTGGTAGAAGAAAACGTCCTTGATGAACAAAACCTTGTACGAGAGCGTAAGCGAAACGGAGACCCTCAGGTGCAGCATCCCCTCCGCGCGCTCCCTCTGCAGCTCTGCCACCACACCCGAGTCCACCGCCACCACGCCATTGAACTCCGGGTATAACACCTGCATGCACTCCATCAGCATAAATTTCTCTACATAGGTAGCCACAACTAATCAATCATGCCAGGACTCAGAAGTGGTGTAGTATACATACGGTTGTGGTCTTGGGTCCCTGGACGAAGCCGGGAGCACGTCATCGGTGGGGCCGAGCCTCGTGCCGTTGTAGAACACAGATGCAGCGAGGTCGAGGTAGCGGATTGCGAGGCGGTGCGAGTTCCGGAAGCTGAGGTCGATGGCGAGGTTGTACCGGAGGGCAGGTGCAGAAGCGTTGGCGAGGTCGAAGGCGGCAAGGACGGCGGAGTCCGTTTGTGGGTGGAAGCGATCGGGGCGATAGATGAGCCAATAGATGAGGAAGGTGGCGCTAAGCGGCGTCCATACCTGCGCGCACCCCCATGCGCATCCGAAGCAAGAAGTCAAACATTTGAAAGAACCTTTGCTCTGTGTATATGCGTTGTGGAAGCGGTGTTTGGCACTCCCAAACACCGAGCCCAGATGGCCGCAGCCATTGTTGTTGCTTGTGTTGCCCTCCATTGCAGCACTGAGGTGGTAATCTATTTGCTAGTCTGAGTATGCTCGCTGCTATCCCTTACCTGGTCTAGTGTACTGTTGGTGTGGAGGACATGGATGTGGTTAGCATTAGGTGGAGAAGAGGCTATCCATCAGCAGGCGTGGATATAGGAATGGATCGATGCAGGCCGCGCGATTACATATAGACCTAATGGGCAAGTCCATTTGTTTATTCATTGCTGAGGTGGTATGGAACTTGATCGCTGGCATCATCGATCGAGATCTATATATAGACTGTACCAAGCCTCTCGATGGAAAACACGCTGTGTAGTGTAGAGTATATGGTTTACCAGCAGTCCAGCACCCGAAGGTCCACAAATTAATCCCAGTATTTCTTGATTTGTCATAATGACGAACACGGAAAACACTGAGAGTCCGAATGATTCGACTAAACCCGAAATAGGACTCGCTGATGTGCTCTCCATATATACGAACAGCTCCTCTTTGTATGTGTAAATACAGATAGTACATGTTTTTAACTTTGCTTTATATATATGACTGACCATTTTCTTGTGCAGCGGTGGTTTGATGTGGCTCGCATGGAAAGATAAAGTAGAGTGGAAGGGCAAGGTAGTCTTGTTCACCTGCAAGACGATCCTCAACTACGGGGAGACCGCGTTGGGCTTGTTCTTCCTCTATGCCATCTTCTTCCGCCATACGCTGTAAGGCCACACGTCGACACCGCAGCCCTCGCCGCCTTCGACCTCGCCCCCGGCAACGACACGCTCCGCTACGACCTGGCCCTCAACGTCACCTTCTGGAGCGACCACCGCATCTGGGCCATCCGCTACAACCACTTCACCGCCCGGCTCTTCTTCAACGGCACCCAGATCAGCCCGCCCGACGACACCTACCCCAAGTTCAAGGGCAGGACGCGCCGCCACCGCACCGTACACCCGCTGCTGCGCGGCCGAGCCAGCAAAGTCAGCGCCGCCGTGGCCGAGGAGTTCTCCTTGCAGCGAGCGCGGGGGTGGTTCGCCCT
This sequence comes from Poa pratensis, assembly GCA_947311845.1. NCBI lineage: Eukaryota > Viridiplantae > Streptophyta > Magnoliopsida > Poales > Poaceae > Poa > Poa pratensis. The sequence goes on from CAMZMU010000088.1 coordinate 34,871,192, forward strand.
CGAGGTCAGGCTCCGGGCCAAGTTGACTTATGTCGTATGGCCCACATATCACCACTACTACTACGAGTATGACTGCTGGGTGTCTTTCCCCAGCATCGCCACCGCCACCGCCAAGCCGGCGATCGACGGTGCCACCTGCAGCAGGGGCAAGCGCTTTGGCCTGTCCTAGACTCCGTGTTTGCTGTGCTTCACCTGTTCATCATCTGATGTATTTGCTTTCAATGCTTAGCTGGTACTGTCGAGTGGTTCAGATGGTGGATTCATACATATCGGCTGCTTTCTTTGGTTTCAGTGCTCAGCTTGTCTAGCTAGATACTGCTTTCTTTGGTTTGTCAATTCGTTGGAGGAACCGGTTACACCATGAATGAATCATCCGAACCAAAGTAATAATATTGTTATGAAAATCACAAGGGGAAGGAAAAAAGGAAAGGCTTTCTAGGCCAATAAGGAAAATGCAAAAATAATCATGAAAAAGAAGTATATGGGACATCTATTATCTAAGGTTGGACAGCTCCATTCATACTGAACACATATTTCTTCAGGCTTCCATTTTCGACGTCAACCAAAACCTTTGAAGGCAGCCTTTTGCTCTATTAACTTCAATTCAGACCCTGGCAAACACGAGGGGGCATTTGGTATAAGTTTGCTTCTCTATATAAATGGCTTACCTATACTACTAGCAATCCTTCCTATGTTATTTGATGACTAGAGTTGGAGCCCGAGATGACACTCTGGAAGAGATCTTTACGGACATCCAATCTTCGTCCCATTTTTGCACGATGAAAAACGACCAACAATAAACCAAGGTCCGTCCTTGAACACTTTGGAGCAATTTTCCCCAGAAATAACTGAAATAGAAAAAGGCCATTCATTTATGAAATTATTTCAAGACCCCTTCTCAGTTCCCAGATCTTATACATATTTTGTCGAGGAGCAATGTCTGAAGCACGAGACGTGTCTCGCAAGGATATCTAATTAACGGTCTTGAATAGTTTTTGGGAGAACGATGTATTGTACTCGAAATCTAGACTTTTATATTTTGTATAACTGGACCAGTTCTCCATCTTAAAAAAAACTCGGAGCCGCTATTTATCGATCAAACCCTCGAACAATTCATGTTGTGTGGATTAATGTGGTGTCTACAATAGAGTTCCTTATATTATTTTTAGTATATAAAATAGATAGATAGAGAATTTACTTGCTAAGCGTATGGACCCATTAATTGAAAATTATGGCAGTGTTGGTTTTTAATCTTGCATATAGTTGCTAGGACATTCTGACCCAAACCCACTAAGACCATTGGGTGTGATCTTAGGCATAGATTACAGTGTTTTCATGTCAAAATATAATTCTGATATTTGTGCACACTGGTAGAGCCAAGATTGGATCAAGGGTTCAAGGTCCGGGCAAAACTAATGGTAGAAAATACACGGAATAATCTATACCTACTATAAAAGGGAGTAAGGCTTCTTGCCGTCCGACTTTTTTTCTTCCGATTTTGCCCCTGCCAGTTTGAAGATATTACATACCTTGCCACCGCCGAGTCAACTGAACGGGTCTTTTCTTCTTCACGCTCCGAGCGAAAAGAAAAGGGTTGTGGCCTGTTCCCCAGCGTGCGCCGCTGCCACCCCGTCCATGATCCGCCGCTGGCTGGCCATGCCTCGCTGAAAAATTCGACCTTGCCGCCCGATTCCCTCTGTCTGATATCGATCCCGGCGGCCGGTCGCGCCACCCTCATCATGAGAAGCGGCGATCCCGAGACCGGCGGGGACTCCGCGCTGTCAGCTGGATGGGGACGGCGGCAAAGATAGGGTCTCGAATCTCCACGGGTTCAATCGCGGCCGAGTAGAATTGAACGATTCGGTGGACAAGGAAAAATTCCTCAAATCAATTGCCCCGGCCTGCTCTGCTCGCCGCCTCCAGCCTCCTCAGATCCCCGAACTCCGGCACTTACCCCCGAGTGCAGGACCTGCTGCGCCGCCGGCGAAGGGCTGGGCGCGTAGAGGAGCCGGTCCGCGTCGACGGAAGGGCTGTGTTGGGGACCCTACCGGCCGGCGGCGGGCGCACGGAGGCGGCGGCCATGTTTGCCAATCGTGGCTCTGCTACGCCACTAGCTCGCGATGCAGTGCTGCATCGAGTCCCTTTCTCCTTGTGCTCTTCCTCTGAAGGAATTTGTATTGGCCTGGAGACTTTCTGCCTTGCCCGAATTGCCAGCCGATCTGCCCGGGTTTGCTTCGACAGCACGCGGTCCTACATCGCTCGAGCGTGGAGGAGGCAGTGACGGCGGGTGGCACAGGCGGACGCTTCACCGCTCTGCCAAGCAGATTCTCTCCCGTGCCTGATTTTGATCCTCTCTTTGTTTGTCTGTAATTGTTGTGCTAATTCATGCTGGAGCTTGCTCTGTCTGTAAAGACGCTGCTGCAGATGTTGTTCGTTGGCTGGGACGCGCCCATTTTCCATCAGCGATTTTCTTGACATGTGTTACTGTGTGTGCGCACCCAACATTCAGGTTTGGACAGCATTCTCCTGGTTCCTATGTAATTTTTTTTTTTGCGAATATGGTGCCTATGTAATTAGAGAGCGCAACCGACCTGCAACAATTTCAGCTTTGGGTAATTATTCAGTAAATTTAATTAGAGATTGTTATTTGGAATTTTGTCTTCATACTCACGTACAACATCGAATAATCAAATTATTATTCTTTTTTCTGGGGAAATAATAATATTCAAGTAAAGTGGATATTTATAATTTTTAATACTACGTTACACTGAATATACACATGTATTGTGTCGGAGTATATAATGGTGGCGTGCCGGACTACGGAGCGCGCGTGGACGCGTCAAAAATTGACTGGTTTCTGTGGCACGGAGTGGCTGTATAGACGATAAAATGCTTTGTGCACGTTTAGGACATCGGTATTTTGGCTGCCTGGTTGTTCAGACATATTACAGCCACTGCCACCGCCGAACGAATATACCGGTTCGAAACACCACTTTGCAAAAAAAAAAAACCTGACAAACTGGGAAACTAACCCGCAGTCCACAGAGCGGACGTCCTACTGACTTACCCGCGATTTACCGACAACCCAGGGACCTCTTTACAAAAACCCCACCGAAGCGGTACGGCACAATCCGGAGCGTCCGTTCCAGTTCTAACGGACGGCCGAGATTAACCAGTTTTCTAAATTTTGTTTAAATAAACAAATAACAAACTAAACTTTATAAATTCATAACTTTCAAACCGCGACTCCAAATTTACCAAATTTTACATCAATGCAAAGCTCTCACCATGTAGTTTAATTTGGCATCATTACTTTTTCTTTTTGCATCCATTTTAGTTGATCAAAATACAGAGATGCATTTCGGCCGTATAATTCAAGACTTGAGTTCTAAAAATGTTTTTAAAATGAATCCTTTTGTAAAATGTCAAGAATTACATCTCTGTCCAGGGGAACCAAAGTTATAAATTTGGAAAATGATTTAATAACCCAATTAATCCATTACCATTTTTCCCCTTTTAAAATGATTCACAAATAATTCGTTACGGAATTTAAATCCAAACTGAAACTCGGTTTTTTCCTCCCGTAGCGAAGCACGGGCACTTTGCTAGTAATTTAAGTAATCGAACAATTGTTTTGGCATGGTTGCAAGTAAGCGTGGACACAAGACGGCTTGGGCCGAGCCACGGTTTGGCTCGCCACCTTTCAGCTCGGCTAGGGATAGCTCGCTGGACAAACGAGTGGGAACGGAAAAACAAGCTCGGCTCAGGCCGGCTCGCGAGCCCCGGGCACACATAAAACATAGTACATGTATGCACTGTCCCGTGAGCTGTTTTACAACATTTGGCGGTTTCGAACATCTTATATTGAGCAGGCATGCGTTTAAACTTATCGAAACAAAATGCACAGTATATTAATTCAAATAGTGAAAAATCATTTTCATGGAGGTCTCCGTAGTACAGAAAAGGAGATCTTCAGCTCCCTCTGCTTCTTCGGTTCCGTGGCGCTGCTGGCTGGAAGTTCGCTGTGTATCATGTATGGGTACGGCAGCTCGACATCGACAGCAGCTTCGCATGGACGGCATGCACTGTGGTCTGCGGGAGCCTGAGACACGACGCAGGTGACCATTGACGACGGACTCGTAGATATACTTGGGTGACACGCACAGAAATGAGCCCGTGTTGTGACTTTGCGTGCTCATCGGAATGGGCCAACATGCACAACGGACAGGCCCGTGTTGTGACTTTGCGTGCTCATCATCTCTATTTTTTTAACAGTAATAAAGAGCGAGCAAACGGGCAATTCCTAGTTGCCGCACAGGTCGGAGCGTGTTAGAGCGTGCACACCCTGTGCGACGACTTGGGCCAGGCCCAACTACGGAGCGAGGGAGAAGACCACGGCGACCGGAGCGAGGAGGAAGACGAACTAGCGACCGCCCACCCTCACCGACGACGGGGACGACGCGGCTGGTCGCGGCGCCCCGGCGGAGGCGAGGCGAGAACCTCGTCAGAGACGGGGACTACGCGGCTGGCCACGGTGTCGCCGGCGGAGGCGAGGAAAGAAACTTAACGAGGCGGGGTGCAGGTGTGGGTGGGGAGCTCGCCGTCGACCGAGCTCCGGCGACCGAAGTAAGAATTAGGGTGCGGGTGAGGGAGGTTTAGAGGGATGGCCGGCCAGGGGCGGCAGACCGACGGAGTTGACGGCTCGAGCAGGGCGGGGCGCGGAGGCGACGCGGCAGCGGCGCCGACCACGGGGGGCAGGAGCAGGCCGTTAGGCTGGTGCGAGCGGTGGGTGATCGACGGAGACGCAGGGGTTGAGAAAGAAGGTGAAAGGGGAGCGTGGAGGAGGACGAGGGCGAAGGAGAAGAAGGGAGTGGGCCGGCACAGTCATCCTCCCTGCGGGCGGAGCAGAGTGCGCTACGCGCAGGTCGGAGACTAGGTGCCCCCAAACGGGAGCAAACGAGCTGGCTTGGGTCGAGCTCCCAACTGTCCGAAACATGGAGCCTGGCCCAGTCAAATATGCTAGTGGGCCGAGAATAACTCGATGCGAGCCAAGCCAACCTTGGGTCGAGCCAAAATGCCCGAGCTGGATGTACACTAGTAGGGAAAACCTTATACGTGAAAACTTATCTGTGACGCACAAGGATTTTGTGTGCCACTGGTATTCTCTCCTGTTTTGACAAATCTGTGGAAAAGTTACCTGTAGCGCACAAGATTTTTGTGTGCCACTGGTAAATTATTACCTTTGGCGCACAAGAATGGTGGTGCGCCACAGGTAAGTTTCCACAGATTTGTGCAAACAGGGAGAACTTACCTGTGGCGCACAGAACAGCTTGTGCGCCACTGGTAATGTTACTGGTAACCACATTACCTGTGACGCACATATTTGTAGGTGCGCCACAGATAGTTTGCGTCAGATTTTGTGAAAACACGTGTAAACTTAGTTGTGGCGCTCAACATGCGTGTGCGTCGCTGGTAAAATAAAGAAGAAAAAAAACCTACCTAACCTCCACCGATGCACGCACCCACGCCACACACGTACGCACGCATCCACCCCGCCAAAATATCGCGAGCAGATCCACCCCTAGCTCTTCTCTTTTATTTCTTCTCTCGCTAACCAAGGAAAAAAACTCCTACCTAACCCAGCTCTTCTCTGCAGATCGAGATCGAGCAGAGGAGCTGCACCTCCGCAGCGTCTACCACGCCGGGCGCCGTCGTTTCCCGCCCCTGGACGGCGACGCGCCCGCGCCTGGACGACGACGAGCCCGCGCCCGCGGCTAGAAGGGGACGCGTCCGCGCCCGCGGCTGGACGGCGACGAGCCCGCACCCGCCCGCCCGCTGCCCCACAGCCGTCGCCGGCCTCACGGCCGCCTCTCCACTGCCTCGCCTCCACGGCCGCCTCTCCACTGCGGCCACGCCGCCACCACGCTCGCTCTCCTTATCGTCGAGGCCCTCGCCGCGCTCGTGGCCGACGCGGTGACCTGCGGATGGACCGCGCCGCCGACGGACAGGAGACCCGACCAGCAGACGCAGGCTGCTGGCCTCCTCCTTCGACGCTGCCAAGTTCGTGGCGCTGGTGGCCGCGGGGTCTGGTGCCCTTGTCCGCCGCAGCAGTGCCTCGGCTCCGACGTGCTCACTGGGAACTGCCGGTGAGACACCTCTCCTCCCCCATCCCCTCCCTCCCCTAGAAAAATCCATCTTGGATGATTCATGCTCGTAGTCCCATGATTTTTGCTGCTGTCCGATTGGATCCCCTGCCCGTTTGTACATTCATCTTGCAGTAGGTATTGTACCAGTAGACTCCTAAATACTAGGATTTAATCCTGCTCCAAAAGGTTGGTCGCTTCCTATATTCCAGTACATCGTCTGCAAACGATCAGTCTAGATTAGTCATGATATTACATTCGTTTCAGACCCAAACTACAATGCATCTAGCTAGCTAGCTATATTACACATAGCATATTCTGGTTCCATATGCTGAGAACATGTTGAAATTGTCTAGATGTCCTACATCCAAGTTAGCTAGCTGCTGATGATAATCCTACATCTATGCACGTTCTGATGCAATCCAAGTCAGCCGAATTGCTTGAACTGAAACCCAAAACGTCTACTTTCCCAAGCTTGTTCCATGAATTCATCTGTAGCCTGAAACTTAGTTTATGTTTCACACTCCATGAATCCCTACAGCAGCTACTTGTGTTGTTGATGCCAAATGACTCAAATTAACATTGCATTGAATCCCTAAAGAAGCAACTAGCAGCCCTGAATCATTTGCATAGTAGAGTAGTTTACAACGGCTGAAAAAATGAAATGTAATTTTCCAATGTAGTGGTAGTAGCTCCTGGTTCAGTAGCCCTAAACTGTTTGTACTTGGTCAATTTTAGGCGATGTTCCGATAGATATAGGAAGTTAAGTTCCAATAGTTTACACTGTCATTCTTCTTCAGTTAGTAGTGCAAAATTAAGCTAATATCATAAGCATCTTCACTTATTTGAAATAAATAGAGTGAGACGTTCCCTGGATCATCATATAGCTTAAACAAACAATTTTCAGTTTTATTATCCTTGTGGAGGATGGAAATGATATAGGTATAGATAGGAAACAGAGAACATATATTAGACTATATAAATGTTATAGGTATAGATAAGAAATTAAGCAAAGTTTTTTATTAACCAATAGCTAAACCCTGCAGTTTGCTTTGAATTACTTGTGATTCTGATGTTTCAGTGAGTTCAAACGTCTAGGAGTTCTAGTTCAGGAACTCAGATTACTGATTTGTGCTGTATTTTCTCATCAATATTTGAATGCTTTAGTTTCAGCACCCAAGGTTTCAAAATCTGAAGACTATTAGTATTTTGTTGGTGTGCAGGTATGAGCCGGACATGTGGACGGAGGTGGCCAAGTACCTACATGGCACTGACCTGGTGCGCCTTGCCATCACCTGCGGTGACGACCATATCGAAGGGGGTTGTGGCGGCAACAACGACATAGACACAGGGCTGCAGCGTGGCCCCCACCACTTCTATACATTGATATATTTGGACAAATGTGTATTTTGAAATATTGGATAAATTAAATACGATTGGTGGATTTTTTTTTAATATCCAAATTGATACTAGTGGCGCACTTTCTTAAACATGCGCCACTAGTATTATTTTTTTTAAACACACAAAATAGTTACCAGTGGCGCACAAAACTGAAAGTGAGCCACTAGTATTAGCACTATCAGTGGCGCACAGTTCAGTTTATGCGCCACTGGTAAGTGAGATAAGGTGTCCCGTGAAAATTACCTGTGGCGCACGGGGCAAGCTATCTGTGGCGCACGGCTCGTGCGCCACAGATAACGTGTTACCACTGGCGGAGCTACAGTGGCGCACGTCCCGTGCGCCATTGTTAGCTGTTTTCTGTGCGCCACAGGTAAGGTTTCCTGTACTAGTGGTACAGGCTACTTGCACGAATGAAAATCTATTTTCAGCGCAAAATTTGTTGCTGTTAATTAATCGGTCCAATAATTTCACTGAACGTGAGATGAATATAAGTTACACAGCCGGTGGACCTAGGTAGGGCTGCGAGTCTGCAGAGCAAAGCGACCATCACTCGAGCGGCCTAACCGACAGTAGGCTACAGCCAGCCGGCGGTGGACTGAGTACCAAAGCTAGGACTAGAATCCGTAGGTACTACTCCCTCCGTTCCAAATTAATTGACTTCCATTTGCCCACATGTGAATGTATCTATACTTGTAACATGTCTAGATACATCCACATGTGGGCAAATGGAAGTCAATTAATTTGGAACGGAGAGATTTACAAGTATAGATACATCCACATGTGGGCAAATGGAAGTCAATTAATTTGGAACGGAGGGAGTACATTTCCTTGAGTCCAAACATATTTGTGCACACAACGGTTCCTGCATCGATCCGTGCTACGTTATGTGCAACTCTGCATCCCGTGTACCTTGTATGTTAATGTTACTAATCTCACTATTTATGTGTCCTTTTTGCATCTTGTTTCGGCTGAGCGCACAGGTCTTATCTTTATCTTTTCATTCCAATGCATTCCCATTAATTGAAGGCTCGTTCTACATCTAGAAATAAATATATCTTGTTTTTGTTCCCCGATAATTATTTATCGATCCGTGCTACGTTATGTGCAACTTTGCATCCCCTACCGTGCAGTCGCCCGCTGAGTGGTGAGATTTTAACTTTCAAGATCAGTACAATAATGCGAGGAAGAACGATATTGTTTCTTTTGTCACTTGATAACCTCCACATGTTTTCCTCTCATTGAGTCATTGTGTTTATTATCTCTAGACTCTGGCCAGGAATAACACTACTTCTCTTTTTTTTTTGAATTTTCTGTGTATATTACTCAAGCAATAAAGAAGTTTTACAAAACCCGTTCTACATCTAGAAAAGTAGAACTTCTTTTGCCATTCAAAGATATCCAAGGAAAATATGTTGTTGGCCTAAGTTGTATTATTATAAATATTTTTATAAAGATTGCTCTATATTTTTTCCTTCCAGAAGTTTATTCCATTTCATGGTTCGTTACCAGCCAGATAGAGATGCTGAGCTTTGGTTGAGTATTTTTTAGATAAAGAGTGTTTATTAATATCGCGGAGATACAAATTACACCCAGCCTCTGCAACAACGCAATAACCAAAGCTATTACGGATGCACACAGCCGAAAGACAATAAGAAAAAGAAATAAAAAGAAAAGTCCCGCTACAGAGTTACAGTCCTTGCAGCAGCCGCACAACCACCACCAAGACACCACATGATGTCCAAATCTTCAAAAGCAACGCTTTCAAGAAGAACAGTGTCAGGCACAACCAATTAAGGCCAGACCTTGGGTTTTCATCTTGAAGATAGTCCCCGCTCTCAAAACAATGTCTTCAGCAAGACCATTGCCAGGCACAACCAGTTAAGGCCAGACCTTGGATCTTCACCCTGAAAGGTAGGACTTTGAACTTCACCTGTGATGTTGCCCCCACTAACATACCGCTGCTCCGCCTCCTGCAACTCCAAGCAAGTTCCTCATCGCCGTAAAACCTCCAATCACCATTTGCTAGTCCTTTAATCACAGCTTTCATGACATTCTCCGCCTCTAACTACACCATGGATTTGCCCATGATGGCACAGAAGCAGAGCTTCACGCCGCTCCCTCCGGCGCGACCGAATCCCTCCGATCCAGCAATCTCTAGGCATTAGCCCATGAAAGATCACCGGCGGAGCCTTCCGAAACACGACACTCTTGCTAGATCAAGGTACCGGCGTCAAGCAGATCTTCATCTCGACGTGATTCGGAACCAAGGACCACCGCCTTTATTCGCAAGACCAACGGCCCCCACGCCGCTGGTCAACTCCAGCCGGACTGGCCGCAGAGGAGAAGGTAGCACATCGCCGAGAACAGCCAGCCTCTGTGCAGGACAGGCCCTGAAAGATCCAGATCGGGCTCACGGCCCAGATCGGTCCGCCAGATCGCCGCCTACCGGAGATCTCGGCCGCACGGCAGAGCGCCACAAGCTCCTCGCCGCAGGTCCGTCGGAGGCCCTCAGGCCACGGCCGCCATGGCCACGCCGCCCTGCACCCACAGCCTGCGCCCCACCTCTCCCGTGATGCGCCGCCGCGGAGCGCCTCTCCTGCCCACCGTCTTCGACGGGATGGGCGCCGCCACCGCCGCCGGGAGGGCAGCAGCAGCGGCCTGAGCGGAGGAGATCGACGGGGGGCTAGGGTTCGGTGGGTGGGGGGTCTCTAGAGCCGCTCGGGAGAGGAGCGACTCGGGAGTCTCCAGAGCTTTGGTTGAGTATACCTGCTCTGATTACTCACTTAACTTTACTGTTGACATCCTCTTCCAGATCAAGATAGGTTGTTGAGACCATCGATCCACCATCTACGTGCCATCCATGCATATCCAGTCTCTTGGTTCCCTTCTCTCTGCTGCTCTCAGCAATGTACTTTCCTTTACTTGTGTTTGTGCTCTTCTTTTCTTGGTTTGTCTCCCCTTAACTGATGCTAATTATGCTGCACATTATTGTCTAAAACATGGATCTTGAGGGTGACATGGTTTCAGTACTGAAATGTCATCCTTGATAAAATTGAATCCTCTGTGCTTACTGGAATATGTAAGAGCTATGCTAAATGTATTACTTATTATTTTTAGAATCGATATATTTTGATTTACATGACGCATCCCTAACATGCCTACCTGTACCATGTTTTAATTGGTACAGTGTGCAATAAGGGATCAATGTTCACTTTGAAATTAGCCTCCTATTGTGGTGTCTGGTACTTCCAAGATAATACTACTTGAGAATTGAGATTGCACAAAATATTTATTGTCAAGTTTAATCCACTATTGGTTTATAAATTATCGATGATACGGCCGTGAAAACAATATACGCAAAATATATTAAACCTACAACCCAAGGCTACATAATAGTTTTGCTTTTGGCACCTGCGCCAGTGGCGCAACCGGTTAGGATTTATTTGTTTTGATTAGGAATTATTTTCAGAAATATTTACATTTATAACGGTTTTGGCTGCGTTTAAGAAACAACTCGTGGATTTATTTTCAGAAATATTTACATTTATAACGGTTTTGGCTGCGTTTAAGAAACAGCTAGTGGATTTATTTTCAGAAAATATTTACAATTATTACGGTTTTGGCTGATCTGATTGTTGTCCTGAACTGAACATAAAATCGCAAGTATAGTTGGCATTGAATATACTGAGTTTGCTTTGAAGTTGATAAGCTATCACAGTTTGTTACCGGCGAAAGAATATGAGCTCAGATGTATTTGTTCCTCTACTGTTGCTTGCCTCTGAAAAATTCCGGATAGTATTAGTTCATAGCGCTGAACAACTTGGCTAATGCGTGTGGTTTTCAGGTTCGGTTGCAACTGGAAATTTGTTGAGGGCAGGTCCGCAGCAAGACCACGACAATGGTAGTCATTCAATCAATATGTAAGTGTGCTAAAGCTGTCTGATCGTAAATTGTGGCTGTTTGTTGTGATTGTTTAAATAGTAAGTTCCTTGAAAGATTGCCTCTTTTGTCTACCAACGATTTGTGAGAAATGCAGCGAGACAACTATTCATGTTTAATTTGTCATGTGGACTAAACTGAGGGAGAAACCATTCAAAGACAAAACTGTTCCTGTAGTTCAACTTGCTTAGTAGTTACCTGAGATTTGTGAGAAATGCTGTGAGACAACAATTTGGCTGCTGTAGTTCAACTTGCTTAGTAGTTATTGCAGCCCAACATTGATTTACATTTCAGCTTACTTTGTTTGGTGGCTCAAGTAGACCCTGCCCCCCTCTTTCCAATAGCTCTTATTTATTATTAGACAGAGCTGTGCCATCTAATATATACTCAGCTTTTTGTGGGCAGTGCTTCAGTTTTTATTTATTTTCCCCCCCTTCGAGCTCTTCGTGTGCCCCTATTTGCAGATTTGTGTTGTGCTCAGGTTTGAACCGGGATTGGTTTTGTGGGTACAAATTCTATGATGGTTGATGCAGGAGTGGCCAATGTTGGTGTTTGTGTTGTACCTGAGATGGTGTCGAGCCAAGGTGAGCAGCCGCCAGCCCTTCTCCACCATGTTGTCGAGAAAAATCCAAGCTTCTCTACTTGATTCTGTAGGAGACATGATATTGCGTATATTTTGTTTCATCATGAGATTATTGATGTTTTTGTATATGAACCAGACATTTTTTAATGAGAGATGCATGGGAAAAAATGAGAGCATGAACTATCTATTTGTTCCTGTTGACCTTGATGGAAAACTGATTTTTCTTTTTGCTTACAGTTTCTTGCCCCATTATTTATTGTTCTTAGTGGAGTACGGTTCAGGCAAAATCTTGTTCCTGAATGATTTTGCATGAACTATTTCAGAAAACCACTACTCCTTTGTAGAGCCGTGCTCTATAGTAATGAGGCTACAAAAACCATGTCTCTCACAGATTCATAGTACAGATTTCACATTTTAGCTCTCACCATTGATTTTAGCTGAACTAATATGAGCGATGGACTAAGCCATCGTGGCAACTCCAATATAATCGTGTTTGTTCACTATAAAAGAGTACTGCAAGTAGTCAACACAACATTTCTAATGGTGTTTAAGAATCAAAAAACATCAAACGAACTTTCTCACAAGGAAAAACGCAGTCTCTCACAGATTGATGGTACAGATTTCACATTTTAGCTCTCACCATTGATTTTAGCTGAATTAATATGAGCGATGGACTAAGCCATCGTGGCAACTCCAATATAATCGTGTTTGTTCACTATAAAAGAGTACTGCAAGTAGTCAACACAACATTTCTAATGGTGTTTAAGAATCAATAAACATCAAACAAACTTTCTCACAAGGAAACACGCATATGCAAGCTTTAATTTTTAAACCAATAGACCAAGCTAAATGACCAGAGCTAAGTAGATGGAAGCATGACTAAAGCCGACATATACTGACTTAAATTTAGACAGGGTAATTAATCCGACCGACGAATAATCTCCACGACGAACTTGACAGTACTTCGAACAAATTTGCAGGATTCGCCAACTTGAAGATGAGGTGCAAGAGGATCTAAAACGACGACGATAACGACAGCGTTTCCAACCTAAACCTAACGCGGATACACAGGGCAGGGGACGGAGTGAGCGTGAGAAACTAAAGCCTTACCAAGTGGAAGACTGGATCCGTGAGCGCGGCGGGGGCGGCGACGGTGGTGGTGGCGGTTGGCTACTCCGCCGGGCGAGTGCCTCAGAGTTCCTCCGCAGTGAACACCAGAGAGGATGATTTGGAGAACTGATGAGGAGAAGTGAACCAGGGGACAAAATCATATCCCCTTTTGCTCGAGCTCACCGACATGTGGGGCCAGAAGGTGAAGCTCGAAAGAAACCTAAAAAGGAAAACTAACAACATGTTCCTCTTTTTATAAGATAAATAACTATTTTACAAGAGACCAAAAAAGATAGTAAATCATATGCCATAAATAACGTCTTTGTTCCTCTCAAGATCATTTTTTCATTACCGTTTATTCACTTTATAATCAATATCAGTTATAGAGGTAATTTGAAAACATACTAATTTGTATTATGTATGTGCTTAAAATTAGAGAAGCCAGGTAAATTATCGTATTTTATAGCACATGTTAGGTACTTAATCGAAATATTAGTATGTGCAACACAACCAAATTAGGTTTTATATTTGTATGCATTCATCAAATTATATCCGTGTTTACAAACATTTTATCAATCATTTTATCACTCCATAATATCCACTTTTGCCTTTGTGTTGTTTCATACTCACAATATTGCCATTTTCATACCTTTTTTTTTCCAATACATATTATGGTCACAGGAAATTTAAAAACAAACAATAATATATGCTAAAGATATAAAAACTTAAGCCTGCATTACAGTTTTGATTTCGGCACCTGCGCCAGTGACGCAACGGGTCATCTAGTATGAATTAAGATTCAACATTTTCATGGCTCAGAGCAACTTTTTGTTACCGTTGTGCTACCGCTGCAGCCCAATTGCCACTCGACCGTCTATCCTTCGGCTTTCTCTGCCCTGGCCCCTTGTTCCACAAACCACAATGATATTTTTTTAGGTTAGGCCGCAACATTTAGGCATGATAGAACGGAAAATACGTCAATTTTGTGTTGTTGTTATGGTCTATGCAACCAGCACGGCAGCGCCAACCTATTTTAATCCATTCGTAGCTAATCAGAGGAGAAAAAATGAGGCCCAAATCACGGAAAAAGGTCCAGGGAAATAGAAAAAGGGCCCACATCCCCATTCCACTAGGAAGCAACAAATAACACTTTGTCATTTCTCTCCGTTAACCACATGAGAGAAAAGCTACGATTTGTTCTCGCCGCCGCGTGATTTCCTCCGCACTGCATATGCTAGAGCTGCTGGGGACCCGTTTGTTGTCGGGGGCGCTCGCTCCAGGGCCGGCCCTAAACGGCCGAGCTTGAAAAGGTGACTCGGAACATCCAAGAAGGACTCAATGGAGGCGATTATCCAAAGATGAATTATGGAAATGGCCATTGGACTTCGGAGCACCCCCGAAACCCTAGCCTAGTTTTCCCCTAGATCAACTCCCCTGGCCGCTGCCGCCGCCGGCGTCAGCAGCGGTGGCGGCGCCCGTCTCGCCGTAGGCGGAGGGCAGAGGACGCACGCAGATGCGGTGCATCTGTGCGGAGATGCACGGCGTCGGACGCGCGCAGAGGTGGCTTGTGTAGTTGAAGACGAGCTGCAGCGGCGCTGGCGATGGCAGATCGGATGGCCGGCCCTCGTCGGTGCGATCTGGCCATGGTGTGCGGCGGTGGCGGCAGCGGGCCCGTCTGGGCCCGATCTGGGCCGAAGGCTGCGCGAATCGGACGATGGGGTGGATGCGTCGTGGCTGTTCGACCGTGCGCCCCATCTCTGCCGAAAGACCAGCGTGTCAGCGGCTTTCGTCTTCTCCTCTACAGCCGGCCAGCGGCGTGGGGGCTGCGGGGTCGGCCTGAATAAAGGCGGTGGTCCTAGGATTCCTCTTGCGACAAGGCGATCATCTGTCTGACAGTTGTCCTCCTTGATCTGGTCTGAGTGTCGAGTTCCAGAAAGCTCCACCGATGAACTCCCAGTGCGCATTATGCCTGGAGATGCTGGATTGGCTGGGATTCGGTCGTGCCCATTGTATTCTGTTAAGGAGGGAGTGGCGCGAAGCTCTGCTATCTGTTGCCATCATGGGATATATGTTGTTCCAAGATGAAGTCAGAGACGGAGAATATCATGGAAGCTGAGATCGGAGGACCGGTAATTGTGATTTGAGCCATTGTGGCGATGCGAAATTTGCTTGGAGTTCGGGATTTGTAGCAGCGGTATGTAAGTGGGGGCGACAACACAGGTGATGTTCAAAACCTTACCTTTCAGGGTGAAATCCAAGATCTGGCCTTAATAGGTTGTGCCTGGCAATGGCTTTGTTGAAAACTTTGTTTTGAGAGAGGGTACTATCTTCAGGGTGAAAACCCGCGATCTTCGATCGGACGATGATGGCTCTTGTGCACTGTTTTCTTTTTGGAGGCATCACTTTTGAAGAACTTGAACATCATGTGTTGGTTTGGTGGTGGTTGTGCTGCTGCAAGGACTAGAACTCTGTAGTGGGACTTTTCTTTTTGGCTTTTTTTTTTGGGCTGTGTGCATCCATAATGCCATTAGGGTATTGCGTTGTTGCAGAGGCTGGGTATAATTGGTATCTTCGTGATATTAATATGTTCCCTTCATCGAAAAAAAAATGAAATTGGCCATGCTTGATGTGAATCAATGTCGGGAGGCATGAGACCGATATACAAAACGAGTATCGACCTGGTAATCCTATACCATTGTTTTGTTTTGCTAAAGACAAACTATACATATATATTGTCGTCACATTTCATATTTTGGGTAATTTCCTGACGGCCGTGACAGCAAGCCTCTCGGATTTTCTCCTGACGAGTGGGTCGTGTCCAGACAATGAGAGCCTTCAGGGATAGATCCATCAAGGATAGACTTTCCCAACGAACTGCCAAAAGATTCTACCATATTCTTGACTGTTCTGTTGTCCGACTGTCTTTCCTGACGGTGCGAGCTGTCAACTATATTTCTTTCCGTTGCAACAAACATCCGTAAGGAAGAGTCTTTCGCGAAGGCGACCGTCAGGAAGAGCATGGTTTCCTCACACCCTGTTTCCGACGGATCTTTGCTGAGCTGACCGTAAGGAATACGTGTTTCTGTTGATTTCGGGTGGTCAGAATTTCTTGATAGTGACAGCGACAGCTTAATAGAAATATCTATGCAACTTCTTACGCGACCGGTACAAGTCTGCAATCACACTCGAAGAACTAAAAGACAGCAGGATATTTGTCTATCACTGCTGAACACGACTCCACTGACGCCTCCAACGGCAACACCCAACGTGTTTCTGTCACTTCATTGTCTGTACACACGAATTTTGTGGGGCGCCCTTGTGTGACCAAGTGATGGCTTCGGCCATTGGAGTATTTCTGCGTACATGTCGCCAAGAAACCAATATATCTCCTATACCATGCCTATAAATTCTAACGCGCTATGCCGAAAGGATACAACAGTATCGGCCGATATGTCTTCTGAATGTTAGTTTCAAAATCTTTACAAAAGTAGCGACCATTAGGTTAAATTCTGTGGCTAATCATGTGGTAAAACCTACCCAAACAGCTTTTATGCAAGGGAGGAATATCCTAGATGGGATCGTGGTCCTCCACGAGACCGTCCATGAGATGCATACGAAAAAACTAAATAGGTTGATATTCAAAATTGACTTCGAAAAGGCCTATGATAAGGTCAAATGGCCGTTCCTCCTACAGACTCTGAGAATGAAAGGCTTCTCGGACGAGTGGTGTGCTTTGATCCAGAATTTTGTTTATGGGGGTAGTGTGGCAATTAAAGTCAATGATGATGTCGGTCGCTACTTCCAAACAAAAAAGGGTTTAAGGCAAGGTGATCCTTTATCGCCTATACTATTTAATATAGTGGCTGATATGTTGACCACCATGATTGAACGTGCAAAAGCAGATGGCCAGATTGAAGGGGTAGTTCCACATCTTGTCGATGGGGGACTTTCTATACTTCAATATGCGGATGATACGATTCTTTTTATGGAACACGATCTTGATAAGGCGACGAATCTGAAATTGATATTGTCAGCATTCGAGCAATTATGAGGATTAAAAATAAATTTCCATAAAAGTGAATTGTTTTGCTTCGGCGATGCACAGGACGCAACTGCTCAGTACGCCGAAATATTCGGTTGTGAGCAGGGTCAATTTCCTATAATGTACTTGGGCATACCAATACATTATCGGAAACTGACTAATGCGGAATGGAGACATGTCGAGGAGCGTCTACAAGCACGGTTGTCTAGCCGGAAAGGCAAATTACTGTCCCTTGGTGGAAGGTTGGTTCTCATTAATTCGGTACTTACAAACATGGTACTGTATATGATATCCTTCTTCCAGTTACCAAAAGGTGTCTTGAATAAATTGGATTACTACCGATCAAGATTCTTTTGGCAAGGGGATGGTGAGAAAAAGAAGTATCGACTGGCTAAATGGGATGTTGTTTGTCGACCAAAAGATCAAGGAGGGCTAGGTATTCATGATCTCTGTATCAAGAATTCAGCCCTCCTAGGAAAGTGGCTGTTTAAGTTGCTAACCGAAGATGGAATTTGGCAAACACTCCTTAAAAGAAAATACATCGGCATGAAGGCGGTATCACAGGTGTATTGGAAACCTGGTGACTCCCACTTTTGGGCTGGCCTAATGGCGACTAAGAAACATTTCTTTCGCTTTGGCGTATTTAATATTAAGGATGGCACGGAGATTAGATTCTGGGAGGACAAATGGTTAAGAAACACCACCCTCCGGGAGCAATATCCGGCTCTATACAACATTGTTCGACACAAGGGGGATACTATAGCCACTGTTATGCAGTGCTCACCACCCAATGTGACGTTCAGACGAGATTTATTTGGTCCGAGATTAACTTCTTGGAATGCCTTGCTGGCACGGTTGGACTCCGTCCAACTTACACAAGGTCCCGATGAATTTCGATGGAATTTATGCGGGAATGGAAAATTCTCGGTTGATTCTATGTATAGGGCGCTTGTACATTCTGATATTCCAGTCGATGATAATAAAAAAATATGGCACATGAAGATTCCACTAAAAATAAAAGTATTTTCGTGGTATCTTCGTAGGGGTGTCATTTTAACCAAGGATAACCTTGTCAAACGGAACTGGCATGGAAGTACTAAGTGTGTGTTTTGTCCACATCAAGAGACAATAAAACACTTATTCTTCGAGTGTAGTTTCGCACGTTCTATATGGTCATCTATCCAAATAGCGTCTAACTTATATCCACCCAAGTCTGTTGCAAATGTGTTTGGCAACTGGCTACATGGGATAGATAAGAAGCTTAGAATGATTATTAGGGTGGGAGCGATTGCCGTTATTTGGTCGCTTTGGCTTAGTAGAAATGACAAGGTTTTCAACGATAAAAATGTGTCTCCTATGCAGGTACTCTACCGTTGCACAAGTATTATCTGTTTGTGGTCCACCTTACAACGAGTGGGACATCGAGAGCTCTTTACGGAGGCATGTGCACGACTGGAACAGGTGGCGAGGGACATTTTTTCACAACATGGATGGCCGCTTGATCGCCGGATTGGTCCTCCATAGGCGACGGTTGCGTTCATCTTCAACGCTGGCGAGTTACTGTATTCACTTCATGATTGTAATTTGCCTAGTGCTAGTCACTATTGTTTTTCGTCACTTTGGATTGCGGCTGTGTGCATTGTTATGCAGAGGCCGGGTGTAATGCTTAAAATTTAAGTAATAAAGCCCTTTATCTAAAAAAAAAAATTCTAACGCGCTAAGAGGTCGAGAAATTGAGAGAGAACATGGAGCGTTCTTCTTCCCTCGCACGCGCCCCGGCAGTGCTGTCTCTTCTAATATGCTGTTCCTTGGCATGCTCGACGGCCGTCCAAGGTAAGTAGCTACTCTTTTCCTCTACTCTTTTTCTGTCAATTAGAAGGCAGCAATCTGGCAGGTCGTCTTAATTGATACACATGGCATGCAGCTGCTCAGGACGGAAATCATCAGGGAAAACGTCCTCCGGCGCCCGTGGCTTCGCCCGGGCATTCGGAGTTCTGCCCAGGCTGCTCGCCTGGCATCTCTGCGCCACCGCCGGCGGTGGCGGTGGCGGTGGCGGCACTTGCGCCGCACGGCAAGACCCTGCACGTTGCCGCAGGAGTCCCGCACGTATGAATGTATGATAATGAACCCCCTCGATGGCCGGGAGTACGTAGGACCAATAGATTAGGGTGGCGATGTAACGAAATCAAATGGAGGCGAAGACTGATTGATAAATCGCACTGTATGCGTTGATAAGGACCATTGAGAGTATTATTTTTGGTTGAAATTTATCCTGTCACATGAATGAATAAACTAATATTGATATACGAAAATAAATCCGTGTGTAACTGACCATGCGAGGGGCTCATAATCAGGGGCGGTCTAATTTTGTCGACTAAGGTAAACCTAGAAATTGCCAAGCTGTTCCAGCCTGCGAGTTGAAACTCGTGGAGTTTGTTATTTTACTGCGACCAATTGTCATTTGAGGCCAAAGTTTTAAGCCTGCGAAAAAAGCTATAATCGTCGCTATAGCGTGCTATTTAAGAGGTTTAGTGCCTTTTAACGCGCTAATGCACTTCACGTCATACTGAGTAAAACGCTATAGCGACGCGCCACTATAGCCCGCTATCTGAAATTTTGCTTGTTTATGCAAGAATCGGCTGGAGGAGCACTTTAATTGTAGGTTTGCGTGTTGCCTAGTTTCAAGGATACATCCTATTAGGTGTAAGGTTAAGATGGCCGGTACAATATCAATTATGGCTACCACGATACATATGCACACAACACGACTTACAACCCAACCCACCACAGCCAAACAATGAAGCCTCGCCTTGCACAGTCGCCCATTAAGAATGGTGAGGATGCGATACACCAAACTCTCAAACCGCGTGACGACCGATAAAGGAAACTTCGTTAGGTCGACTTCGACCCCAGGTTGGCGCCGATCAACGCACAACCTGTCCTTGATCATCTAAGAGTCGGCGAGTGAACGGCGGTACCAGAACCAAACCGCAAAGGTCACGCTCTTAGCAGCAGCCAAACATCACTCCCTCTGACGCACCAAGCACTCCACGGACAGTCAAAGCAACACCTCTAAGGAGCGAACGACACTGCCGCGCTGTCTCTGCATTTGGTTTATTCCAGCATTCACCTTATTCTTCCTTGTGCTGTTTGGTGTTAGATGAAATTGTTCCTTTTGCTATGTTCACTGCTAAGAGAGATATATGGCTGCAGCAGGCGCGGCTGGAATTCAAAAGGTAAGCAAAAGCTGGTTACGTACGTCTAAGCTCTCACGCGGTTTCATTGAACAAGAATCGTGCAGTAGTGGAAACGCACGACTCGTTGACGTTCAGTCGACGTTGCCGCTCACGTGCACGCAGACGTGTTTACACACTGAAAGCAGAGACGAAAGCAGCATGCCTATATATAGAGATACAAACAAGCATGCTACATCCACCACATCCAGTCGAGATCGAGACAGGGGTATTAATCGAAGATGTTGAAGCAGACATCGTTTTCCTCCTCATCCGCCCGATGCTGGGCGGTCGTTGCGGCCACGCTGATCCTGTGCGCCAACCACGTCGAGCTTGTCCAAGGAGGTAAGCATGCATACATAGCTTACACAATCTCCATCTGTTCCTTGAGCTTGAGCTGTAAAAGATCGGTGTGTATGTATTATCACATAGCCAACCGGTGGATATCTATGAATGTGTCTGCAGGGGGGAGGCCAGTTCCGGCACCACCGGCTCCTGTGCCGCACGTGGGTAAAAATGAGAGCTGCGAAAATTGGCCCGTATGCACCGACAGCCCGCCACCGTCTCTTCCTCCTCCTCCTCCGGCGGTATCTGACGTGCCTCCTTCTGCAGATGGCCGGAAGTAGTGCCGATCAGGTTGATACATAGTGTAGCTTCCCTAGCTAGTAAATTCCACCGCGAACGGCTGCAGTCTATTTGACTTAAGATTATTGTGTAATAAAACGTAGGGTCCGGGTGACATGCATATCTGGTGGAATGAATGGAAGGGAAGATGTGTCCAATTCTATCAACATAAGATATTTGTAAAAATTCAATTCAAATGTGTGGTAATCTGGCTAGCCACACGTACGGCTAATCTACACATATATCAGGATTAGAATATGGCCGACGAGTTTAGCATCGTCCTTAGCCAAATTCTATATGTGTAGTACTTTCTGGCACATAAGTTCCACGAGAAAACATGGGGCATGTGTTGGCATATATTTTTGACCTATTGTCAGTCTACAACCAAAACCTGACAAGGATGAAGGTCTGAATGGACGTGTTCGAGTTGAAACCTGGTTCATGTAGAAATAGGCATGGAGCGGCGCTTGGATGTGGCAAAACAAAGCAAAGACATGAAAATCAAACAGAGGAGGCATGTCGCCCAGTGTGAGTAAGCATAGTCCAGTGAAGGATAGAAAGAGAAGCCGATTCATGCTCAGAGACCAGGACGGTGACGGCACCGACTGATGCAAGGCGTTCTTTTTCAGTACTACTGGAAGATTGCCCCGTGCAGGAGGGCTTGTTTGACATTGGCTCGAACATGTCGTGTAATCTGAGGCGATGAGGACACTTGGGTCCTGATCTATATACATGTAATTCAGAAATAAGTTAGAACAACTTATTGTTCGAAATTGGGGAGTATCATTTTGCACCATATTCTTTGCACTTGCTTAAAAAGAAGTTGTTTTTAGCCCTCGGACATTAATATGCACCTTTGTCATGGCAATATGCACTTTTTTGGAAAATATGGTCATATAATCATGAAGTATACCATAGATAAGACCATAAACATGGTAATTTCAAGTGATGGAGCTTTATGGTGGCGAATCTAGGCCATGCCTGCCCCCAAACATTGGCGCAATTCTTGTAATTTGTATTGTTGTTAAGACTAATCAATAAGGACTATGAATAGTTATAGCTATTAAATAATTTAAATAGCATCTTGTCTGCTCCTAAAATTTTCTCTAAGCTTGTCATTGTGCTCGAAAGTAATAAATATTCATATATGATAGTCCATTTTACAAAGTTTTTATAAAATCTGTCAAAATACATGATTAACAAACCTAGTCGACGAAACTATTTGTAGTTAGGGACTGAATCTTTCAACACCCTCCATGACTATCGTATAGAATGATACTTGGCTAAATTAAAAAGATTTATAGAATTTGTAGGTGCAAACTATAATGTATTTGTAATTAATATTTGATTAATTTCAGAAAATTGGCCGAAATTCATTTAAATGCATGAAAGTATCTATAAGTAGAGAATATTTTCATACTTCGGAATTAGCTATTCCGTGTGGTAACTTTGAGTGAAAACTGGAGATGTGCCATTTTCCATCACTTCCATGCACTTACTTCGTAAAAAACCATTTTTATCATTCATAATATGAAAAATCATTTCTTTTATGACTAAAAGTTGAACACTCCTTTTATCTTTATTCAAATTCAAAATTCAAAAGTTTGGTTTTAAAATTGCAAATTTATATGTGGGTACAATTTTATTTTACTTGTTTGCCTATGGTTTTTGAAAAAGACTCGGCAAATATGTTCTCGTCGTCCATCTACCGTTAACCTCAGTTAAAATGGACACCGGGTGACTTTGATTGCCGAGTGCAAATAATCGGCAAACCGCGAATTTTTACGGTGGCACTGGCGGCTATCTGTCTGGTTCTGGTCGTGAACATGGATTCGGGTAGACTATTTTTTTCTGTGGACTAAGATAAACCAGAAAACCGCCAAGATGCATGTTGCGGCGGCCACTCCTCGTGCTGGGATTTGCAGGAATCGATTCCCTGGTTGAAGTGTGAGACCCGCTTGTTTGTTCAGGCCAAAGAAAAAAGGAATCGATTCGACCACTTGCATGTTCCCGTGTTGGTCCGTTCGGTTTGCATTAGGCAACTGTTCACTTGATTGCCCGAAGTCACTTCCGCTTGCTGTTTTGCCTATGAGCAGAAATTATTCCTTTTTTCTGTCATCATTGCTACGACACTCGACATAAGTGCAGCTTGCACGCGAGAGCGACTCGGTTGGGATTATTCAAAAGCCAATCAAAAGCTGGTTATGTACGTTCAATCTTGCAGTATAGGTGGAAACGCACGTCTGGTTGACAAGAAGTTCAGTCGTCGTTGCCGCCAACCGCTCACGTGCATTCATCATACATAAGTATACTGTTACACAGTACTGCCAGAGACGAAAGCACCTTGCATGCCTATATGGCTATATATACACATACAAACAAGCATGCTGCATCCACCACATCCAGTCGATCGAGACAGAACAGAGGCATTAATCGAAGATGTTGAAGCCGGCGTCATCTTCCTCCTCATCCGCCCGATGCTGGGCGGTCATTGCAGCAGCGCTGATCCTGTGTGCCAGCCACGTCGAGCTTGTCGATGGAGGTAAGCATTGCATTTGACAGGATGACACAATCGCCATCTCTTACTTGGACCTGGAGCTCTCCTACGACTGATGTAAGTATCACGTGCTAATTAACCGATGGGTATCGATGTACTTCTCTATCTGAAGGTGGAAGGCCACCGCGGTCACCTCCGGCTCCCATGGCGCACGGGCGTGAGAGTAGGAGCTGCGATGATTTTCCCTTGTGCGACGACAGCCCGCCACCGTCATCGGCGACGTCGCTGTCCCTCCCTCCCCCTCCTCCGGTGGCATCAGATGTACCGCCTCCTACAGGCAGATAGATTTAGTGCAGAATCGATCAAGTTGGTGTGTAATATAGCTTAGCTAATTAATTCCAGGCTTCCACGTTCCAAGTTTCGCAGCAGGCCATATACAAACATTTCACTTTAACAAAACGTTAGGTTCCAGTCTGGTTGATTTTCGATTATGGCGTAACAAAACGGAGACACGGAGTCTCTGGCGACAAATGTACTTTCATAAACAATGCATCGCACCTTGAATATTTGTTTTGTAAAGTGTGATTCTTACTTCTGCAATAACTGAATCGCAAAGCAGAACAGCTTCCCCTTCTATAGAAAGGTTAATGTGCCTATATTAGCATCCCAGAATTTTAAGAAACCGAAGGATTAGAGTGCTTGGTGTGCATGTATTATGAGCTGCATGCTCCGTCCACAAGTACGAAGCAGAGACCGAAGGAAAATAAAATATACTACATTCAGTGTAACTGTGTAAGGGAACGGTCGAGGGATGGATGAATCAGCAGGAGGAATTGCTCCTGTTGCCGTTGCTGCATGCTGTTGTTGTTCCGTCTGTCTATATTTTCTGATGGATCAAATAGGCCTCTAACGGGCTGCATGTTAAAGATGGGTATTTGGCATGAGAGCCTGTGATAGACAGTGAAAACGATCACTTATAAGCTATGCGCCTTTTTATAGTCCCTCCTTAAAAAAAATGTATTCTAGCCTTTTCAAAATTATGAAAGTTCTTTACTTTTGGTCTCATTGAAATTTTGACCCATCACCAACTCTTCTCATGCATCTTCTGCATCGTTCTACATACCAAGTTTGTGAGTGGACAACAAGCCTACCTTCTTATTCCCAATGCACTTTTGTACATAAATCCAGTTGCATTAATTGACATTGTGAAAGATCCTTATTTTGTCTTTAAAATCTTAGGATGCACTATATTGTAAAAATGAGGAGGTACATAACATGGTTGATTTGGGTGGTGGGCGTAAACTATATCACCTTGATCGCAGTCACGGCCAGTACCCAACTACACATAGCCGTGGGAGTAAACTATATCACCTTGATCGATCGTTGATCCATCCCATTCATGAATGCAACTGCACTATTAGATAAAACAACCCATTCCGACAACCTATAAACAATCGGATTAAGACTATTCACAGTGGGAGTAACTTAGCTATTAACATACATGCCACATAAGAAAGAAAAATAATGTGGCACCTAATTAATCACTACAAGAAATATGTCAAGTAGTGACCTTTTGATAGTGACTTTCAAAATATTGGTCATAGATCTATGACCATTTTAACCCACTTGGTCATGAGCTAGTTTGTAGGGTCCTAATCCAAAAAATTAACGACCAATTTGGTCAAAAAAGTCATAATCTATTTACACAAATTGGTCATAATGTAGACAGCAGTTGCGTATGACCTTATTTACGACCATTCTGATTGGTCATGAGGAACGATTGGACAGCCACCTCATCAATCATGCCCACGTGGCAGCCATATGTCGCTTACGTGTCCATATTCAGTCATGGTTAACTCGCTGACAGGTGGGAGCCATTACCAGGATGTGTTGGTATGACTGGACTAACACCTCAGCGGTCTCGCCTACATGTCACTTCATCGCGCCTACATGTCACCGCCTATGTGTCATTTGTGCTTACGTGTCACCACACTGACATGTGGGACCTGTTGACAGGAGGTGTTGATTGTTGACAAATATGTAAAGTGGGACCCGCAAATATGACATGCGGGACCCACCACGCCCACATGACATGTGGTTTCGGATCCCACCCTGGCATGACAAGTGGGTGTAACATCCCAATATTCTGGAATGTTTAAAAATCACTAAAAATTGAAAATTTTATTTTTGTTAAAAAGAAAACATTAAAATTATAATAGAAATCAAATAATAGGAGACATTTGGCATCTTCAAAAAACTTTAATAGTTTAAATATCCAAGTAATCATTAATTCAAAATTGGAGTTTAGTTTAATTTCTTTTATCCAAGGTATTTCAATAACCCCAATTTATTTAAAATGATTTAAAATTTCTCAAAGACACCTTCATCTCATAAAATGTTTATTCCAAGTATTTGATTGTAAATATTTAACTTTTGGCTATTTATTAAAAACCTAAAACCATATTTGCAAAGTGTTTTAAATTATTTAAAGCATATTCTATTTAAAAAAGTGTTTTGATTCAATTATATTTATTTGAAAAACAAATAAGTTTAAAATCACTTATTTTCAATATTTACATTTGTGGTAATTTTATTTGATTTTAATAAGTCACAAATGATTTTATGAAAAACCTATTTTAAAATTGACATAAAGTGTCAATTAAGCAATTATGCAATATTTTGAATTTTTATTTTTGAAATATATTGGAAAAGTGTGCTTGAATATGTTAAATGATAGATATTAGTTTTATAAATTTTTAGAAACTAGTTTGAGTTGATTTGGACATTTAAAACAAAAGTTATAAAGAAATAGAGAAAACCAGAAAAGGAAAAAGAATAAAAAAAAGGGACCTAACCTAACCGGGCCAACCAGCCCATGTCTTTGGTTTTTTTTCCTGCCTTCTATTTTTCTGTTGGGCCGATTCTGATCCATCTAGGCCACCTCTTTTCTTCCTTTTTTTTTCTGCGGCGTCGCTTTGCTTTGCTGGCCCAACCTGGTTCGGCTGTGATGCTTTGCCGGGCCGGCTCGGCTCGGCTGTCTTTTTTTTTTCTTTTCCTTTTTTTTCTGTTTTCTTTTAAAACTTTTGATTTCGAACTTCAATTTCAATCAAATAAATTATAAAAAATTATTAAGATTTCCTCTATCATTATATACTATTAGGGACTGTTGTTAGTCAAAATAAAATACACATACCCCTAAGATTATATATTGCTTACATCACCTGAGTGTGGGGCGAGATAAATTTTTAGCGTGGGCAAATACACCTGGTCCAACAAACACACTTGTCCTAAACATGAAAAACATGAAAAAAATTCTTATGTCACCTGAGTGGGAGGATTTGTTTCCCTTAGTTTCTGTTAAACAGCCGGGGAGGGAAATACCTGATCATATTGCGATCGATATTGATTGATTCTTGTGTTAAAAAAACTGATATAAACCCTAGTGAATTACATTTTGACTATGATGGTTTTAACATATGGATTTTTTATCTTTTGTCGAACAGATATGCAAAAACTATTCAAAGTTCAAATCCTCTAGGTATTTTTCATATTAAATTGAAGAGAGTGCAAAAAAATCTTAAATGTTGTGGTTTCAATCTGTATAGCTCCAATAAAAAAGGAAAGTGGACTTGAAAGTGGAATTATCCATGTTGGAGAATTTAGAAGAGGTGATTGACTTACTTGTGGGGTTATTCAATAGGGAAAATGAAATTAATGTTGAGCTTATGCTGAGGAGACGATGCATTGGTTGTAAAAATCACATGAGCGCTGATTATTACAGGGCGATGAAAACATTAGTTATTTTCCTACAATTGCCAATGGTTGTATACGAAAAAATACTATTGTGTTCCTTACAACTTGATGATTTTTATTTTGTTAGTACTGAAAATCTGTTAGCACATGCCGCTAATTTCTATAAAAAAATCTTTTTGGACCTGGTAATGGTAATATTTGTGCCATTTCTCCTGATATGTGGTCCGTTTTCAATGAATGAAATTCTTGTTCTCTATGAAAGGTAAAGCTCCTGGGTCATGATAATATACCTATTGAGTTCTATCAAAGTCGTTGAGAGTTTGTTAAAATTGTTATCTTTCGTATTTTTGATGCATTTCTTGCTGGGACTTTGGATGTTCACGGACTTACTATGGTGTGGTAACTTTGCTTTCTAAAGTTAGTGTGGCCAATAAAATCACTTGGTTTAGGCCTATTTGTTTAATAAGATTTATATATAAACTGAGGTGTTGACTAAGTCCACTCTGACGACCATGTGTATGGCGACACTGTCTATCGGGATGTGGTCGGCATCGCTCTAGCGTGGTGGTGCACCGGTTGGGGGGCACAGTGGGTGAGAGGAGGGGCCGGCCAGGTCGAAGAGCTAGACGGCGGCGGCGGAATGAGAAGGACAACGTTTTTGATGGATCTCCTTCCCTTCTGACTTAGGGAAAAGGGGGGTTTCAAGGCTGGGGCGATTGTTCAACGGCGAAACGACCTCTTGATGGGTTTTTTACATGGTTCGGTTCTATCGCTGATAGGTAGGGACATAGGCAACACAATTGGTGGAACAACGAGAGCTCACAATTTTTAGGATGGTTAAATCTTTGAGCACATATGCAACTTCGCAACCCTTGAACCTTGTGTGTTCTGTTCCTTCTTCCAACATTTATCTTTTCATCTATTTGCAATTTTTTTGATAAGTTCACAATCTTTACCTTTTTTTTCAAACGCTCCAATTAGATTAAGGCTCATCTATCCTATTGCATAGCATTTGACAGATAAATCTGATATGTTTCTATGTATAAATAAACTTTATAGCCTGTCTCGTGCGATATCACGTGGTGAGGTTCCATATCAGAAACGTTTTGCACCTCATTCATGTATTTTTAGACTAGAAGCATTCCAAATGCATTTATACAGATATGCAAATACTTGTTGACATGCTCTTGTTTTGTTTTACAGTGGCAACCCTTATGTTTGATAACAAATGGCTATCTTTTGCTTGGCGGATAAAAATGGAGGATAGGCTCAAATTAATGAATCTTTGAGCTAAATAACTTCAGCAAAGCAACATGGTCTATTATGTGTCAGATTCAATGTCAATGCATGACGATAAAAAGAATAACAACTAAAATTAGAAAAACCAAGAGGTACCTTGCTACTGCTCTTTGATAAAATGTCAGATTGATAGCAAGTGACCTGTATGAAAAAATTAGAAATTTAGTGAAACAGAAGAATGGTGAAAACGCTTTAATGATTGGAAGGGGTGATTGAGTTAGTTGTACTATCATAGAGATGCAAGTCACGTCAATTTTGTCAAGGCCAATATGCCGTGATGATGATCCTTTCTTCATTTATAAATCTGTTGACAAATATAGAGAAAACGCCATCAAACTCCTAATGATCAATTCAACAAATACTCAATACAAACAAATTGACTGTTTTAACCTGATCGTGCGCTAGCTTGTCCCGTTTATGCGGAATGTAGCCTCTCCCCATGAAGAAAGAAATTGACAGACGTCTGTTTGTGAGGAATACCACCGGCCACTGCCTGCCTACATCGGCATGGGCATCGGCAGTTCGTCGGCAAGGTGAGTTTTGTGTGCGCTCTGCGCCACCATGACGATAGGAATTTCTGGCGGAAGTGAACGAATGGCCTTGTACCTCTCCATATCCCTCTCCTGGAGGGCCACTATTGGGCCATTCTTACCGGACTACAAAGCCCATGTTGGCAGCGAACGCTAGTCTGAAACAAAAAAGAAGCAAAATCGCTTCGTTTTCCTTCCTCGCGATGAGCGCACACGAAGGGCAAAGCTCAAACTAAAAAAAAAAAAGCAGGCAAAGCTCAGATCCATGCTAAACAACTGTAGCGGATATGTTTGATAATTATTCGCAAAATTGGAGGGTAGGATCGAGCCATACAAAATCTACCTGTAAAATCGTCCTTACTTGCAACGGTGAATGCTGAAAATTTGACTTGGGTGTAAATGGATTGGTTGTATGAGATAAGCCAACATCGAGCCTCTGATAATAAAACATGATTTCTCTTCTCGACGTTATGTAGTTGTGTTAGCCTGGGCGGAGCTCCCCTTAGGGCAAGGTAGGGCAGCCGACCCTACCTTGATTTTTGGCAAAATACCGCATATATACAATTTTTTGCAAATTGTGTTTGTTCTGAAAAACAAAACAAAGGCAAAAGGAGCTAATGGGCCCCGTTGGAAGAGGTTCGGCTTAACTGGGCCTGCTGCCTTGCTGGTTTGCGCGCTGACGACTCACGAGCAGTAGAGGACGACCAGTCGACCACGAAATCTCGAAAACAAAAAAAAGAAATCGAAGAATGGTTCCTAAAAAACGAAATCAAAGTATGGAACCCAGTGCGTGGCCGGTGCCCGGTGGCCCTCTCCAATGCCCTTTGCGCCTGACGAGTGTATCAATCTTTTTTTATGCAAGCTCCCAAATTTGTCGTACGTGTAAATATATGCAATATGCATCCAATTTTTTTAGAGTGCATATAAGTTTTTTTTGCAAAATATAGTACAAATGCAGACGCTCACATACACGTGCACACACTCAACCCTATGAACGCACACACGCACACCCTACCCCTATGAGCACCTCCGAATACTGAGCCGGCGGGTTGAGTCTTGAGATTGACGAAGTCACTACAAGCACCTCGCTGTCGACGGGAACGTCACCTCCCACTAAAGAATATTCCGCCTAAATGAGAAACACCAGTGTCAAACCTGGGGCTCTGCTGGGCTGGGGTACAACCACCCTCCTAACCATCTTGCCACAGGCAAGTTCTCGAGTGCATACAATTTTGTATGTATAAAAGTATAAAAGCTCCAATGTTTTATTTTTTCATCAATCTTATTTGTTGTGTTAGAGTTCGCCCGACCTAATTTTTTTCTGTCCTCCGCCACTGTGTGTGAGTGTTCTTTTGTATTTTCTCAATGTTATCCATTTGATTCTTGTGAATTTGTTAACGATGTATTTGCATGATCTCACTGCTTGTATATGTTGAATTGTATATGTGAATGGCCTATTCGTTTCCATCACTTTTTCTTGCGGTGACTGTGCAAACATGACAATATGATCATCTAATGTAGTGCTGTCATTCACGACGTTTTTTTATTTTGACCGGGACAAATGGCTTGTGAGTCGTGATATTTTTTTGTTCCTTCATAATCCCAATACTTCAATAATATGTTCTATGACTGCGCCAAAGTGAAATCTTGAAAAGACTGATGCATCCGCAGGTACTACATTTCCTTGAGTCCAATTTTTTTTTGCATACAACGGTTCATGCATCGATCCGTGCTACGTTATGTGCAACTTTGCATCCCGTGTACCTTGTATGTTAATGTTACTAATCTCACTATTTACGTGTCCTTTTTGCATCTTGTTTCGGCTGAGCGCACGGGTCTTATCTTTATCTTTTCTTTCCAATGCATTCCCATTAATTGAAGGCTTGTTCTACATCTGGAAATAAATATATCTTGTTTTTGTTCCCCGATAATTATTTATCGATCCGTGCTACGTTATGTGCAACTTTGCATCCCCTGCCGTGCAATGTCGCCCGCTGGGTGGTGAGATTTTAACTTTCAAGATCAGTACAATAATGCGAGGAAGAACGATATTGTTTCTTTTGTCACTTGATAACCTCCACATGTTTTCCTATCATTGAGTCATTGTGTTTATTATCTCTAGACTCTGGCCAGGAATAACACTACTTCTCTCTTGGTTCATTGTCAAGTGGAAGTTGCTTGAAACTGTCTTGCTTCTTTGATGCTTTCAGCTACCAGGAGAGCATTTGCATTTCGACGTTAAACTGATTTTCTCTGAACCTCATTTTTTTCTGGCCAACTTATTTTAAACGCATTGGGCCGTTATCTTTTTTTTATATAATAACGCATTGGGCCGTTATGATATATGGGCCATGAATCTACGCACGGCACAGCGTCCTCCTCCCTCGCCGTCGCCGCCCGACAAAAGCCCTCGCCGCCGCATTCGCTCACTCATCATTAGTTTAAGTGTGAGGCCGCCGCGCGCGCGCGTGTGGCGGCGGAGCCGGCCTTCCTTCCCCGTCGCTCCGGCCGTCCCGCCTCGCCGCGGCCGATGACCGCACAACCAGAGACCGCGGCCACACGGAAAACGGCGGCGATGAGGAGGCCCGGCCCTCGGCGCAGACCCGCGCCTCCGATCCGCGGCCGCGTCGGACCTCCACCGCACGGGGCCAGCCCTCACGTCCGTATCGCGCCGCCACCGGTATGGAAGCCCTTCTCTTCTCGGGCAGCCGCCGTGGCGTCGTCGGATGCGGCGGTGGGGGCTCTGGGGACCGTGTGAGGGGAGGCTGGGCGCGGCTTCCGGTCCTGGGTTCCGGCGAACGCCAAGCCGTAGATCTGAGCCGCCCCGTCCTGGATTCTTCGTCCAATTTCGTCTCTGCCAGGATTCGATTTGGTACCCCCGACGACCTATCTCTTCCTCCCCTCTCGCTCACTCGCTCTGCGTGCTTGAGGAAATTGCACATGACACCACATGTTAGAGCACCATTATTTGCGCCAATTTGAACCAGAACGAGGGTTTGGCTCGTCGCTGGTTCCAGATCCCACCTCTTAGGTGGCCGCCTCCAACGAGCAAGTTGGTGCTGGGAACCCTAGGGAGTAGGGATGATACTAGTGTGTGTATCACAACCTTTGGAAATTCTCGAGACTTGGTGGTGATTTCTGGCTATGTTGGTGGTCGCACGCTGGGATCACCACCGTCACCAGCAGTGGCGGAGCTAGAACTAAGAGGATATACTGTCATCATCTCTCTCTCTTTCTCTCTCTCTCAAATTTCTGCTCACTCTGTTCCAAATTATATGATGTTTTGGATATTTCAATGTGGACTACATATGTACTGAAAAGAGTGAACAGACGCACCGAAGCACTTCTATACATGTGATTCTGAAAAGGGAATTGTGATGAGGGCCAGTGATGATTGACCATGGCTGATAAGCACACCCTTGAGCAATCGAGGTGTATGTGGGTATCAAACTGGAACCTCCCTCCTCTCTCGGAGCTGTTTCAACCATGTGCTAATTTTGGTGGCTTTGTCCTTGGACGGTCATTCTTAAGAGTGATAACCAGGACAGATTCACTAAAATTAAGAACATGTTGATCTGGTGATGAGAGATGCCAGGGGTAGGGTTGCATGATCTAGCAAAGGCGAATCTGAGCCCAACTCAAATGCACTTATACTGGTCCCAATGTGGCTATTTTGTTCCTGTTCTGTATTTGTATTTGTGCTCCCTTTGATTGACAGGATTTTAAGGGTGATGACGACTGACCGTTGCTGAAATAAGCATGCCTTTGAGCAATCGAGGCACCTGTGGGTATCAAGTTGGATCCTCCCTCTCGTTCCTATGATCCTTGATCCTGTGAACTGCTGGTTCTTTCCTTGGACGGTCACTCTTGTTGAGTGATAACCAGAGCAGCTCCACAGCAAAAACGGGTTCATCTGGTGATATAGAGATGATGGGGTTGGGTTATTTGATCGAGCAAAGGCGAATCTCAGCCCACTCAATTGCAATTTTTTACTGGTCTAAAAGCATAATGTAATGCAGAATTTTCTTATATCATTTGTATTTGAAGGTTTTTCTTATTTATGCTTCAGTGTTTATAGCTATCTTGCAAGGTGTTCTCTCTTTCATACCTATGACTTGCTAATTGTCTGTTTTGTTCTCACCTTTTTATTTCTGGTATACATTTTTTTGTAACTTAATCTGCAGCATTTTCTGTGTTCCTTTGTTTGCATCTTCTTTGCGGTTGGCTGGTTGCACACATGCAAGTGTGCTCTGTCATGTGTTATAGCAAGTGTAGCTTGGGGCAAGCTGATGGAGCTGTTCTATGTGTCAGCCGTTCTCTTCACAAGCCTGTTCAAGTCATATGCTAGTGTTTTTGCTGCTTTTATTCATATGGTCAATCTGGTAACAAATGCAATGCGCTTGTCATGTAGTATTTGGATGCAACTGAGAGTGTATATAAACATCAGATGGCAAAAATAATAAGTGACATGGCTTGCGTGGTCATTTTTCCTAACTAGTGCACTGACTCGCTCTTCACGCGCGAGCCCTCCGTGCAACCGTGTATAACCATACAGACTATGTACAATACACCTTTCATCCTTGGAGCTAAGTTTCTGTCTTCGAATCCCCTGTTTTTGGCAAAGCTACATGCTACTCCCAGTATCTGTTGACATATTTATGTTATTTGTTTAATTATGTCGTTGATGATCTGAAAATTATGTTGTTTGGTGACACTCACAGCTATTCCTCTTAGTTGCCAATGCTGATGTTCTTATTGGTACAGTATCGACCTGAATGATACTGTTTTCTCGCCATAGTATGATGTTCAGTAAACTTTTTCAATATCAAAATAATTCTTCTTACTATGGTTTTTCTTTTTATTAGATTCTTCAAAGGTACCTGAGAGTTGTCTCTTATTTGTCCACCATTGTATTTGATCATGAATTTGGTCCTACTGTAGCAACTCTGAGATGTTTGTAATTGATTGTGTATGTATGCAATATTCCTGAACGGCCATTATATCCTTGTAATTCATTCTAGATTCTAATGCACATGGCTTCCTTTCTGCTTACAGTTAGATGGAGGTCTGATTCAAATGCCCAATAGGATGGCAAAACCAATATCCTCCGTCAACATATTTTTTTTGAATGCTATGGACGACCACAATTTATTTTGTTCTGTATGCCAAACAAGGTCTTCCCTTTTTTGTTTAGTGTATAAGGCTATGTCTTGATGTTCAGCAAACTTCAGGCTCCTCCTATTTTTGGGCATTATTTGGTTTTACATGGCAGTCATTTCTGTGTTCTACATTTCGGGTAAAATGCAAACTGGTCATCTTTTCCTTCTTTTCCCTACTTTTTCTTATTGTTTTTATAATTTTGCAGATCCGACATATATAATTTAGCATATTCTTGGTTGGTTTATTGACGCTGCCTATCTAGAACTGGGTCTCTAAGACCCTACAACGAATTTAAAATTTAAAGTTAATGCATTTTATGTTTTGAATATTACTTTATTAATTCTATTTGTGAAATATCTGATGTTGTCACAGCCCTTGGAAGACATCCTAAATTTTGGTTCCTTGGTTATCTGTCTATGAGTGAATTGCACTCGTTAGTACTCTGTTTGGGAGTAATTTGCACGTCTGATGATGTTGCTGCCCATGGAAGGTTTAAAAAAGAGTGAAAGGCACCAGAGGTCACGAAGTTGCGCGAAAAGTAAGGATTGGTCACCAAGTTGAAAAACCTGCGCCACCACCGTCCAGTTCACGGGGTTCGTCGGTCTTGGGCATCAGCGTGAGCTGCACGTCCTGCGCCACCACCGTCAGGAGGCCACCCAGCAGCTGCGAGAAGGGCGTGCTCACGTTCCCGCTGTCCGGCACGGAGCTGAACGTGCCGCCGAGAGATTTCCTGGCGACGGTGTCGAGCAGCGCGTGGTCGGCGTCTTTGCCGAAACCGAACGTGTTGACCAACGCGGTGTCCATGCCGACCTCGATGTTGGTCCCGCCGCGTGTCCAGGCGAGCAGCCCAGCCACGGCTAGCGGCTCGAAAATAAATATGGAGAAGGACCTAACAATTAGAACATATAAAAGTTCAAGGTGTTTTTTGAAAAAAACACACTGCCACGTCAGCAACTTGACGCTCACCATGACGGAATGACCAAAAATTGACTACTCCACAACTTCGTGACCTCGTTTTGAGGTTTTTCAACTTGGTGACCAATCCTTACTTTTCAATCAACTTCGTGACCTCTGGTGCCTTTCACTTTTTAAAAAATTACAAGTTGAAATTAGTTATCATACTAGTTGTCGTTGCATCTCATATACATGTAATAGGTTTGCATCGTCTTCATGGGTAAGGTGACATCTCCCTGGAGCAGTACATTGTGTGGTGCATAGTTTGTAATCCCAAACTTGCCCAATTGTTTTCTTCTTTTGCCTTTCTGTTATGGTACAATGGACCTATCTTCGTGGCATGCGTGTAGCAAAGAGTTCTGAAACACCAACTCCCAGGCCACGTGGCGACGCCCGTTGAGTGCTAACCATCATGGCCAACCATACGGTTTTTCTGATTATCCAGAAGTTGGATCCGATTCAATAATGTTAAAATTTACCATACTAACCTTTAGAGCATCTCCAATCGGGGCGCTCAAACGGCCGCCCAAGCCATTTGGAGCGTGCCGGACACATTTTCTGCCCCACTCGCGCCGCCCAAACTCGATTTCGGTCCGGCGCGGCCTAGTTTTGTGTCCGGCACGTCCAGCCCACGCTCTCAACTTGGGGAGGCTTGGGGCGGCCTCGGACAGAACGAAACGCGACGCCACGTCCGCCTCCGACGCGCGGGCCACGCCGGTCAGTGAGACGCGGGCGGTGGTCAAAGCCGTCGACAAAGGCGCGTGCCGCCTGGCGACGCCTCGTTTTCACTGCCAGCGGACGCCAGTGAGCCGTCACGTCCCTGCTCGTCGACGTGAATGCGGCGCGCCTTTTCGAGGCAGCGGCGTTTATGCCACCGCTCTCCGGCGGCATTAAAAGGCCGTCAACCGTGCTCACTCGCCACTTCTGCCTCCTTCTCTGCCCACCGCCGCACTCACCGCCACCGCGCACCATGGCCGGTAACTGGAGGCGCACCGGGGTCGCGGCGGCGAACGGCTTCGCGCCGCGCACCCTCCTCCGTGAGCAGTCGGAGGCGTTGCGGGACAACGGGCACCCCGTGCCGCCCGACATGCGCGTCGGCAGCCGGTACGCGATCTCCGTCCGCGGGATCCCGGTGCCGCGCCCGCTGACGCGGGTGAACCGTGACTTCCGGGCCGCCATGATCGCGCACTACTGGCGCGAGCTGACGCCGGAGATGCGCGACGACCCACGCTGGAATCCGGAGGATGCAGCCAACCACGGCCGCTACGAGGCGGCGTTCCAGCGCCTCTTCGACGAGGAGATGAGCCGCTGGGATGGCCCCGGGCTGGCGCCCAGGGACAAGAACGTCGCCGGACGCGAGGCGTTCTGGAGCGTGCCGGGCGCACGCTCCAAGCCGTCCGGAAGGCCTTTGGGCGGCCATTTGGGCGCCGCGACTGGAGATGCTCTTAATGCTTAAGTAATCGAGTTCTAACAAAAAATCGCTGTTCTAATTTAATCTCATGCAACATTTTTCATGTTCGCTTGATTTCAATTCAAATTCCAAAAGTGTCTGCCTTGCTTTTACCTTTCAATCTTCTGTATCAGGCAACCTAAGGAAGTGCACTAATCTCCCATTTCTGCTGCGTTGTTTTCATCTCTGCTTGTTGCCAGCTGGGTGATGCATGGACACATATGATCCTTTACCAGGACTTCGTGCGTTGACTAGCCTTATGCCTGGGACATTTCATGATCGATCTCATCGTAGTTTTCCCACAACTTTTATGCTGCTTCAATGCCGTTGATGCTTCATCGAGGAAGAAGGTGTCACGAGCAACTTATATTACCAATGTCTTAAGCGCACTAGTACAGTCAATGCTACCGATAATCTAAGCACTAGTACAACTAATACTACCAATGTTTTAAGCACTAGTACAAACTAATCTGGTCCTTATGATTCAAGCAAATGAATGGACCAAAATATTTTGAGGGTACTGCAAAGTCCTCTGTATGGCCATTATCTCATTTTTTTTCCAGATATTAAGAAAAAATAAAGTCAACTAACATGATTGAAGATGTAGAAAATAAATCTCTCGTGTTCTGAGCTATTAAACATGTTGCATGAGATTAGATTAAATTTGCACCACTGTCTTTTCAAGATGAATTGATGAGATTTCCACCTCGGTGCTAATTAATGTGAAGTTTGTATGTAATCATAGAAAAAAGGACATACTTTTCCAATATATTTGGTCCAAAATTTGGCTAAAACCAACTTGTATGCAACATACTTCGACAAAAAGGGAGTACCTGAGTACTAGTCAATTCTAAGATTTTTCACACCCGAGTACTAGTCAATTATGGATGACGTTTCAAAGTACCTTTGTTAACCCAGGGACGACTTGGACGAAGGACTAGCTAGTACAGTATCAATCGAGCCATCGAGGCAATTAATTAGTAGTAGCGCGTAATAAGAACATTATCGTAAGCTCATAGCCAGCAAATCTACAATGCACAACGAGTAGTACTCGTACAGCCTCCCTATAAATTAAGCCACAAAGAGACTGAGAATTAATAGGTTGAGAAGTTGGACAAGGATCGATCATGGAGCGTTCTTCTTCCGTCGCACGCGCCTTGGCAGTGCTGGCCCTCCTGATAGGCTCTTCCATGGCATGCTCGGCGGCTGTCGCAGGTAACGTGATTACGTACTCCTATCCGACTTTTCTGCTCGAATAGAATAGCAGTACTATAATCCATGGCCCGGACAGTTTAATTATGCGCGGATGATGGTCGTTGATGTACATGCAGTTGCTCAGGAAGAAAATCGTATAGGAGGAAGTCCTCCGTCGCCAATGCCCCACATTCCGTGCGGCTACCACTGCAGCTCCCGAGGGTCGCCGGAGACGTCGGCCCTTGCGCCGCACCGCAAGACTCTCCAGGTTGTTGCGGGCACCCATTCTGAATAAACCTACAATGCTTTACTATGGCAAGAGCACGCCACAGTACTTACCGAATATATGCATATGCGTGTACTGCGCTGGTACTACGGAACTGGAGAAAAATATCAGCTTGTGTATATTAATTTTCTGGACGCGCTAGGCATCCATGGGACGGACGAAAAATATCGTCGGCCTCTTCTGCTGTCCGATCCCGCTCATACTCTGATGCTGTGGAGTATGATTTTATGGTTGCGACAGAAAGATTATGTTTGCACCACTCGTTTGTAATAGATGCAAATTCATCGCAACATCTTTTTAATGTGTCTATAAATATTCAAAAACATTATAGTGTTTCTATCTTGCAAAAGTTCAGTTATATGCAACAAACCATTGAGAAGATTGATTGCAGTATATGCAACATAAAAACCAACATATAATGTAATCCTAAAACAAACTGCAGGATGAATATATGCCACAATTTGTATCTATTGATGTAATTAAGTTAGGGTGGAGGTTGAGGAGAAAAGATCTAGCGTCGCCGGTCCAGCTCCATCGGGGTTCTAGTAAGCCAGATTCATCGCCTACGGGACAAGTAGGTTCATGCCCGAAAATTCAGTTGCAAAAGTTTAGCTATTTTGAGAATTTTGATGTTGTGAAGAATGTTTTGACATGCTGTAATGATTCTCGAAGTGAGTCGCAAATGTTATGTTCACCCTTCAAATTATGGTTTTTTTTATCATTAACAAATTTACACATTTCAAGGTCGAGAATATCCAACATATATTCTCAGTTGGCTATTTCAGGGTTAAGACTATCCAACCGAATCCTAACAAACTTTCACCTTAAATTCTCAAACGAATTTCATATTGTTTAGGAGGTATTACTATCCGGAATATGATTCAATATAGCTTATCTCCAAAGTTTTCTGCAATATATTAGCTTAGCATCTTTCGTTCTTGTGTGAATGAATTTTATTTCTTGCCTTACTAAGGGAATTTCCAGCACTATTATCATGCCTTCGTTTAATTTACTTGATAAATACTGGTCTATATTTTCCCGAGTTAACAACGACAGCTTAGTAGAAATGTCCGTGGAGCTTCCTTACCAGTCATTCTTATAGAAGAAAAACGCTTCTTCGTGAGACATACTGACATGTCTGCAGCCACAACTGGATCACTAAGACGGCTGGAGGTTTCATTATTGGCACTAAAAACAAAGGATGGGACTATCTCTCACTGGCCTGTCTGTAGTCTGTGCAGTTTGGACCAAGATGACTTTTGACCATTGAATATTAGTAGTACTACTCTAACTACCATTTCTGATAAGATCACGCGTGAAGTGAGTGATTGAGAATAGCTGGTGAGACCTCATGTTGTTGTTGTAGTTTGTAGGTAGAGGCACCTCCTCCTCAGCTCTAGCTGGTGAGGACGGTTGTGTGTCCCTCCTTCGGAGATTGTATCCCGCATCTGTTGATGCCGGAATCACTGTACTTTGGACTCTGTCCTTTGTTCTTCTAATACAAGTCGACACGCAAACCTTTTACGTGTTCGAGAAAAAAAAGAATAGTTGAGAGAGAAGCTTGACAGGGGTCATGGAGCGATGTTCTTCTTTGCTCCCACGCGCTGTGGCTGTATTAGCTCTTCTGCCCAAGGTAAGTACGTTTTTTTAGATAAAGAATGTATATTAATATCGCGGAGATACAAATTACACCCAGCCTCTGCAACAACGCAACAACCAGAGCTGTTACGGATGCACACAGCCGAAAGACAATAAGAAGAAGAAATAAAAGAAAAGTCCCGCTACAGAGTTACAGTCATTGCAGCAGCCGCACAACCACCACTAAGACACCACCTGATGTCCAAATCTTCAAAAGCAACGTCTTCAAGAAGAACAGTGCCAGACACAACCAATTAAGGCCAGACCTTGGGTTTTCACCCTGAAGATAATAGTCCCCGCTCCCAGACCAAGGTAAGTACGTACTTCATTGTTTCCTGCTCTTTCATTCTTTCACCCCTGATAAGTACTCCAAGCAAGCTAGGTCCAGCCAATTAGTCACTTATAAACGCGTGCAGGTGCTGTGGATGGAAACCAGCGGGGTCAGCCTCCTCCGTCGCCACTTGACCCGCGCGGCAACGGCTATTTCGTTCCGCAGCTGCCATCGGCCTCGGCACTTGCGCCGCACCGCAAGACCCTCCAACTCCAAGTTGCTGCGAGCATGCCATAGGCATAAACCCCGGTTGAATGGGGTGGATAAAACCACTAAAGCGCGTATACGTATCGGCGTGTCGGCTTTTCTTTGGGCAATTTGTAACTGCCGGAAAGACATTGTCTTTAATAAGGTTCAAACCCCTCACTTTTTGCAGGTTGTCTCCCGAGCCATTCATTGGATTCACTCGTGGTCAATGCTGCTAACGGACGCCCAACATGATCTTATGCATTCCGGATGTACTAGAATGATGGCTGTCGTTCGGGCTATCTTCTCCCACAATGGGTGGCGTCATGCTAGAAGACTAGATGTTTAGCTTGTTGATCTTCTTCTGGCTTATCTTTATCTCAACACTTGGTGATCAGTGATTTGTAATAATTTCGTACCTCTGGATACTTGGACAACCATATAATAAAAAACCAGCCGTGTGCATCATTTTGATGCAGAGGCTGGGGCGAGGCTCCCATTTCTAAAAAAAGGCATAAACCCGGTTCACAGCTGCGATGTTGTGATGCTTGCTTGAAACACGAAGGAATTGAAGGGAAGACTTGTACTCCCTTTGTTCACTATTCTAAGATATTTCAATAAGGATTAGATATGCATCAAAATGAGTTACTCTACACATTAAATTTGTATACATACATGTATTTTTGATAAAAAAGTTAATATATCTTACAATAGTGACTGGAGGGATCAGTATATGTTACGAGAGTTGTTACTGGTAAAGCTCTAGAAGATCAGAGTTAATGGTTTCCAAAAATGTTGGCAGAACTCAGCAGGAAAACAATCCGGTCCCGTTACCTTATTGTGGTCCATTTGAAAAAAACGCGTTACTTATCTCGTCTTCAGGGAAAAGAGCAACAAGAAAGTCTTTTTCTTCAATGGTTACTTGGGGTATATCATCTGTGCGCAACTCGTCAAGAGTAACGTTTCCTTCCTCCTAAGTCCCGAACAAACCTTTACGATAGTTTGTAATATATTTCTTGAGCTCTTTCGGTCCTTCAAATAGGCCCTCATCCTGATTAAGAGGGTGAATT
Organism: Poa pratensis; assembly: GCA_947311845.1. Lineage (NCBI taxonomy): Eukaryota > Viridiplantae > Streptophyta > Magnoliopsida > Poales > Poaceae > Poa > Poa pratensis. The sequence continues at coordinate 34,912,615 of CAMZMU010000088.1, forward strand.
CGTTCTTTCTATGTCTGTCATTAGCACCATTATAAAAGTATCTCGTATTTGAATTCAGGATTTCATAGTTACATCAATTGTCTACATTTCAGAAGTTGACAACGACAGCTTAGTAGGTCAGATATTTCTCTATGCGGGTGGTAGTAGTATGCAATCACACTCGAAAAGCTAGAACACAACCGAACATGTCACTACAATATTGATGCAAGTAGGCAACTAGCATTGTGCATGAACACGACTGCTCTGACGATGACTCCAACACCTCAAGTAATAGATCTCCTGCCATCTATTTATCTATCTATCTATCTATCTATCTATCTATCTATCTATCTATACCTCTTACAAAGTAAAACCCCACTAGAGGATAATTTAGGTTGTCTATCTTGACATGCAGCCCGTCCACATTATCAGTTAACCAAAACCGTACGATTGTCATCTCAAACCGTCTATTCCATTGTGTCCATCTTGACTATGTATCCTACCTTCCCATTACCAGCGTCCTAAGATCTTACACAACCGCTCCACTATTATGTCGCCATGTCTTCTCCACTTCCTCTTCTCATTCTTTAATGCAAATACTCCACCTACGATGTGAGGAAAACTCACCATTTACTAACCTAGACGTCCACTTCTGCCTTCCAGCCTACCCAACCATTCATCTCCCTTCATACTATATCTAAGCTGGCTCAGCATTTACGCGTTGCAACTGCGGTAAGAGTCACACCTAGTCCCATTGAGGCCTCAGGGACCCTCCAAGATGATTTTCTCATGTGGATTAGAGGGAAAACTTTTGCTGCTTTATCTGTAGAATATTGTTTGGAGAAGGAGCTCAACACTAGTAGAAAATGGGTCTTTGGTCCAGACCATTGGTTCCGGTTCGAGCTGCCAAGGCCCCGTGGGGCATTGGTCCCGGTTCGGTTGGGGGCATTAGTCCCAGTTCTTGGCACGAACCGGGACCAAAGCTCCAGAGCCGGACACGTGGCCTGCCGCGGAGCTTTGGTCCCGGTTCGTGCCAAGAACCGGGACCAATACCTCCCTGCCTATAAATAACACCCCACCCCCCCCCCCTCTCTCCTCTGTTTTTTTTTCTTGCATTGGTGGGAAGTGTGTGCTAGTTTTTTTTTTCCTTTGCCACGCACAAGATGTGTTCGATGAAATGCCCGACCCACACTTAAGTTCACACAAAATGATATCCTCGGCCGAGGTTACCAACTTTATCCTTTTCATCTGTAATTGATACAGAAATATTGCATGTGTCGATGTACGGTGGTCATTTCACTATTCAAGATGTTATTGTAATGGTATTTGATAAACTTAATTATATGATACAGATGGATGCACGGATGCGATGGATGTACGGCGAACGACGCAGTTCCGAGTTTATTACAGGCCTGCATAAATTTCTCGAAGTGGCTGAGGCAAACAAGTGGATAATTTTATGCCTTGTCCATGTGAGAAGTGTCGGAACGTCAGGGAGTACTCTAACCCGAGAACCATTCAAGACCACGTGCTTCGGAGAGGTTTCATGCCCAGCTATAATTGTTGGACCAAGCACGGAGAAAGAGGGGTTAGGATGGAAGACAATGAAGAAGAGGAGGATGATGACAACTATCCTATGTTCCCTGAAGAATGCGGTGATACTGTAATGGAAGACGTTGAAGAAGAAGGAGGTGAACATCGGGCATCAGATGAGCCCGCTGATGGTCTTGGTGGGGTCATTTCTGATGCAAAGCGAGAATGCGATACAGAAAAGGAGAAGCTAAAGTTGGAGGCCATGCTTGAGGATCACAAAAAGTTGCTGTACCCAAACTGCGAAGATGGCAGCACAAAGCTCGGTACCACACTGGAACTGCTGAAATGGAAGGCAGAGACTGGTTGTTCTGACAAGGGATTTGAGAAGTTACTGAAAATAATGAAGCCGAAGCTTCCAAAGGATAACGAATTGCCCGAGACTACATACGAAGCAAAGAAGGCTATCTGCCCTCTAGGATTAGATGTGCAGAAGATACATGCATGCATTAATGACTGCATCTTGTACCGCGGTGAGTACGAGAATATGGATAAATGCCCGGTATACAATGCACTGCGGTACAAGATAAGATAAGATGACCCTGGTGATGTTGAGGGCGATGACGAGCCCCCCCCGAAAGAGGGTTCCTGCTAAGGTGATGTGGTATGCTCCTATAATACCACGGTTGAAACGTCTGTTCAGAAACAAAGAGCATGCCAGGTTGTTGCGATGGCACAAAGAAGAGCGTAAGAAAGGCGGGAAGTTGAGACACCCTGCCGATGGGTCCCAGTGGAGAAAAATCGACAGAGAGTTCCCGACATTTTCAGATGACGCAAGGAACTTAAGATTTGGTCTAAGTACAGATGGCTTTAATCCTTTTGGGGAGCAGAGCTCCAGTCATAGCACTTGGCCCGTGACTCTATGTATCTACAACCTTCCTCCTTGGTTGTGCATGAAGCGGAAGTTCATTATGATGCCAGTGCTCATCCAAGGCCCGAAGCAACCCGACAACGACATTGATGTGTACCTAAGGCCATTAGTTGATGAACTTTTGCAGTTGTGGTCCGAACCAGGTGTACGTGTGTGGGATGAGCACAAACAACAGGAATTTGACCTACGAGCATTGCTGTTCGTAACCATCAATGATTGGCCTGCTCTTAGTAACATTTCAGGACAGTCAAACAAGGGATACAATGCATGCACGCACTGTTTAGATAAGACTGAAAGTATACATTTGGGAAACAAGAATGTGTACCTGGGGCATCGTCGATTTCTTCCGAACAGTCATGCCGTAAGAAAGCCAGGCAAGCATTTCAACGGTGAGGCAGATCGCCGGAAGAAGCCTAACCTCCCTGATGGTGATGTTATATATGACATGGTCAAGGATTTAGAAGTAATCTTTGGAAAGGGTCCTGGCAGTCTATCTGTTCGAATGACGCTTGATGCAAGACGTACTTGCTCGTTGGGAGACCCCAAGAGGAAGGTTTGATGTAGCTAGCAGCAAGTTTTCCCTCAGTATGAAACCAAGGTTTATCGAACCAGTAGGAGTAACGATTCTTCAGAAGGTTGTCAACGGCGAAATATGATGCGGCGCAACACCAGGGATTCCGGCGCTGACGTGGACCTGCACACAACACAATCAAAGTACTTTGCCCCAACGAAACAGTGAGGTTGTCAATCTCACCGGCTTGCTGAAAACAAAGGATTAAACGTCTCGTGTGGAAAATGAGTATTAAGTTGCAGCGAATGAAAAAGGAACAGTTTGCAGTTTGTGGTTTAATCAGTGTAAGGAATTGGACCGGGGTCCACAGTTCACTAGTGGTGTCTCTCCATAAAGATATCTAACATGTTGGGTAAACAAATTACAGCTGGGCAATTGACAAATAGTGAGCGCATGACAATGCAAATACATGGCATGATGATTACTATGATATCTAATTTGGGCATTACGACATAATACATAGACCGTCATCCAACTGCGTCTATGACTAATAATCCACCGCCGGGTTGTCATCCGAGTCCCCCGTTGGTATTAAGTTGCAAGCAACGGATAATCGCATTAAGTAAAGTGCGTAATGTAAACAAACACATATGCCCGTGGACATAGCATCGTTAGGTTATCCCTAGTGGCAACAGCACATCCACAACCTTAGAACTTTCTGTCACTGTCCCAGATTCAATGGAGGCATGAACCCACTATCTAGCATAAATACTCCTCTTGGAGTCACAAGCATCTACTTGGCCAAAGTATCTACTAGCAACGGAGAGCATGCAAGATCATAAATAACATAGGGCATAGATTGATAATCAACTTGACATAATATTCAATATTCATCGGATCCCAGCAAACACAACATGTAGCATTACAATAATATGACCTTGATCATGTAGGGCAGCTCACAAGATCTAAACATGATGGCACAAATAGGAGAGACAACCATCTAGCTACTGCTATGGACCCATAGTCCAAGGATGAACTACTCACGCATCACTCGGAGGCAGGCATGGCGATGTAGAAGCCTCCGGTGACGATTCCCCTCTCCGGCAGGGTGCCGGGAAGAGGTTCTGAACCCTCCCGAGCTAGGGTTGACGGCGGCGGCGTCTCTGGAACTTTTCGTGGATAATGGCTCAGGTTCTAGGGTTATTTTCTCGGGGGGGGGAATAAGTAGGCGAAAGGGCGGCGGCTGGCGAGCCCCGTGGGGCCCACACCAGGGCGCGGCCAAGGGGGCACCGCGCCCTATGGCGTGTGGGCCCCTGTGGGCCTCCTCTGCAGCTTCTTTGCGTCATCTCGTGTCTTCTGGAAAAATAGCACCTCCGAAAAGTTTCGTCCAATTCCGAGAATATTTCCAGACTAGCTTTTCTGGAATACAAAAACAGCAGAAAACAGGAACTGGCACTTCGGCATCTTGTTAATAGGTTAGTCCCAAAAAATGTATAAAAGTGACATAAAGTAGATGCAAAACATGTAGCAATTGGTATAAAACAAGCATGGAACATCAAAAATTATAGATACGTTTGAGACGTATCAGCATCCCCAAGCTTAGTTCCTGCTCGTCCTCGAGTAGGTAAACGATAAAAACAAAATAATTTTTGAGGTGACATGCTACCATCATAATCTTGATCAATAATATTGCAAGGCACATGTAAATGAATGAAGTGATCCAAGTCAATGGTCTATAATTTGCTACAATAGATAATGAGTAAACAATGAATCACACAAGCTAAACGTTTTCATGAATAGTACTTTCAAGACAAGCATCAAAGTGTTTTGCATAGGTGTTAACTCATAAAGCAATAGTTTCTAAAAAGGTATTCAATCAACACAAAGGAAGAATTAAGTTTCAGCATTTGCTTCAACTTTCAACATATTTATCTCATGGATATCGTCAACACAAAGTAGTATAACAAGTCCAATACGTTGCATATAACCATGTTGTAACAAAGTTGACACTAGTGTTTGCTTGTGGAAGACAGAAAGAATAGGAAAACTGACTCAACATAAAAGTAAAAGAAAGGCCCTTCGCAGAGGGAAGCAGGGATTAAATCATGTGCTAGAGCTTTTAGGTTTTTGAAAGCATATAGAGATTGCATAAAATATTTGATACTCCTCCCAACCTTGCTACACAAGCCATGGCTAACCGAATCCTCGGGTGCCTTCCATCAATCACATACCATGGAGGAGTATCTATTTTTGAGAGGTGTTTGTTAATTGTCAACGAATGGTAGCGGGTGATAACAGTATTCTACCTGTCAAACGGACTTTTAAGAGCGGCTCCCATAGGGACGTTATTTCTACCAGCAAGGCAGATCATCCCTTTTCTCTTTGGTTTACACACATGCAGATATTTCACTGTTTGTCATTGCTTACTGATGAATCAGGGCAAAAGTGTGAAGAGAATTAATGGTTAAAGTTGTAATTAATTGGGACTGGGCACCCCGTTGCCAGCTCTTTTTGCAAATTAGGATAAGCGGATGTATATGCCGCTAGTCCAGGTGTAAAAGTCCATTTGACAAAGAATAAAGAATAACCACACTAATTCCTCATGAGCTGGTAAACATTGACACAAAAAGGGAATAATAACATTTTGAATAATTTAAAGGTAGCACATGAAAAATTTACTTGGAGTGGCAAGGAAATACCACATATAGGTAGTTATGGTGGACACAAATGGCATGGATTTTGGCTCAAGGATTTGGATGCACGAGAAGCATTCCCTCTCAGTACAGAGTTTAGGCTAGCAAGGTTTATGTAAGCAAACAAGAATATCAACCCGTACACCAAGTTTTATATGACAAACATATTGCAAACGTTATAAAACTTCATACCGTCTTCCTTGTTAACCAAACCCGTTATTAGAAAATATCTAGACCTTAGAGGTACCACCGATGCAAACCAAATTTTCAACAAGCTTTACGGTAGTTCTTCACTAATAGGCTTAACTCATTGATGCACAAATTTAATCATGATCTACTTGTTAACTCAAAACAATTGACAAGCATCAAGTTATCCATAATAGTGATCTACAAGATTAAGCAAGTTTTTCCTTATACCAATTACCACATGCAACATTTTCGAACCAACCAAACACCAATCAATTTATTTAATCAACTCTCCAAACAAATATAAGTGAAGCAAGAGAGTACTTTCTACAAAAGAAAGCTAATAGCTCTGAAAGAGATACATGAAAACAAGAGCTAAAAGCTGAACAGCGCTAGATATGAATACTCAACAAATATAAGTGAAGAATAGGAGTATTCTCATGAAAAAGCGGAGCGTGTCTCTCTCCCAATCAAGAATGCTAGGGTCCAGTCAAGCTTTATTGAAAATAAAAGACAATACTGAAAATAAAAGCACACAGACGCTCCAAGAAAAGCACATATGATGTGAAAGAATTAAAATATAGTTTCACTAGAGATGACCTGATAATTTGCGATGAAGAAGGGGATGCCTTGGGCATCCCCAAGCTTAGACGCTTGAGTCTTCTTGAAATATGCTGGGGAGATCCATGGGAGCCTCCCCAAGCTTAAGCTCTTCACTCTTCTTGATCCTATTATCATCCTTCTCTCTTGACCCTTGAAAACTTCCGTCACACCAAACTCAAAGTAAATCTCATTAGAGGGTTAGTGCTCAAAAATTTTAATCCACTGGTTCTGTTGTGACACATTGCAAGAACTCAATAAAACATTAGCTACAGCCCTCCATTAGAGAACCTTGCCTAAAGCCCACAAGAGACAATGCAAAAAAACAGAGACAGAATCTGTCAAAACAGAACAGCAGTAAAGATGAATTTTTTCGAGGCACTTACACGCTCAATCAAAAACTTGAACTAATGAAAGATTCAGACATTCATAAAGATCACGCACAAAAAATTTCAGATTTTTTCAACAATCTGGTGATTTTAATTTTCGTACAGTGGACAGCAAAAATCTGTTTCTGCGCAGCAATCAAAATTAAGCAAAACTTAACTAGAGGCTACTCTTGGCACAACAATGCGAGAAAATAAAGATACAAAGGAAACAAATCCTTGACTCAATAAAAGAAAAATTGCAGAAAAATAAAATGGGTTGCCTCCCATAAGCGCTTTTTTAACGCCTTTTAGCTAGGCACAAAGCATGCATCAAGTATTACCAAGTGAAGAAGCATCAACATTGTAATTTGTTCGAACAATAGAATCATAAGGTGGCTTAATCTTCTTCCTAGGAAAGTGTTCCATACCTTTCTTGAGAGGAAATTGATATTTTATATTCCCTTCTTTCATATCAATAATAGCACCTACAGTTCTAAGAAAAGGTCTTCCCAAGCACAATAGGGCATGATGGATTGCATTCAATATCCAAGACAATAAAATCAACGGGAACATAATTGTTATTAACCATGATAAGAACATCATCAATTCTTCCCAAAGGTTTCTTAATAGTAGAATCAGCAAGGTGAACATCCAAGTAACAATTTTCCAAAGGTGCTAAATCAAGCATATCATATAATCTTTTAGGCATAACAGAAATACTAGCACCAAGGTCACACAAAGCATTGCAATCAAAGTCATTCATTTCATTTTAATAATAGGCTCCCAACCATCTTCTAACTTCCTAGGGATAGATACTTCACGTTTCAATTTTTCCTCCCTCACTGTATGAGAGCATTAGTAATATGTTTAGTGAAAGCCATGTTTATCTCACTTGCCTTAGGAGTTCTAGCAAGCTTTTGCAAAAATGTAATTACTTCAGAAATTACACCATCAAAATCAAAATCATTATCATCAAAAGTAATGGAATTATCTCTTCCTTATTGCTAGAAATTTCAGCATTTTATCAAGAAGTTTTAGAGTTATCAGGCAATTTAGGACATTTTGCAATAGAAGTGGAAACATTACCAACACCAATTATCTTGCCATTAATGGAGGAGGTTTGCTAACACTTGTGTTTGAAGCATTTTCAGAAGTAGTAATAGTATAAACTCTAGCAATATTATTCTTTCTAGCAATTTCATCCTCTCTTTCCCATCTAGCATGCAATTCGGCTAACATCCTCACATTGTTATCAATTTTAACTTGTATAGCATTGAGAGTTTTGCTCTCTTTAACATCATAGGCATGTCTTTATTTCAACAAATCAACATCAGAGCAAGACTATCAACTTTAGAGGCAAGAACATCAATTTTCCCAAATTTCTCCTCAACAGATTTATTGAAAGCAGTTTGTGTACTAATAAAATCCTTAAGCATGACTTCAAGATCAGAGGGTACACTCTTATTATTGTTGTAGGAGTTACCATAGGAATTTCCATAACCATTGCCACTATTAGAAGGATAGGGCCTATAATTGCTATTACCAAAATTATTCCTATAAGCATTGTTGTTGAAGTTATTATTTTTAATGAAGTTCACATCAACATGCTCTTCTTGAGCAACCAAAGAAGCTAAAGGAACATTATTTGGATCAACATGTGTTTGACCATTTGCAAGCATAGACATAATAGCATCAATTTTGGCACTCAAGGAGAGGTTTCTTCAACAGAATTTACCTTCTTACCTGTTGGAGCCTCTCGGTGTGCCACTCAGAATAATTAATCATCATATCATCAAGAAGCTTTGTTGCAGCACCCAAAGTGATGGACATAAAGGTACCTCCAGCGGCCGAATCCAATAAATTCCTTGAAGAAAAATTTAATCCTGCATAGAAGGTTTGGATGATCATCCAAGTAGTCAGTCCGTGAGTGGGACAATTTTTAACCAATGATTTCATTCTCTCCCATGCTTGAGCAACATGTTCATTATCAAATTGCTTAAAATTCATTATGCTACTTCTCAAGAAATAATCTTAGCAGGAGGATAATATTTTCCAATAAAAGCATCTTTGCATTTAGTCCATGAATCAATACTATTTCTAGGCAAAGATAGCAACCATTCTTTAGCACGTCCTCTCAAGGAGAAAGGAAAAAGTTTCAGTTTAATAATATCACCATCTACTTCCTTGAGTTTTTGCATTTCACAAAGTTCAACAAAGTTATTAAGGTGAACAGCAGCATCATCAGTACTAACACCAGAAAATTGCTCTTTCATAACAAGATTTAAAAGTGCAGGTTTAATTTCATAAACTCTGCTGAAGCAGCAGGTGGAGCAATAGGTGTGCATATGAAATCATTGTTGTTTGTGCTAGTGAAATCACACAACTTAGTGTTCTCAGGAGTACTCATTTTAGCAGAATTAAAAACAGGACAGAAAATAACTTGAAAATAAAGTAAAAGCAAGTAACTAATTTTTTTGTGTTTTTGATAATTGAAAGCAAACAAGATAAAATAAAATAAGCAAGACAAAAACAAAGTAAAGAGATTGGAAGTGTGAAACTCCCCTTGCAGAAGAACTGCTACTCCCCGGCAACAGCGCCAGAAAAAGGCTTGATGCAAGACGTACTTGCTCGTTGGGAGACCTGATGACCCACAAGTATAGGGGATCGCAACAGTCTTCGAGGGAAGTAAAACCCAAATTTATTGATTCGACACAAGGGGAGACAAAGAATACTTATAAGCCTTAACAACTGAGTTGTCAATTCAGCTGCACCTGGAAAAGCACTAGTAACAGGGGTGATGTGAAAGCAGCAGTAATATGAGAGCAATAGTAACAGTAACACAGCAGCAGTAACACGGAGGCAATGGCACCAGAAAATAGTTGATACTACTTCTAATGACATATAGGACCAGAGAGCAATGATGATGACAAATGGACCGGGGTTCCCAGCTATCTACACTAGTGGTAACTCTCCAAACAAATAACAGGTGTTGGGTGAACAAATTACAGTTGGGCAATTGATAATTGTAAGGGCATGACAATGCATGCTTATGATAAGATAAGTTTACTGTAGTATTTAATTGGGCATTACGACAAGGTACACAGACCGCTATCCAGCATGCATCTGTGCCTAAATAATCCACCTTCCGGTTAGCATCCGCACCCCTTCCAGTATTAAGTTGCAAACAACAGATTATTGCATTAAGTATTGTGCATAATGTAAACAACACATTCATCCTTAGACAAAGCATTGCTGTTTTACCCCTAGTGGCAACAACACATCTACAACCTTAGAACTTGCTGTCACTATCCCAGGTTAAATAGAGGCTGAACCCAACTATCTAGCATAAATACTCCCTCTTGGAGATACAAGCAACTACTTGATCAGGGTAACCACAAGTACCGGAGAGCATGCAAGATCTTAAATAAACAATAGTATGATAATATGATGAACAATCTGATCATAATGTAACAATTCATCGGATCCCAACAAACACAACACCAATTACATCATATGGATCTCAATCATGTAAGGCAGCTCATGAGATCATTGTATTGAAGTACATGGGAGAGAGAGTACCAACTAGCTACAGCCAAGAACCCGTAGTCCATGGGGGAACTACTCACAAACCATCATGGAGTCGAAGTGGAGGCGGTGGAGTCGATGGAGATGGCTCCGGGGGTCAATCCCCGTCCCGGCAGGGTGCCAGAACAGGAACTTCTGACCCCCGAAACGAGGTCTCGCGATGGCGACGGCGCTGCGGAAGTCTTTCTGGAGTATTAGATATATATTTAGGGTTTTCGCGTCGGGGTGACTAAATAGGCGAAGGGGCAACGTCGGTGGAGGTCCTGGGCCTCCTCACCTCCGGCGCGCCTGGGCCCAGCCGCCAAGAGGTGGTTTGGAGGCCGTGGGCCTCCCCCTGGCTTGCCCTTCTGGCTCCGTGTGTCCCTCGGAAAAATAGGAGGTTTGGCTTTTGTTTCGTCGAATTCCGAGAATATTGCCCGAACAGCTTTTCTGGAACCAAAAACAGCAGAAAACAGGAACTGGCACTGTGGCATCTTGTTAATAGGTTAGTCCCAGAAAATGTATAATAATGATATATAATGCATATAAAACATGTGACAATGATACATAAAACAAGCATGAAACATCAGAAATTATAGATACGTTGGAGACGTATCAAGCATCCCCAAGCTTAGTTCCTACTCGTCCTCGAGTAGGTAAACGATAAAAAGAAAATAATTTCTGAAGTGACATGCTACCAACATAATCTTGATCCAATAATAATGTAAGGCATGTGAGCTGAGATCAAATCATTCAAAGCAAATGTCTATAGTTGATATAAGAGATAATAAAGCAAGAGTCAAACAAGCTAAAAGTTTTCATGAATATCGCTTTAAAGACATGAAACCGTACAAGGTTCATTAAAGATGGTTTAAGTATCCAGCGTAGAAGTTCTATCCTTCAATCCAAGCATCAAGCAAATTTTCATAACAAGAAGGATTCAGCCAAGTAAACATAAACATGAACGTCATGAATCAACTGTTTCGAAGTCTACTCAACCGGTGAGCGCAAGCATTTGGTATTGGCACCAGGATGTTATGGCAAAGAGAACATTAATGGGGGTTTGGAAGGCCAATGGAAGAAAGTCTCACAAAGCTATAAGTGATCATTAGACAAGAGGAAGTCTTATAATCGAAGCTATGTAAGGAGTAGTGATTGCCATGCAACGGATGCACATAGAGCTATATGTGTATGAAAGCTCTCCAATGGAACTAGTGGGGGTGCATCCAACTTGGTTGCTCATGAAGACCTAGAGCACTTTTGAGGAAGCTCATCATTGGAATATACAACCCAAGTTCTATAGTGTAAATTCCCCACATAGTTATACTAGTAGAACATGAAAACTCTCTCACATGGAGTATAGGTGCTAAACGAGCACAAATGATGACTATGAATACTGCAGGTGCTAAACATGAGCACAAGTGTGGATAAAGGATAGTAATGTTGCCCCCTTTTTCTTTATTCTTTTTTTTTCTTTTTTCCTTTTTTCTATTTTTTTTTTTTCTGTTTCTCTTTTCGATGGCCACATAGCACTTTTCACTTTCAGGGGCAACATTCTAATATGACAACACACTTTTTGGTACATATAACTCATAACGAACAAGACATGATGTATGAAACTGTATGCCTCTGCCAGTGTAGCAGGATATGCAATGATCTAGCGTAACATGGGTAAACCACACATCAGCTGTATAGAATCATGCAAAGCAATATATAAGTGAAATGACAACAAGTCATGTAATGTAAATGGAAGTTGCATGGCAATATATCTCGGAACAGCTATGGAAATGCTGTGGTAGGTAGGTATGGTGGTTGTTTTGAGGAAGATGTATAGGCTTATGTGTAGGAGAACAAGAGGAAGTCCTCCCACGGGGTTGGATGTACCGGCGAAGTATGCACAACTCTCAATGTGAGCAGAAGGCAATGCACAGCACCGAAGAGGCTAGCAAATTTGGATGGTGGAAGTGCCAAAAACCGTAGCTTAACATTAGTCAAAAAGAACTCACAAGTTTATTGCAAACAACTAGCAGGTTCAACATTAAGAGCATGATTAAAATTCACTCCAAGAAGGGCCGTTCACGGCGGCACAAGTACCCCGTTAGATCCCTCGACCTTCAGCACAACTTAGTTATTACAATGAACTTTCAGACATGGAAAGCTATCAAGTCCAACTACACCTTCAACAATTTTAGAGTTTGTAGTACGGTACAAGCTTAAAGACAACAATCCACTAATGATTTTAACTTAATTAACCAGCAAGCTTTACCATCTAAATACCTCAAAACGTTTGCAAAGAATCAGATTATCAAAGTTCAATGATCTACAAGATTATGCAAGTTTTTCATTATACCACTACCACATGCAAAAATTTCTGGACCAACACATCAACCAAGCAACTCTCCAAATAAATATAAGTGAAGCAAGAGAGTACTTTCTATAAAATAACTAATAGCTCTGAACAAGAGATACATGAAAACCAAGAGCTAGAAGCTAAACAGTGCGAAAATGAATACTCAACAAATATAAGTGAAGAATAGGAGTATTCAAATGAAAAAGCGGAGCGTGTCTCTCTCCCAAACAAGATAGATAGGATCCGACATTGATATGATCAGAGAATAAAACTAACAAACTAAACACAAAGACGCTCCAAGAACAGCACATATGATGTGAAAGAATTAAAATATAGTTTCACTAGAGATGACCTGATAAGTTGATGATGAAGAAGGGGATGCCTTGGGCATCCCCAAGCTTAGATGCTTGAGTCTTCTTGAAATATGCTTGGGTGACCACGGGGGCATCCCCAAGCTTAGGCTCTTCACTCTTCTTGATCACAATATCATCCTTCTCTCTTGACCCTTGAAAACTTCTGCCACACCAAACTTCTCATAAACTTCATTAGAGGGGTTAGTACTCAAAAACATTAATCCACTTTGGTTCTGTAGTGACACATTGCAATACTCAATAAAACATTAGCTACAGCCCTCCACGTCTAGAAAGCCTTACTTAAAGTCCACAAGAGACAATGCAAAAAAAACAGAGACAGAATCTGTCAAAACAGAACAGCCAGTAAAGACGAATTTTTTCGAGGTACTTCCGTTGCTCAAATCGGAAAAAGTGAAGTTAATGAAAGATGCGTACATATCTGAGGAAGATGCGTGATTTTTTATAGAATTTTTCGATTTTTCTCCAGGGAGAAAAGCTCAAATTCGTGACAGCTAAAAATCTGTCCCTGCGCAGAAATCCAAATCTAGCATCATCTAATCATTAAAGGCTCTTCTTGGCACAACAATGCAATAAAATAAAGATACAAAGGAGTTGTTACAGAAGTAAGCAAGCTCCTTGACTCAAAAAGCAAAAGAAAAATTACAGAAATAACACATGGGTTGTCTCCCAAGAGCGCTTTTCTTTAATGCCTTTTAGCTAGGCTTGATAGTTTTAATGATGCTCTCATGAAAATAGAAAATGAAGCAAAAGGAGCATCAAGAAGCAAATTCAAAACACATTTAAGTCTAACCCACTTCCTATGCATAGGAAACTTGTACACAAATAAATTCATAAGAACAAAGTGACAAGCATAGGAAGATAAAACAAGAGTAACTTCAAAAGTTTCAGCATATAGAGAGGTGTTTTAGTACCATGAAAATTTCTACAACCATTTTTCCTCTCTCATAGTAATTTTCAGTAGCATCATGAATAAACTCAACAATATAACTATCACAAAGCATGCTTTTCATGATCTACAAACACATAATTTTTATCAAGCTCATAAGTAGTGGGATTAAAATTTCGAACCCACATGTAACAATTTTATAACAAGATGATTGATCACTCTCAAAATATGGGACTAGATAAAGTCAAGACTTCTCCAATCCCATTTTCATTAGTGGTACAATTAATATTATCAAGTAACATAGGACCATCATCTAGAGCTTTATCATAAACATTTTCTAAGCAAAACTCTTTAGTACCATGCATTTCGATATCAGCCACAAATAAAGGATTATCATAAGATTTTCAAAATAGCATGGATTATCATATATAACAGTAGCATAATTATTCTCACAAGTTTTACTCATAGGAAAAATTTCAAGAGAATCAACAGGAACATAACATTCATCCTCCTTGGGTAAGCATGGAGGGCAATCAAATAATGTAAGAGATGAAGAGTTACTCTCATTAGAAGGTAGGCATGGGTAGCTAATCCATTCTTCCTCCTTTTGTTCATCACTCTCCTCCTCTTTTTCATCTAATGAGCTTTCAGGTTCAGCAATTTTTCTTCCACAGGTTCCTGCAAATTGTGAGTGCATTCTTGTGCATTAATGAGTCTCTCTTTGTAATCAATGATATAAGGATTATTGCTGTAATGTTCTATGCAATAATCAAGGATAGAAGAGACATAATCTTTAAGGTCCTTACAAGCAATACAAGTTTCATAATTTTTAGCCATGAAAGATTCTATCTCAGAGGCTCCCATAAATAAAACAAATTGTTCTACTTCTTCGAACCCAAGATGAATATAGTTATTCCAATGATAGTTCACAATTAAAACTTCTTCACTAAAGCTACACTGGAATTTAAGATGTTTACAAAATATCATGGCGTTTAAGCAAGATTTTAGCAATTGTATTCAACCTTTCTAACACAGCACTCATGACTTCACCCTTTTTTGATTCTCTATACTTCATATATAATTCTATAAGCTCCATATAGGTTGTGGGTTCTTCCATAACAACAGTTTTTAATTTTTTGGTTTTTCAAATTTTTATGGATTTTCGAATTTATAAGAAAAATAAAACAAGACAAAAATAAACTAAACAAAAATAAACTAAGCACAAATAAACTAGACAAAACAAAATAAAATAAAAACAGAGAGAGAGGTAGAGTGTACTCCCCAGGTGAACTTATGAGTAGAGCTATGTCCCCGGCAACGGCGCCAGAAAATAGTCTTGATAACCCACAAGTATAGGGGATCGCAACAGTCTTCGAGGGAAGTAAAACCCAAATTTATTGATTCGACACAAGGGGAGACAAAGAATACTTATAAGCCTTAACAACTGAGTTGTCAATTCAGCTGCACCTGGAAAAGCACTAGTAACAGGGGTGATGTGAAAGCAGCAGTAATATGAGAGCAATAGTAACAGTAACACAGCAGCAGTAACACGGAGGTTTCGTCCAATTCCGAGAATATTTCCAGACTAGCTTTTCTGGAATACAAAAACAGCAGAAAACAGGAACTGGCACTTCGGCATCTTGTTAATAGGTTAGTCCCGGAAAATGTATAAAAGTGACATAAAGTAGATGCAAAACATGTAGCAATAGGTATAAAACAAGCATGGAACATCAAAAATTATAGATACGTTGGAGACGTATCAACGCTGACAACCACGTACCCATATGGAAGAAGTGCTCTATATTCTGGGAGCTACCCTATTGGAAAGTCCTAGAGGTCCGGTCTTCAATCGACGTGATGCACGTGACGAAGAATCTTTGCGTGAACCTGCTAGGCTTCCTGGGCGTGTATGGGAAGACAAAAGATACACCGGAAGCACGGGCAGACCAGCAACGTATGAAAGACCCATACAACAAGCAGACGGATAAAGGGCATCAATACTTAAGCAGCTACGCTCTTACCAAAGCAGAGAAGGAAATCTTTTTTGAATGATGCCTGAGCAGTATCAAGGTCCCGGCTGGCTTCTCGTCAAATATAAAGGGAATAATAAATAGGGCAGAGAAAAAATTCCAGAACCTGAAGTCTCATGATTGCCACGTGATTATGACGCAGTTGCTTCCGGTTGCATTGAGGGGGCTTCTATCGGAAAATGTTCGAGTACCCATTGTGAAGCTATGTGCATTCCTCAATGCAATATCTCAGAAGGTCATCGATCCAGTAACTCTACCAAGTTTACAGAAGGCTGTGGTCCAATGTCTTGTCAGCTTCGAGTTGGTGTTCCCCCCATCATTCTTCAATATTATGACGCATCTCCTGGTTCACCTAGTCGACGAGATTGCCATTCTCGGTCCTGTATTTCTACACAATATGTTCCCCTTCGAGAGGTTCATGGGAGTTTTGAAGAAATATGTTCATAACCGTGCTAGGCCAGAAGGAAGCATCTCAAGGGGCTATGGAACAGAAGAGGTCATTGAGTTCTGTGTTGACTTTATTCCTGACCTTAAGCCGATTGGTGTTCCTGAATCGCGGCATGAGGGGAGACTGAGTGGAAAAGGCACGCTAGGAAAGAAAGCACGGATATGTAGGGACGGGCATTCTTTAACTCAAGCGCACTACACAGTTCTACAAAGTTCCACCTTCGTGGCTCCGTATATCGAGGAACACAAGAATTATGTACGCTCCAAGAACCCGGGGAAGGATGACTCCTGGATTAAAGAAAAACACATGGAGACCTTCGGCAGTTGGTTGCGATTACGGCTCATGAATGACACCACTGTCGGAGATCAGCTCTACTTGTTGGCCGCGTCACCATCTTCGACTGTATTGAATTTCCAAGGGTACGAGATAAATGGGAATACATTTTACATGATCGCCCAAGATAAAAAGAGCACCAACCAGAACAGTGGTGTCCGCTTTGATGCAACAAACGACGATGGGACAAAGGACACATACTATGGTCGCATAGAGGAGATATGGGAACTTGACTATGGACCTACTTTTAAGGTCCCTTTGTTTCGGTGCAGTTGGGTCAACATGAATGGAGAAGGGATAAAGGTAGACCAGCTGTACGGGATGACAACAGTGGATCTCAAGAATCTTGGTTGTTACAAGAACGAACCATTCGTCCTAGCCAATGATGTGGCTCAGGTTTTCTATGTGAAGGACATGTCCTCCAGACCGAAAAAAAGAAAAAACAAGCAAACGAATACATCAGACGATGAGCCAAAGCGTTACGTAGTTCTTTCAGGGAAAAGAAACATCGTGGGAGTCGAGGACAAGACAGACATGTCAGCAGATTATGATAAGTTTGATGAAATTCCGCCCTTCACAGTGAGAACTGACCCAAGCATCCCGTTAAATAATGAAGATGCTCCATGGTTACGGCTGAAGCGATCATAGGCCAGGGACATACGCGAAGAAGGGTTCATGGCTTTTATGTAAATCAATGTAATGTATTAAACCTTTATGTGATGTGTAGTAATGTATTAGCACCGTAGGGCTGTATGACGGAATCCGAATGCTTTGTATACTGAAAATCATCGCGTGGTCGTGAGCAGCAAATCGACCTTCGATCCACAGCGGCAAGACGTCTCTGATGATCTACGACCGTCCCAAAAAGTGTTGGGAATGTCGCAGATCATCAGAGCGCCTTGCCGCTGCTTGGATCGGACCGAGGGGCATGGCTACCACTTCCACCACCACCACCACTCCCACATCCTCGGCAATTCATCATTGCGTCACCCTAATCCAGTGGGTGGATTCAACCTACCTGAGGGCTTGTGTTTCCAACAGCGTCGTTGTGTTGTCATTGTTCACCGTCCTACAGGAGGTGGCTCCAATGGCTGGCCGGTGAACAAGGACGAACACAATAATGCCAGGGAACATGCCAGCAGGTAGGCTAAATCCAGCCATTGGATTCGGTGGCGAAGGTAGACGCTCGTTGTGTGCCGTTCGCTGCAGGGACGCCGCTATTTATAGGCGATTAGAAAGTGTACCTGTGGATCAGGTGGGAGTGGTGGTGGTGGTGGGAGTGCTGATCCAACAGCTCACAAGCCCTCAAAAGAAATACACCCTGATCCAACGGCTCACAAGCGCTCGAAAGAAACACACGATCCGTGTGATTCTTTAGTCCCGGTTGGTGTTACTGATGACGTGAATCACACGCTCGCTGGGAGACCCCAAGAGGAAGGTATGATGCAGTTCAGCAGCAAGTTTCCCTCAGTATGAAACCAAGGTTTATCGAACCAGTAGGAGTAACGATTCTTCAGAAGGTTGTTGGCGGCTCGCACGGCGCAACACGATCGCCAACGTGGACCTGCACACAACACAATCACAGTACTTTGCCCCAACGAAACAGTGAGGTTGTCAATCTCACCGGCTTGCTGAAAACAAAGGATTAAACGTCTCGTGTGGAAAATGAGTATTAAGTTGCAGCGAATGAAAAAGGAACAGTTTGCAGTTTGTGGTTTAATCAATGTAAAGGAATTGGACCGGGGTCCACAGTTCACTAGTGGTGTCTCTCCATAAAGATATCTAACATGTTGGGTAAACAAATTACAGCTGGGCAATTGACAAATAGTGAGCGCATGACAATGCAAATACATGGCATGATGATTACTATGATATCTAATTTGGGCATTACGACAAAATACATAGACCGTCATCCAACTGCGTCTATGACTAATAATCCACCGCCGGGTTGTCATCCGAGTCCCCCGTTGGTATTAAGTTGCAAGCAACGGATAATCGCATTAAGTAAAGTGCGTAATGTAAACAAACACATATGCCCGTAGACATAGCATCGTTAGGTTATCCCTAGTGGCAACAGCACATCCACAACCTTAGAACTTTCTGTCACTGTCCCAGATTCAATGGAGGCATGAACCCACTATCTAGCATAAATACTCCCTCTTGGAGTCACAAGCATCTACTTCGCCAAAACATCTACTAGCAACGGAGAGCATGCAAGATCATAAATAACATAGGGCATAGATTGATAATCAACTTGACATAATATTCAATATTCATCGGATCCCAGCAAACACAACATGTAGCATTACAATAATATGACCTTGATCATGTAGGGCAGCTCACAAGATCTAAACATGATGGCACAAATAGGAGAGACAACCATCTAGCTACTGCTATGGACCCGTAGTCCAAGGATGAACTACTCACGCATCACCTCGGAGGCAGGCATGGCGATGTAGAAGCCTCCGGTGACGATTCCCCTCTCCGGCAGGGTGCCGGGAAGAGGTTCTGGACCCTCCCGAGCTAGGGTTGACGGCGGCGGTGTCTCTGGAACTTTTCGTGGATAATGGTTCGGGTGTCTAGGGTTATTTTCTCGGGGGGAATAAGTAGGCGAAAGGGCTGCGGCTGGCGAGCCCCGTGGGGCCCACACCGTATGAGGGCGCGGCCAAGGGGGCACCCGCGCCCTCATGGCGTGTGGGGCCCCTGTGGCTCCTCTCCGTTGCTGCTTTGCTCCTTCTGGTGCCTTCTGGGAAAATAAGGATGTCCGTGAAGTTTCGTCCAATTCCGAGAATATTTCCAGACTAGCTTTTCTGGAATACAAAAACAGCAGAAAACAGGAACTGGCACTTCAGCATCTTGTTAATAGGTTAGTCCCGGAAAATGTATAAAAGTGACATAAAGTAGATGCAAAACATGTAGCAATTGGTATAAAACAAGCATGGAACATCAAAAATTATAGATACGTTGGAGACGTATCAGCATCCCCAAGCTTAGTTCCTGCTCGTCCTCGAGTAGGTAAACGATAAAAACAAAATGATTTTTGAGGTGACATGCTACCAACATAATCTTGATCAAATAATATTGCAAGGCACATGTGAATGAATGAAGTGATCCAAGTCAATGGTCTATAGTTTGCTACCAAGTAGATAATGAATAAACAATGAATCACACAAGCCAAACGTTTTCATGGATTGTACTTTCAAGACAAGCATCAAAGTGTTTTGCATAGGTGTTAACTCATAAAGCAATAATCCCTAGTAAAAGGTATTCAATCAACACAAAGGAAGAATTAAGCTTCAGCAATTGCTTCAACTTTCAACATATTTATCTCATGGATATCGTCAACACAAAGTAGTATAACAAGTTCAATACGTTGCATATAACCCATGTTGCACAAAATTGACACTAATGTTTGCTTGTGGAAGACAGAAAGAATAGGAAAACTGACTCAACATAAAAGTAAAAGAAAGGCCCTTCGCAGAGGGAAGCAGGGATTAAATCATGTGCTAGAGCTTTTAGGTTTTTGAAAGCATATAGAGATTGCATAAAATATTTGACACTCCTCCCAACCTTGCTTACACAAGCCATGGCTAGCCGAATCCTCGGGTGCCTTCCATCAATCACATACCATGGAGGAGTATCTATTTTTGAGAGGTGTATGTTAATTGTCAACGAATGGTAGTGGGTGATAACATCATTCTACCTGTCAAACAGACTTTCAAGAGCGGCTCCCATAGGGACGTTATTTCTACCAGCAAGGCAGATCATCCCTTTTTCTCTTTGGTTTACACACATGCAGATATTTCACTGTGTTGTCATTGCTTACTGATGAATCAGGGCAAAAGTGTGAAGAGAATTAATGGTTAAAGTTGTAATTAATTGGGACTGGGCACCCCGTTGCCAGCTCTTTTTGCAAAATTAGAGGATAAGCGGATGTATATGCCGCTAGTCCAGGTGTGAAAGCCCATTTGACAACCAGAATAAAGAATAACCACACTAATTCCTCATGAGCTGGTAAACATTGACACAAAAAGGGAATAATAACATTTTGAATAATTTAAAGGTAGCACATGAAAAATTTACTTGGAGTGGCAAGGAAATACCACATATAGGTAATTATGGTGGACACAAATGGCATGGATTTTGGCTCAAGGATTTGGATGCACGAGAAGCATTCCCTCTCAGTACAGAGTTTTGGCTAGCAAGGTTTTTATAAGCAAACACGAGTATCAACCCATACACCAAGTTTTACATGACGAACATAGTGCAAGTGTTATAAAACCTCATACTGTCTTCCTTGCTAACCGAACCCGCTTACTAGAAAATATCTAGACCTTAGAGATACCACCGATGCAAACCAAGTTTTCAACAAGCTCTCCGGTAGTTCTTCACTACTAGGCTTAACTCATATGATACACAAATTTAATCATGACCTACTTGTTAACTCAAAACGATTGACAAGCATCAAGTTATCCATAATAGTGATCTACAAGACTAAGCAAGTTTTTCCTTATACCAATTACCACATCACTAGTACAGAAAACCCTTTCTGTGGCGCACCAAAAAGATATTTTGTGGCGCACGGCGCATGCGCCACAGAATACTCGCCACAAAATTACGAATTCTGTGGCGCATGCGCCCATGCGCCACAGAAAGTACAAAATTTTGTGGCGCACTCAGTAACGGTGCGCCACAGAATATCATTTTCGAATTTAAAAAAAAAACAGCCCCGCGGTCCGCGGTCGTTTGGTTGACCGGCGGCGGCGGGATCCAACCGAGCATGGGGGCGAGCTCGCCCTCCGCGTTGCCCTGCAGGAAACGGTGGTGCGCATCGCCGTCGGCCGACCCGAGCTCGCCGTGCTGTGGAGAGGCGTTGCTTGAGCAGAGGAGGTGGTAGCGGCAGACGAGCCAGTCGACGCCGTCGAGCTGGTGCGGCTGGAGGTCGGCGGAGACCCCGAGGTCGGAGGAGGAGAAGCGGGGAGGCTGGGAGCCTCCGTCGGCGGAGAGGACGAGGTGGGCGGCGGCGCTCGTAGTAGGAGGTCGCCGTCGCCATTGGGGAGGCGCGGGAAGTCGACCGATGCGTGGCCTGGAGCGAGCTGACCGTCCTCCGCCTCGGCCGATGGGCGGCCTGGAGCGAGCAAGGGCGTAACGTCCGATGCGCGGCCTGGAGCGAGCGAGGGCGGCCGAGTCCGGCGGCAGGCGGGCGGGAGGGCGACCGCGAGGGAGGCCCGCGGCTGATCGATCGGAGAAGGAAGAGATGAGAGATGAGGGAAGGCGCTGTGTGCGTGTGCTGTCGTGCGGTAGAGAGAGATAAGGGAGAGAGAGATGTGAGAGATAAGGGAGAAGGCGCTGTGCGCTGTCGTGCGTGTGCGGGGGAGAGATGAGAGAGATAAGGGAGAGAGAACGTGAGAGAAAACGTGTGGCTGTGGTTAGCTGGAAAGTGACAGGTGAGAGAATTTCTGTGGCGCATACACGTACATGCGCCATAAAAATTGTATTTTCTGTGGCGCATCCGGGCACATGCGCCACAGAAATGCGTTCAGATCTCAGATCTGCATCAGAATTTGACTTTTTTGTTGCTATTCTGTGGCGCATGTTACTAGGTGCGCCACAGAATAGCAAATTCTGTGGCGCATGTTACTAGGTGCGTCACAGAATTCCAAAATTCTGTGGCGCATGTGGTTTTCATGCGCCACAGAATTACAAATTCTGTGGCGCACCAGGGTAGGGTGCGCCACAGAATCTTTTTTGTGGCGCATGCTTATTTGGTGCGCCACAAAATAGCATTCCATAGAATCGCGTTTTCCTACTAGTGCATGCAACATTTTCGGAACCAACCAAACACCAATCAATTTATTTAATCAACTCTCCAAACAAATATAAGTGAAGCAAGAGAGTACTTTCTATAAAAGAAAGCTAATAGCTCTGAAAAGAGATACATGAAAACAAGAGCTAAAAGCTGAACAGCGCTAGATATGAATACTCAACAATATAAGTGAAGAATAGGAGTATTCTCATGAAAAAGCGGAGCGTGTCTCTCTCCCAATCAAGAATGCTAGGGTCCAGTCAAGCTTTATTGAAAATAAAAGCAATACTGAAAATAAAAGCACACAGACGCTCCAAGAAAAGCACATATGATGTGAAAGAATTAAAATATAGTTTCACTAGAGATGACCTGATAATTTTGCGATGAAGAAGGGGATGCCTTGGGCATCCCCAAGCTTAGACGCTTGAGTCTTCTTGAAATATGCTGGGGAGATCCATGGGAGCCTCCCCAAGCTTAAGCTCTTCACTCTTCTTGATCCTATATCATCCTTCTCTCTTGACCCTTGAAAACTTCCGTCACACCAAACTCAAAGTAGATCTCATTAGAGGGTTAGTGCATAATCAAAAACTCACATGTTCTATAAGACGCAATATGATTTGTTACTTTAAACATTAGCTACAGCCACTGATGTTATGTGAAGCTCTTCCACCCAAAAAAGAATTTCACTCAACACTAGTAAAAGAGAGAATGCAAAATAAAAAGGCATAATCTGTCTAAAACAGAACAGTCCGCAAAGACGAATTTTTTCGAGGCACTTACGCACTCAGATCGAAAAACTTGAACTAATGAAAGATTCAGACATTCATAAAGATTACGCACAAAAAATTTCAGATTTTTAACAATCTGGTGATTTTAGGAATTTCGTACAGTGAACAGCAAAAATCTGTTTCTGCGCAGCAATCAAAATTAAGCATCCTTAACATTAGAGGCTACTCTTGGCACAACAATGCGAGAAAATAAAGATACAAAGGAGTTGCTACAGAAGTAAACAAACACCTTGACTCAATAAAAAAAAATTGCAGAAAAATAAAATGGGTTGCCTCCCATAAGCGCTTTTCTTTAACGCCTTTTAGCTAGGCACAAAGCATGCATCAAGTATTACCAAGTGAAGAAGCATCAACATTGTAATTTGTTCGAACAATAGAATCATAAGGTGGCTTAATCTTCTTCCTAGGAAAGTGTTCCATACCTTTCTTGAGAGGAAATTGATATTTTATATTCCCTTCTTTCATATCAATAATAGCACCTACAGTTCTAAGAAAAGGTCTTCCCAAGCACAATAGGGCATGATGGATTGCATTCAATATCCAAGACAATAAAATCAACGGGAACATAATTGTTGTTAACCATGATAAGAACATCATCAATTCTTCCCAAAGGTTTTTTAATAGTAGAATCAGCAAGGTGAACATCCAAGTAACAATTTTCCAAAGGTGCTAAATCAAGCATATCATATAATCTTTTAGGCATAACAGAAATACTAGCACCAAGGTCACACAAAGCATTGCAATCAAAGTCATTCAATTTCATTTTAATAATAGGCTCCCAACCATCTTCTAACTTCCTAGGGATAGAACTTCATGTTTAATTTTTCCTCCCTAACTTGCATGAGAGCATTAGTAATATGTTTAGTAAAAGCCATGTTTATCTCACTTGCCTTAGGACTTCTAGCTAGCTTTTGCAAGAATTAATTACTTCAGAAATTACAACCATCAAAATCAAAGTCATTATCATCAAAAGTAATGGAATTATCTCTTCCTTATTGCTAGAAATTTCAGCATCTTTATCAAGGACAGTTTCAGAGTTATCAGGCAATTTAGGACATTTTGCAATAGAAGTGGAAACATTACCAACACCAATTATCTTGCCATTAATGGTAGGAGGTTTGCTAACACTTGAGTTTGAAGCATTTTCAGAAGTAGTAATAGTATAAACTCTAGCAATATTATTCTTTCTAGCAATTTCATCCTCTCTTTCCCATCTAGCATGCAATTCGGCTAACATCCTCACATTGTTATCAATTTTAACTTGTATAGCATTGAGAGTTTTGCTCTCTTTAACATCATGAGGCATGTTCTTTAGTTTCAACAAGTCAACATCAAGAGCAAGACTATCAACTTTAGAAGCAAGAACATCAATTTTCCCAAATTTCTCCTCAACAGTTTTATTGAAAGCAGTTTGTGTACTAATAAAATCCTTAAGCATAACTTCAAGATCAGAGGGTACACTCTTATTATTGTTGTAGGAGTTACTATAGGAATTTCCATAACCATTGCCACTATTAGAAGGATAGGGCCTATAATTGCTATTACCAAAATTATTCCTATAAGCATTGTTGTTGAAGTTATTATTTTTAATGAAGTTCACATCAACATGCTCTTCTTGAGCAACCAAAGAAGCTAAAGGAACATTATTTGGATCAACATGTGTTTGACCATTTGCAAGCATAGACATAATAGTATCAATTTTAGCGCTCAAAGAGAGGTTTCTTCAACAGAATTTACCTTCTTACCTGTTGGAGCTCTCTCGGTGTGCCACTCAGAATAATTAATCATCATATCATCAAGAAGCTTTGTTGCAGCACCCAAAGTGATGGACATAAAGGTACCTCCAGCGGCCGAATCCAATAAATTCCTTGAAGAAAAATTTAATCCTGCATAGAAGGTTTGGATGATCATCCAAGTAGTCAGTCCATGAGTGGGACAATTTTTAACCAATGATTTCATTCTCTCCCATGCTTGAGCAACATGTTCATTATCAAATTGCTTAAAATTCATTATGCTACTTCTCAAAGAAATAATCTTAGCAGGAGGATAATATTTTCCAATAAAAGCATCTTTGCATTTAGTCCATGAATCAATACTATTTCTAGGCAAAGATAGCAACCATTCTTTAGCACGTCCTCTCAAGGAGAAAGGAAAAAGTTTCAGTTTAATAATATCACCATCTACTTCCTTGAGCTTTTGCATTTCACAAAGTTCAACAAAGTTATTAAGGTGAACAGCAGCATCATCAGTACTAACACCAGAAAATTGCTCTTTCATAACAAGATTTAAAAGTGCAGGTTTAATTTCATAAAATTCTGCTGAAGCAGCAGGTGGAGCAATAGGTGTGCATATGAAATCATTGTTGTTCGTGCTAGTGAAATCACACAACTTAGTGTTCTCAGGAGTACTCATTTTAGCAGAATTAAAAACAGGACAGAAAATAACTTGAAAATAAAGTAAAAGCAAGTAACTAATTTTTTTGTGTTTTTGATAATTGAAAGCAAACAAGATAAAATAAAATAAACTAAGCAAGACAAAAACAAAGTAAAGAGATTGGAAGCGTGAAACTCCCCTTGCAGAAGACTGCTCTCCCCGGCAACGGCGCCAGAAAATAGCTTGATGACGTGAATCACACGCTCGTTGGGAGACCCCAAGAGGAAGGTATGATGCAGTTCAGCAGCAAGTTTTCCCTCAGTAAGAAACCAAGGTTATCGAACCAGTAGGAGCAACGATTCTTCAGAAGGTTGTTGGCGGCTCGCACGGCGCAACACGATCACCAACGTGGAATCTGCACACAACACAATCACACTACTTTGCCCCAACGAAACAGTGAGGTTGTCAATCTCACCGGCTTGCTGAAAACAAAGGATTAAACGTATGTGTGGAAAATGAGTATTAAATTGCAGAGAATGAAAAAGGAACAGTTTGCAGTTTGTGGTTTAATCAGTGTAAAAGAATGGACCGGGGTCCACAGTTCACTAGTGGTGTCTCTCCATAAAAGATAACTAACATGTTGGGTAAACAAATTACAGCTGGGCAATTGACAAATAGTGAGCGCATGACAATGCATATACATGACATGATGATTACTATGATATTTAATTGGGCATTACGACAAATACATAGACCGTTATCCAACAGCATCTATGACTAATAATCCACCGCCGGGTTGTCATCCGAGTCCCCCGTTGGTATTAAGTTGCAAGCAACGGATAATCGCATTAAGTAAAGTGCGTAATGTAAACAAACACATATGCCCGTGGACATAGCATCGTTAGGTTATCCCTAGTGGCAACAGCACATCCACAACCTTAGAACTTTCTGTCACTGTCCCAGATTAAACGGAGGCATGAACCCACTATCTAGCATAAATACTCCCTCTTGGAGTTACAAGCATCTACTTGGCCAAAGCATCTACTAGCAACGGAAAGCATGCAAGATCTTAAATAACATAGATAGATTGATAATCAACTTGACATAATATTCAATATTCATCGGATCCCAGCAAACACAACATGTAGCATTACAATAATATGATCTTGATCATGTAGGGCAGCTCACAAGATCTAAACATGATGGCACAAATAGGAGAGACAACCATCTAGCTACTGCTATGGACCCGTAGTCCAAGGATGAACTACTCACGCATCACTCGGAGGCAGGCATGGCGATGTAGAAGCCTCCGGTGACGATTCCCCTCTCCGGCAGGGTGCCGGGAAGAGGTTCTGGACCCTCCCGAGCTAGGGTTGACGGCGGCGGCGTCTCTGGAACTTTTCGTGGATAATGGCTCGGGTGTCTAGGGTTATTTTCTCGGGGGGAATAAGTAGGCGAAAGGGCGGCGGCTGGCGAGCCCCGTGGGGCCCACACCGTATGAGGGCGCGGCCAAGGGGGCACCCGCGCCCTCATGGCGTGTGGGGCCCCTGTGGCTCCTCTCCGTTGCTGCTTTGCTCCTTCTGGTGCCTTCTGGAAAATAGGGATGTCCGTGAAGTTTCGTCCAATTCCGAGAATATTTCTAGACTAGCTTTTCTGGAATACAAAAACGGCAGAAAACAGGAACTGGCACTTCGGCATCTTGTTAATAGGTTAGTCCCGGAAAATGTATAAAAGTGACATAAAGTAGATGCAAAACATGTCGCAATTGGTATAAAACAAGCATGGAACATCAAAAATTATAGATACGTTGGAGACGTATTAGTTACCAACCGGGACTAGTTCTAAAAATCCAACAGCTCACAAGCGCTCAAAAGAAACACACCCTGATCCAACGTCTCACAAGCGCTCGAAAGAAACACACGATCCGTGTGCTTCTTCCTTATTGGTGGGAATCCCTTTAGTCCCGATTGGTAAAATTGCGCGGGAACAAATAAGCCCCTTTAGTCCCGGTTGGTGGCTCGAACGGGGACTAAAGGTCTCACTACATATATGTAGTCATGGCCTCCATTGGCATAGCACATCTAAACTCATATCTGCAACCTCATCACTCTCCCATGGCTTCCACCGTACCCACTCTAACCTACTCGGAGGCGGAGGCGCTTTCTGCCTCGAACTACCCCTGCCCGCCCGGCTACAACGTCCCCGCCGGCTGGAGGCTGAGCACCGGAGGCGTGCCGGTCCCTCCTATCCCTCAAGGTTTGGCACGTCGGGCGGCCATCACGAACCACTACTACCTCGAGCTCACTCCGGAGCAGCGGATGGATCCCCGCTGGCATCACGACTACCGCCCGACTTGGGACGCCTTCTTCATCAATCGGCGTGAGAGGGCGCTCGCTAGGTACGAGGAGGATGGCCCGCCTCCTTCGAACTTCAACGAGGCCGGCCGTCGGCTGTGGTGGAGCGGCCGAACTCTCCAGAGCGTCATGAACTACATCACGGCCGGCGATAACCCCCGCCTGCGCTACCCTCACTTCCAGTCCAGGCGCCCAACGACAGCGCCGCCCGACGACAGCGACGACGACGGCGGCGACTACGACGACTACGAGGACGAGTATTATAGGCCTAGGCAGGAGTATGACTAACCTATGGTTTGTCTATGTACCCAAGATTGTTGTCATGAACTACTTCTGGTCTAGCTAAGACGATGATCGTGTAAAATGTATTTTTATCTCTTGTAGTTCATCGTAAGGGGTCGAATTATCCAAAACTATGGTTTGTCTATGTACCCAAGATTGATGGGTGACTACTTTTCGCATTGATATTAAACAAACCATGCAAATTACATTGACAACATAAATTACACAGACAACAAAATAAATTGAAGATACATGGTACTTTACAAATTAGAAAAAGAAAAGTCATCTACCATTGACGTAGCCTCCTGCATCACTCTTGCCTTTCGAAATTTCAGAGCAAACTATCACACACTTGTAGTTCAAATTTGAATTACTTTCGAAAAATAGGCATAAAGTCGTTTAAGTAGGCGAAATTAGCTAGAAACCGAGAAAATTACCAATATTTGTGGATTATCCATAAAATATGCTCTACTTTGTGTGATAATTGGATGGGTGCCATTTTGCACCATATTTGTTGTACTTGCTTCACAAAAAATGTCATTTTGACAAACGAAAAACAAAAAACAATATTTAGATAAGTAATTTGAAAAAATAGAAAATGGTTTTGGATTATTTATTCAAATTTAAACACTTTTCATGTTGAAAGTCTTTTCAGATTCAAAACCATTTGAAATTCATATTCAAACACCTAAATAAGAAAAAAAAGGCTGGAACAAAATTTCAGAACCGAAAAGTTTGAAATAATTTTGAAAAAGGACTCTTTGGTCCCGGTTTCTACCAAGAACCGGGACCAAAGAGTCCATGGGCGCGCGCGCTTGATTTGGCATTAACTGCCCACTCTTTGGTCCCGGTTGGCATTGGTCCCAGTTCTTGCCAGCAACCGGGACCAAAGACCCCTGCTACTTAACTGCTCGTGCTCTTTCTTCTTCCCCATTCACGCAAATCGACTAAGGACCGGAGGCGCGACGCAGAGCGAAATGACGCCGGCAGGCTGCCCGACGCCCGCGCCGCCCCACGCCGCGCCCCGCCGTCGCCGTCGACGTCCGCGGCGCCCTCGACGCCCGCGCCGCGCCGCCCGCACGCCGTCGCCGCCGAGTTCGCGCTGAGGAAGCCACCGAGTTCGCCGTCGCCGATTTAGACGCCCCCGAGCCACGCCATTCACGCTATCCTCTTCCTCACCTTCGCCGCACCCGCCTCGACTCACTCTGCTGTCCCCAGGACCTCTAGGTGAGCATCGCGCCACCTCCCCTGTCTCCGGCACGGCGGCGCAGCCAAATCCTTGCGCGGGAAAAAAAAGAATGGGCCAAGCCCAGTGGGCTGAGGCGCCACGGCCCATTTACTTTTTTTTTTCCTTCCTCGATTTAGGAATTAGCAGAAATATTCCAGATCTGTGCACTTGTTAGAAATTAAATA
Organism: Poa pratensis; assembly: GCA_947311845.1. Lineage (NCBI taxonomy): Eukaryota > Viridiplantae > Streptophyta > Magnoliopsida > Poales > Poaceae > Poa > Poa pratensis. Next base: position 34,942,414 of record CAMZMU010000088.1, read on the forward strand.
TCTTGAGATCTATAAGTCCAAAAATGATGAAACCAAATTCTCTATAGAGCTAATCAAAATGTTTAGATGTTGTCACAAGGCACGTATCAATTAGATTAATAACTTTTGAATGGTAATTCAAATAGTACAGGAGGTTAATTTTACAAACTTGGTTGTTTCTGATTCTCTGTTAACCCAAATGGAGTAGATCCAATTTTGTTAGCTTAGTAATTTAAAATGTTAGCTATCCCTATTTTTGTAGAATTATTAGAACAACAGAGGCAAAATAGAAAATCAAATAGTGATGTACCCTTTTTTATAGTATCATAATTATAGTGGAATAAATAAGTATCCAAATGGACCTAGACCAATTTTGTTGGATCATAAACAATCAATGTTAGTTGTCCCTATATTAGCATAATTTTGTGGCAAACATAACTTGAGTTGTGCATTAAAACTTGTGTGACATGTTTCTGCCATAATAATCATATATAAATAATGGTTAATTAAATTAAGTTGAATCCAATTGTTTTGCCTTGTGTAGGATTTAGGATTATTGTTGTGATGCTTGGTTGGGTAGTGTGGTGATTGTGCAAATTAAGAGTATCAGGTGTAGATGTATCTTGACATATGGAACAAAGTTACCCAACTAAAGTTTTGTGCATTGTTCTTAATTTGCAGAAACTATGGAACGAGACGAACATCAGGAAAACATCCTCGAGGATATAATCCGCGGGCCGGAAGATATTGTCGATGTCACCTCGGAGTTTTTGAACAACTCCGGTGAGGGAGACGAGTCTCTCAACCGAAGAGACGGCTCCGGTGAGGTAGAACCCGACGGCAGGGGTGAGGGAGAAGTCGGCGAGGGAGAAGCCGACGAGGGAGAAGCCGAAGGCTCCGGTGGAACATTAAATGTTGCAAACTCCGGCGAGGTGCATATACATATATTAATGATGCCGAAGATTGTATTAATTAAGCCTCTGCTGTCTATATACATATATTAACGCTCTTTCTTCTTTTAGCCCTCCGGATCGAGCAAATCTTCTGTAAGGACAAAACGAGGCCCAGCCAAAAAGTTGGGAGACCAAGAAAGGTACAGGATCGAAAGAGTCGCTGAAGACGGCACACCGACTGCTCCCCCTGATGCTGCAAGAAAATGGTAAAGCAATGCAGAGTTCTTGTTAGGGACTTCATCCCGATCACCGTTCGAGAATGGCATCGGCCAAAGGATAAAGGACTGCTATATGTCAGCGATAAGGGCAAAGAAAGACTTTGGAGAAAGCTCATGCTTAATTTCACCCTGCCGGCGCCAGAGGTGGATTCAGATGTGGCAGAAAAGATTGCCCGGCAAAACATGGAGCAAAAAGTCAAGGCCTGGGCTCTTAAGAAGATGGCCGAGCTATTCAAGAACTGGAAGAAAAGATTGAACAACGAGTTTGTCAAGAAAAATAAGACTCCAGACTTCGATAAAGGGTATGAGAAGATAAAGGACTACTGGGAAGAATTTGTGGCGTACAAGAAATCAGAGGAAACTCTGGAAAAGTCTGCAAAAAATAAGGCAAATGCTGCTCTAAAGATGTACCACCATACTATGGGGCCTGGTGGCTACGCCTATAACATTCCTAAGTGGGAAAAACTTGAGGCGGACCTGCTGGCTAAAGGGATCACTCCAGAGCCACTCGCATGGACCGAACGGGCAAGAAATTGGTTTTACGGGCATGGGGGCACGTTGGACGCAGAAGGGAAGTGCATATATAACAAACGACACAAAGATAATCCCCTACTACCCATCGAAGATATTAGAAATGCATTCAAGGATGTTGAAGAGGGACGGTTCATTCCCGATAGAGAGGATGACGAGCTCACACGCGCCCTTGGGAATGAGGAACACGACGGAGGAACACGAGGCGTGATAGGCTCCAAGCCCAAGACAATTGCGATTCCCGAGCACAGGAAGAAATTTCCTGATAGAAGCCATCAGAGGAGAGAGGAAAGGGAGGCAATGGAAGCACGCGCTGCTGCAGACCGGCTGCGTAATATAGAAGAAGAATTAAAGCTGCAGAAGGAACAAATTGCCGCACTTAGCCAGCAAGGTACTAGCGGCCAATCTCAGCGGCACATGCTAGAAGCTGCATGCGATGGTACCGGCGGCCCATCGAATCGGAAAAGCAGCGTGGCTTCCACAGAGCTCCAGGATGGTAATGATGATGCAGTGGCTCCTCTTCGTCGCTACCCAGTGGATGATATCACGGAGAGCACACCTTGTGAGCTGCATCTGAAAGTTTATAACTTATCCATGAAGGTGGCGGTCGGCTATGCCCTACCAATTGGACCTAATCCAACTTACCATTCCTTTCCGGTTCCAAATGGCTACGCTGTTGTCGGGGTGGATCAAGTGATGAAAGATTTTGAGGAGCTGAAGCTGCAACACCCTGCAGGTGAAGATGGGGAGGTGCTTGAACTTGGAGAAGCCAAGAAAGCGCCCATTCTATGGCCAAAGGAATTCATCGTGCTTCCGAACTGGCAGCCAAGGCCATCGACTCCTCACCAGTCTCCAGCGCAGCAGTCTCATTCACCGCCTCAGCATTCTCCAGCGCAGCCGTCCTCTTCACCGCCTCACCAGTCTCCAGCGCAGCCGTCTCCGCCGCCGCGTGACCAGTCTCCAGCGTAGCCGTCTCACCAGAAGAAACGGACCAACGCCGCTCCCCCGCTCCCCACTCAGAAGAGAGGTCGCACTCAGAAGATAGTCGACATCCCGTCTGTTCCTCCCAAGAGACCTTATGACAGGACTGAAGCGGAAAACGCCGCGGTAGTGGCTGCCTACAATAAGACTTTTTTTGCACCAAAAAAGCCCGAGCCAAAGAAGGTATATGATGCAAAAACCAAAAAGTGGGCTAAGTCCTTCCTTGAGCAGCCATCCCAGATATCGATGAATCTGCCATCTGACTATGGTCGTGAACTTAAGAGGCTAGCATGTGCCCAGTCTGAGCAGAACAAGGGAAGTACTGCAAAAAGCGGGAAACAAATTGCCCAGCTCGGACAGCAGAAAAATCAATCGGTCCCCCCGCTCATAGTGTGTTCCGATGTCGACAAGGACTTCATAGCCGCTATGGATGAGGACCTGGAATTATTGGACTCCAGAGCCATAGCTGCTGCTAAATAACTTGGTGTCACTGTATCGCAGGCCAAGGAACAGGCTACCGCCTTGGGTATGTCCCTTGGTCAACTTTAAGGCTATGAATATCAGTCAATGTTAGAGATAGCACGGAAATATGTCCAAGGGGAGCCTATGGTCAGTAATGAGGAGCTCACGCGTCTATCAACACATATGCGAAATCTGCATAACTGGTACCTGATGCACACATCAAAGAAGGACGCGAAAGATTGGTTTCCGGTGGACGTTAGAGTGGAGCATTTCTTCAAACGTTACATTATATAGGTTCAACTGACTGAACTGTTTCAGTTATTCCAAAAGCGCGCCCTCGACAAATCTATCCTCGCTTGCTATTGTCTGTAAGTGATTTATTTTTGTAATTAAGTCTCTAGCTCAGCTCGTTCATTGCCTGTATTATATTATCCTGACTATATATATATATCCTTTTGTACGCTATTATGCAGAATGAAGATGATGGAATGCAAAACAGCTAGAGTTTTTGAGGTTGGGTTCGTTGACCCATATATCGTTAATGAATATACGTTACGCAATCACCCCAGAGACGTGGAGGATGACCTGAACACCTTTTTAATCAAGCAACATTTCTGTACGGAAATACTATTTCCTTACAACTTCAGGTGAGTGTTTCTGTCTTGTACATATTTTTATTTGGCTTTCTCGATGTTAAGTGTAATTGATGAGCTATGCATGTCTGCTTTATGTAAACGTCCGCAGGTTTCACTGGATTCTGCTAAGCATTCAACCTGACAAGTCCATAGTTGAAGTCCACGACTCATTAAGTTGGGACCAAGCGACGTGGTCTGACATGAAAGAAATGCTCAACAAGTAATTTCAATCATTATCGCATTATATCGCCCTCTTTCGTTCGTTTCCTGATATCATGTAATTAATAACTCCTTTGTTCATTTTCTTTGCCAAAGCAGGTGTTGGACAATTTTCAAACAAAACGTACAAGGTCCATTCAAAGATGAGCTAACTTATAAATCGGTGAAAAGTCCGCAGCAGCCACCGGGGAGTAATTTATGTGGATTCTACGTTTGCGAGTTCATTCGCGAGTTGACCACTGAGCGGAGAACAACTACTTTGAGCGAAATGCGGGAGACGCTCGACCCAGAACTGCGCGTAGGAGCTTTTCAAGAGGAATTGGCGGGATTTCTGCTTAGGGAGGCCATCGATGAAAAGGGAGAACATTATGCTTCGGACGATGAACTACATATGTGATCTATCTCCATGTAATTAAATAGTTGTATTCTCGCAAGAGATCGAATATTAATTATATATGCATCAACGTGTACTGTGTATATAGTAGAGCGTATAATATGCGTACGGAAACGATGGAGAGCACGTCGGCGATGCGAAGAAGGGGGAGACGACGGAGGCACCGGCGAGAGGGAGAAGGGGCACCGGCGAGAGGGAGAGGGGGCACCGGCGAGAGGGGGCACCGGCGAGAGGGAGACCCTAAACCCTAAATACAAAAAAAAAACACTCATTGGTCCCGGTTCTTATTAAGAACCGGGACCAATGAGTCTCCCCCCACGCCCAGCCAGAACTGGCCACGTGGACCATCATTGGTCCCGGTTCGTGGACCAACCGGGACCCGCATTGGTCCCGATTGGCCAGTCCCGGTTGGGCAACCGGGACTGATGTCCAAGCCCAACCGGGACTACAGGTAGTTTTTCTACTAGTGCAATGCGGTACTTGGATGATGTATTGGAACAATAAATTAAGAGTTTTTGAGCAGCTTGAGATCATCCGCTGATGTCAATCATTTCCCTTCTTGTTTATCCTTGCATATTTTTTAAGACTTCCATTCTGGTGGTGTTGGTATAGATGAACTAATTTATTAGATTCTGCTATTTCAGATCACTCAAGAGTAAAGAAAACAATTAATGGTTATTTCTGGATGGATTATTGGTATGTCAAGAGTAGATATACTTATTAATCTTTGTATAGATGTGAAACAAGCATGAGATGTTCATTCTCGATGCCCAACGGAGAACACCATATGCAGGTTACTAAACTGTGATTAGTTGCTATTGACGTTAATTACACAAAGATATTCTATAGTGAAGTCTATCGGATGTGGTAGGCGGAAACGATGCCCGCTTTGTATCTTTCAACAGTGCCATCAGAACGTTTCTTGATGCGATAGACCCATTTGCAGTCAATCAGGTTGTTGGTGGAGTTTGATGAACAAGGTGCCATGTTTTATTTTGAAGAAGGGCATCATATTCCTCTTGCTTTGCTTGGCGCCAACATGGAGTATCAAGAGCTTCAGTGAGGTTCCGAGGTTCACCTGTGGAAGCAAGCAAACCATACCTCACAGTGCCACGAGTAACTTTGTATGGAACAGTACCATCGGTAAAATGTTTTGGTTGTCGTATACCTTGTTGGAGACGGGTGCGTACTCCTGGTGCAGGAGACGCTACAGCATCAGCAGGTGCAGAAGATCCAGCAGGATCAGGGGCTGCAGCTGCTGCAGAAAATGCGTCAGGGCCAGGGGAATCTGAGCCGACCGGAGGCGACGTGGCAGCCGCAGACGGGGCCGGCGCGTGTGGCGACGGGGACCGCGGACTGGCCCCGCCAGCAGGTGTGGACGTGGCGACGTCGGAGAGGTCCGGCGCGTGTGGCGGCGGGGGCCGAGGATGGGTCCCGGCAGCGGGCGCAGGGGACGATGGAGACGTTGGCGTGGACGTGGCAGCGTCGGCTGGTCCGGCGCGCGCGTGGCGTGGGCACGCGGGACGAGGCCAGCGTTGACGGGTCGTCAGGCTGCAGGAGACCAGCAGCGGGATCCGTGCGTGCGCGATCCAAGAAGGATGCAGGATCATCATGGGATCCGACGCCCGCGTCGTTTTGCTCCAGCACAGCAGGGGGCTGTTCTTGCTGGTTTGGAGGCATTTCTGCATCATTTTCACTCGAATATTTTTTGTAGACTCAGAATTTGAGGCTTCATCAACAGGGCCAGTAGCATGAACATGTACCTGGTCATGGTTAGCAACAACAGGAATGATTGGCAAAGGCATGTGATCATCAATTTGTGCACCCCCAATATTAGACAAATGTGAGATAGAATATATCTTGCGGAAGTAAAAGGATTTCAGATCTTAGGCGCTGGCCAGCATTGGGATGTAGAGACGCAAAAGGGAAGACATTTTCATCAAAGACAACGTCCCTAGACACATAAATACGTCCTGTGGAGATGTCCAAACACTTAACGCCCTTGTGGCGAGGGCTGTAGCCAAGGAAGACACAGCGTATGGAACGGAAGGCAGCTTGCGTTTGTTGTAAGGACGGAGGTTAGGCCAACAAGCACAACTAAAAATGTGAAGCGAGTCATAATTTGCCCACCTAACGTGTCCTGTTGCAGGAGCTACTTGTCATCATTATCATAAGTCGAAATTTCCTTAGGTTCTGGTATACCTTAGGTTCTGGTATATTGGCCGGCGAACCCTACACTTTTTCAGTCTTGAAGCTACCAGGAAACTTCTACGGGGGAATTCAAGTAAGCAGCAGTCACCGCCGCTTCTGAAGAACGAGACCGTTTCCAGTGCGTGACAAGAATTATTGCGGTGATGCTGAAAATAAAGATGAGAAGAGAAAGAGTAAGGTTGTTTCATTGTAGAAGAAATACTGTTCGACATAAGTTGTCACACTAAAAGAAGAACTAGAAAGGACCCATGTGTTGGTATTTTATTTTCACATGCATCGGTGTACGAAAGGAAACGATATTTGAAGCATTAAATTATTATTTTCACGGAATATGGTGGGTTTGATTTGGCACAATAGTCAAGAATCTAAATTTAATCATCATCAAATGTTCGTATATTTAACCGCTAAAAATGATTATAAGAAAATTGTGTGCCTAGAAGAATTAATATTTGAATAGATTAAATGTACTAATATATTCTTATTAATAAATGTGGGATTACATGGATAAATGAATGGATCAAACCGTGTAAGATGTGGCACTTTGTATGTGGAGACAGACAAATTTAATAAATGGCCTCCACTCCAGCCATCTAGGGATTGTTCCCGGAATTCGACAGTGTTCTCTGGTGGCGCTGCGGTGCCGTGTCGGGCGAGGCGAGTTCGGTGACCGACAACGCGTTCTCGTCACGCAGCTCCACGCGCCTCGACTAGATTGACCTCCAAATCCTTCGGCGGGCGGGTGCCTTGGGCCTAGGCCTGGCTTCATGCCGGGATGGCACGCAGGAGGTGTGCTAGGTGTACAAGACGATCTGGATCATGGTGGGCGTGTCGGATTGCTGCCGCCTCTGGTGGTGGGTGAAGATGATGACGGTGGCGCCTGCAGACGTCAACAACGCGGTTTGAACTCCCACCTATACTGCTCCGGGGAAAACACTACATACCTTTCAGGGTCGGATGTTGGCGGCGCTTAGTGTCGTTTTTCTTTCTAGGGCAACATGTGGGATTTGGACAAAAAATTTGAGACCAGTGGTAGATGGTGGTTTCGAGGAAGTGGACCGGTGTGTCATCTACCACATCAACACCCGCGAGTCTCGGTGTCATCGCACATCAGGGTCTTGCTGGCGGAAGCGCTTTGATGATCGCGCGCGGGGTGGTGACGATGCATGTCGTGTGAGTGTCGTGCGAGGGTCTTGGTTTGAATCTTTACCCTTGAGATGGGGTCACGGAAGATGGCGGAGTCGACATCTGGAGCTTGCGCATGAGACGCTATTTCCGGATTCTGGATTTAACTCGTGATCCGGTAATGGTTGTGGCCGAGGCATAAGCCCCCGTTTGTTTACTCTATTGTTGTGCTAGTACGTGGTGCTTTTTCACCTTGTTTGAGGCTTTGGCTTTATGATTGATGTAAATTGTTTTCGCTATATTTTTAAATCAATGAATTAAAGCAGGCTGTATGGATCTATTCTATATGGACACTGGCCATCACAACCAAGAAGAATTCTGTTATTTCGATTTAGACACTGGCGCCAGAGGCCTTGTGCTACTTAGATGCCAACTTGTACTCCCTCCATCCCTTCTTACAGGAGGCTTGCCAAAACGTCTTACTAATAGGGACAGAGCAAGTAGCTCTTAGCTTTGTAAATGACTTTTTATTTGAAATTAATAGAAGTACTCATCGACTGATTGCATGGGTAGCCTACGCGAGAGATGTTCGGAACAGCCCGCTTCAGTGTCTTTGGTGGCGTGTTGAGTAATGGAGGTACTAGTTTCAAAAGAGTAGTGGAGGTTGCCTCATCAACAACAATGGGTACCACTACCAGGGCCGGTGGACTCTCTCCCGGTCGGCGACGGAGGACTCTCTCCCGATCGGTCTCCGTCAGTATGAAAAACGGACGTTTGCAACAGCCTGCGGGAGATCTTTCCGTACGCCGCCGGCGGGTGCCATGACGGCGCTAGATGACTCTGTGCTGAGGATCGGGCTTCGTCCATGTGAGCTGCAGGCACAAGACATGACGAACAGATCAGTACCCAAGCACAGAAGCACTTGCATATGGAGGGCCGCTAAGCACGGCAATAATTCATTACTGCGGCTAGCTAGCATATGTTCTTCATTAACTACGTACCTTGGAGGGCCGCCGAGCACGGCAAGGAGCAGCATATGGATGTGATAGCCAGGATCGCCGCTGTGCGTGCGAAGGAGGAAGAAGAGGACGATCGCTTCATCATCTCCTCTTCTTAAGGTAACTTTTCTTCCCAAGTGACAAGACTTGTGCAGGTTATTTGGCTTGCTTTAGAAATAACCTCCGCCGCTTATATATACACAGATAACCTGAAGTTCAGGCTGTGCAGACCCATTATTCGCCGTTTGATTGGCAAGTCGCAACGACTCTAATTAATGGTCAAAGTCGTCAGACATCACTATTAGCGTGTTGACTGTTGAACGCTAATATAGTTTCCCGCTGAAAAGGTTGTTTATTCTGGACCACAGTTTCACACAGAACACACACGTGGTCTTAAGATTGGTAGCGTGGCCTGTTGCCGCAGCTACTAGTCCTTATCATAAGTCGAAATTTCCAAATGTTCGGGTATACTAGTCATCTGGGCGCGGCGACACGCCGCACCTGTGGTGATAAATTATTTGTGTATATTCGGATGGTTTAATCTATAAAATGTAATGAACAACTTCCAACATAAGGCATATTTGAAACATTCGTGAATATTGTTGAATATTACTGGGGAAACAATATTTTCGTGTTGTTGATTTTTTTTTAGGAAGAAATAATTGTTGAAAAAATCTCTAACAAATCGTGCGTGGATTTTTTTTTGAACTTATAAAAAATGTTGAATATTCTATGGGAGGGGAAAAATTCAACAAATCTTGTTTGAAACCTATTTTGAAATTTGCTAAAAATATTGAATATTTTTTTGGTGAGAAAGAATTATTCGGGAAAATAACCTAACAAATCATCAACAAAATGAACATTTCTTAGTTTATGTGGAAAATTTGAAAATTTGTTAGTTTCACCTCTGTATACAATGGATATTTGGTGCGAATTTGTTAAATCTATATTGTTTTGAGACTGTTGCATTTTTTTTGATATACTGTAAATTCATATTATGTCGAACGTTATGTCATATTTTTTTTGAAAAGAAAATTGATGGAAAATGGGATTTATGAGTAGAGAGGGAAATGCACATATCTGGAATGAATAGTTCATGATTTGTTTGAAGTTCATTTTTGTTCTTGCAGGACGTTCGGTTTATTGAAAAAATGCGACCACATTGTCAATTAGGAAGAATTAAGAGCTGGCTAAATATTATTCAAAATTTTGGTTCGATACGGTGGGCATATTTTCCTGACGAAAAGGGGGAAAATGTTTATTGTGAAAATATCACAAATCTTGATCGTATGCCGTAAATAGCTAGTATTTAAATTTGTGGTCATTTTGATATATTGACGGATATATTTAAAGTCACTGATTTTGTAGCATTTAATAGTTTTTGAAAATTGTTCGAATACCGTAGAACAATATCTATGAATCTTCCAAATTTGTTTGCCAAATTGAAATGATCAAATTTGGTTTAATTTTGCTATAATTTTCTTATTTAGCATCATATTCAGAAGAAGTGTATTATGGTTATCTGCAAATATTAACCTATTTGAGCATTAATTTAAATTTGGAAATGGATGTATTCAGGAATATTTTTAGGATTGAAAATTGTTGTAATTAAAAAAAACTTACTTTCAAAAGGGTTCAGATTTTGAAATTCGTTCAAATTGGAAAGTTTTGCAGATTCGGGTTTCTTTTACATCTGTAAAATGATCAGATTTGGAAGGTATTTAAATGTTTCAAGCATCCAAATGTGAAATTCGACCGTATGCCGTAAATAGTTAGTATTTAAACTTGTGGTCATTTTGATATATTGATGGATCTATGAACAATATCTATGAATCGTTTCAAATCTATTTTAAATTTGTTTTTTTTTCCGACAGCAAACTACGAAATTCATTTTTTCAAGACGGCGTGAAGGTGTGAAATGAGCTTTTATATATTATTTAAAAAAATTAAGGTTTGAAATAATTTGGAAAAGGTCCCAAAGTATTTAAAATGGCTGTTTTGTTTTTTACAATTTTTTTGAATTTGGTCTGAATTAATTTGGAGCTGTATTTCAAAAGTTACAAAAGTTTTTCGGGGAAAAAAAGGGAAAGGCCGGCCAGCCGCAGAGCAGCCGGCCCAGCCCACGAGCGGCCCAGCTGACCAGCCCAAACCCGCCTGACGACGCGACGACGTCACCAGGGGGCGGAGCCGCCGCGGCGGCGACGCCGACGCCGGCGCCGCGCGACGGCGAGCCGTCACGCGCGGATGGGCGTGTCCGACGCGCGCGGAGGCGGGCTACGCGGGAGTAGCGGCGCCGCCTCGCTTTGGTCGCCGGAGCGCCGGCGGCGTCGTGCGGACGCGGCGGCCGGACCGAGCGGACGACGGCGTCGATTGCGGCGCGAGGCGGGCGTTGTCGTGGGATTGTCACGTCAGGTGTCATAGATGACTTCGTAGGTGTGGGATTACGCGAGTTAAGCATATCCGAGCTTGGGATCGCAGGAACAAAGATCAACACAGATTTACCCAGGTTCGGCCCCCTCAATGTGAGGTAAAAGACCTACTTCCTGCCTACCCTAGTTTGGTATTGATATGATAATCGAGGTATTACAATGGAGGCGATCCAATGTGGAACTCGCCGTATATGCTAGGGTTTAAGTGCTTGGCCCCCTCAAAGTCCTGCGAGTCCTCTTTATATATGCAGAGGCTCGTCAGGTTACAAAGGAAACTTTCCCCACAAGGAATATGCTAACCAGGACCTACACGGAGACTAACTCGCCTCCGGGCCTTCTAGATTCTTCTCCTTATGGCGGTTCAATATTTGGGCTTGATCCCTCATGGGCCTTCGCTTGTGCGAGTAAAGTAAGCCGCACTGATATGGGCCGCGGGTTAATCCAGAAAGTATTCCCCCGACATTAGCCCCCAAGTTTAGCTTGGACTTCGAGTGAAAGCTTCTTCATCTTGATAGGCCACCGAACTGCACACTTGAACGTCATGGCTGAACTCCAGATTTAATTACTCGCGACTCTGCAATTCTCCTTAGCGACTCAAAGGCGCGACTTAAGCTGTTTTGACGGTTGATTTCAGATCTGAACGTCTTCCGCGCCTAGGTTATTTATCATGTCTTCATTGTTTTTCCTGGCGTTCCGTACCAGAATCCTAGGTTGCCTCGCCGCCACTCCTCCGCGCCGCCTCTGATCCCGCTTCTTGCGCTTGCAATCCTTTTGGAGATCTCCATCAATCTGAGATAATGTCTCGCCGCAAATGCAACTGGGAGGGCTCGTGGATCGACAAGGATTTTTTGGAGTCCCTAACCACCCGTGGCCTTCTTCCACCCAAAGATCAATGTGAATGGCGAGCAGCCGGTGAGGAGGTAATCCCTACCCTCAACCAGGCAAAATAGTAATCTTCGCGGAGCACGTCGAGCGCGGATTCAAGCCCCCAGGCTCTCTCTTTTTCCGCTCCTTCATGCAGCGGTTGTGCCTTCGCTTCCATGATATTGGCCCCAACTCAATGTTGCAAATAAGCAACTTCCATGTCCTCTGCGAAGATTACCTTGGCGTTCCTCCCTCAATAGATTTCTGGCTCGCGCTCTTCAGCTGCAATAGCCAAAGGGAAACCACAGATGGCTCTTTCCTTCAATGCGGCGCCATTTCCTTCCAGCGCCGTAAGGGCAGCATCTTCCCGAAACTCGCCCTTGCCAATAAGATTAAGGGCTGGCAAAGGACGTTCTTCTATTGCAAGGATACTTCTCCAGAAAACGAAGTTCACCTTCCTCTTTGGTCACTACTTCCTTTCGAGGCGACCGATGCTCTGTCCTCTAAGCCTGATCCTTCTTCATTGCCGTCCATCAAGATTCTTCTGGACAGAGTTAGGGCTCTGACACTCCATGGTCTCACTGGACTGGACCTCATATCTTGCTGGACCAAGTGGCGAATTCAGCCTGTGAGTCGCCGCCTGCGACTTATGATGGATTTCACCTGCCAGGCAGATGATGCTGACCGCACCTGCCCTGATGACTGGGATAAAGGAGAATGGATAAATTTCATTCGCCGAGTTACTGGTGAAGATATCAGCTCGTATGACAACGTTGGCCTTGCTCCTTTCTGGGCTGAACACAAGCCTTTTGTGGTAATGTCTGTTTCACAACTTGCTTCTTCTCAGATTTCTTCTTTATGATCAATTATTTCTGACTTGAGCTTCTTTTCAGATCGACCCTTATTTTTGGGTCCTTCCCTCAGAGGATGCCGATTTGAACCAAGAAACTGTTGCTGAGTCGTCAAGGCGAGCCGCGACTCCTGGCGAGGATATAACCATGCATGATGCTGCTTCTGATCCTGAGGGCAGTGCATCTGAGGAGGAGCAAAAAATGGCCAATGCTCTTTTATCTCCAAGCACATCATTTTTGCAACTGCCTGAAGTACCTCGCAGGTCTTCTAAACGGTTTTTGCCGGAGAGTTTAGAGGATCCCTCGCAATCTGAGAAACGCCGCAAGGCCTTGACATTATTGGTAGAAACAAGAACTGCCAAATCTTTAAAGCTCGCTGATCCTGGCAAGGCTGCTTTCTCCTCTGAGCCTACCGCAAAGGACTGTTTTTCAATGAGCTCAGGTATTTGCCTGCAACTTCTTCTTTTATGCTTGCATATTTTTGTCAAGGAATTGCTGTCCAACACTTCTTTTCATATTCTGTAGGTTCAGATCTGCAAGATTTATCTTCTCCTTCCTCTGGTTGCCTGATGAAGAGCATCCGTATAGCCTCTGGGTATAGATTTGCCTTCTTTTTAATGTTATAACTCTGTCAAGCTGGCTTACTGATCTATCAATGTTCTGCAGGGGCATGCTCGAAGGAGATACCAAATCCAACTCTGACACTGCTTCTTCTCAACCAGCCATAAGCAGAGGTGATGCTACTGACGAGAATATAGGAAACAGTGATGATGCGACTCATCCAAGGATTTCTCTGGAGGAAAATATTGCCGATGCGACTCCTGCCGCGAATCCAATCGCAGTTCCATCCACAACTCCTGCTGCTGGTAGCTCCAGATCAATTGCAGATGCTATAATTGCTGCTGGAGACAAACATGCTGCACTGCTGCGCGACCTAGTCGAGCAATTTTCTTCGAGTCGCCAGGTACATATACTGTAGCCCCCAAGGATCAAGACCTTGTGTCATTACGGGGTGTTGATTCTTCGCTTTCAAATTGCGAGCCCCCAAATTCCTGGATGATTAACTCATGTTGTTTGCTCTTATTTATTTGCAGCTTGAACTGTCTTTGCTCGATGCTTCTGACTTAGTAAAAGGTAAAGGTATTTCCATAGATCAGCCTGAGATGGTGCAGCCTACCCAGGGCAGCATAATATGGTCATTAGGGACCAGGCTCAAGAAATAAGGTCTCTCAAAAGCCATCTTGATTCCAGTGAGGAGCAATTCAAAGAACTTGAAGCAGATTCTCAGCAGCGACTCATGGAGAAGGATGAGATTATAAAATCTTTGCGAGAAGGGATGGCCCTTAAATCTGAATTAATTGATAGACTAAAAGCAGACCATGCAAAAGAGCTCGCTGCGCGAGATGAGAAATATAACTCGCTGTTCAAAGCCTTTGAGAGTTTTGGCTCTATCGTCAGATCATCCGTCCTCCAACTTGCTGGTTTGTCTTTTATCCCTTTAATCACGTATACTGCAGGCAGCCACTGTGAGTGCTGACTTATATCTGACCTTTCTTTTCTGATATAGGGTCTGAGGCTCCCGTATCCCGCTCCAATTTAAAGGATCAGCTGGAATACCTTTCAAATTTGAACCAGCGCTTCTTAAAGGTCGCAAAGGAAGTCATGACAACAATATCTCCTGCGACTGATGCTCCAAAATCTTGCGAGTATTGGGTAAACAAACTGCTCAAGGCTCCGCATTATGTTTCTGATTGGAAACGATCCTCTGCTCGCACCGGAGCTGCTCATGTCTTAACATTGCTCCGGGCGTACTATCCAGAAATAGATGTTGGCAAGATAGCTCGCCATGCCTGCTGGGTACGCGCTGATGGCACTGAGCTTCCAATAAGTGAATACTTTGACATCTGGAAAGGGATGCGCGGGTATGCCACAAAATTTGTTGATAATTTAGACTTGGGCACTTATCTGGATAAATTCAATCTTGATGGGAGCAAGGTGCCGAAGAAAAAGTCCTCAGAGGCTGAGTCATCTCAGGCTACTGCTCCATCATCAGGGTCGGGCGGCCCTTCTAATTCGTCTGGCGGTGCCCTCATTATTAGGCCACCTGCGACTTCAGCCGCGAGACAAGCCGCACCAATCCCTGCTCCTGTAACTAAGAAGAGGAAATAAATAATAATGTGGGACATGCCCGTTAGTCTGTAAGACATTTATGTATGAATAGTGCTCTTGTGACTTATAAACAAGTCCTTTTCTTGATACTTCCCTTAAGTAGACGCTCGCGCGGCTCAGAATTTCCCAGGTAAAAAATGCGTGTTCAGGGTCGCTGGCGGCCATGATAGGCAATCACACTCGATTGACACCGCACCCCAGTACTTTGGCCGCATAATGCAAGACGCTTCTAGCTTAAGGGTTGCCACTCGTTTGGCAAAATTTGAGGTGCGATTGGTACTCGCGATGCTCGAGACGAGCCCTCAAGGGTCAGTGATATATGAAATTCTAAAGACTCAGCGACTCAATGATAGTTGAGGCGAAACGACAAACCCCTGAGACAAGGGTGCCGGCTTTATTTCATAATCACCCGATGTTTTACAAGGTATGACAAAGACGATGCAGGCCCTTTAAGTGCGGGTTTTCTATTCCCCGCAGGCCATGCATACTTGATACTCATCGCACTCAGCTGCGAAATAATACTCCTGACGGAGCGGGTTGAACACCTCATTGGTTCATAATTGAGTCGCTAAAAGCGACTCGGGTCGAGCATGATAGCTCCGATGTGTGTCTTATGTAAAAGTTGGGAACGAGCCCTTCTGAAGAGTAGCCGCACTGAGTTGCGGCTTAATTTGAGTTGCGTCTGTGTTACGGGTCTCATAATAACTGGACCTCCTTGGCTTTGATTGTTGATTGAGATCGGATCTACGCATATGCGCCACCTCCCATCTCCTTTTTGTATGAGTGCGACTCTTGAATCATGTGCGACTTCTTGGTTGTGATTCACCATCCTGTGAGTGCATCCTGCTGGCCTCCTGCGCGGTACTTCTAGCGCGACTCGTTTTGGACTTCGAAGGCTCTTCTCTGGTCTGTGTCCACGTAAGGATTTAGCGATGCAAGCCTCTTCTGCCATTGCTGAGCCCAAATTTTCGCACTCAAGCGCTATCTGCCTGTCCCCATATACTGTGATCACGCCATTTGGTCCTGGTATTTTTAGTTGCAGGTAGACGTAGCAGGGACGAGCAGTAAACTTGACATAGGCTTCTCTTCCAAAGATCGCATGATATGAGCTCTTATCAGCCACAACCTCAAAGTCTAGGGGTTCTATGCGGAAGTTCCGTTCTGTCCCAAAACTGACTTCAAGAGTTATCTTTCCTATAGGTCGCGTAACAGCTCCCGGAATTATACCTTGTATTTCTCTTCTGGTCGGTCGCAGCCGCGACTCTGGTATGTTCATCCTTCGGAGCGTGTCTTGATATAAGATATTGACTCTTCCTCCCCCGTCCATAAGGACTTTGCCCAATCTGTATCCTGCGACTTGTGGCGCGACCACGAGAGCTGGCTGTCCCGGATTCTTTACTTCTGGGGGATGATCGCCGCGACTCCAAATGACTGATTGTTCTGTCCAGCGACAGTATCTTTCTGGTGTCGGGTCATGACCACTCTTCCGGCCGTTGCGTGCTGTTCGCACTTCTACAGTGTGAAATTGCATTATATTCCTTCTGGGTAAGGCTCCTGGACTTCGGTGAGAACTCGCTTTGTCCTTCTGCTGCACGGACCCTATGTGAGCCGCTCCTGGCGCGTGACCTTCTCTCCATCTCCTGTAGTAATGGCATTGCGCCTTGGTGTGGCTCGCAGGTCTCCCATCTCTCCGGCGATGTAAATCGCAGGGGATGTCCAAGATTCCTTTGACGCTGTTGGGAAGTGGTTCCTTACATCCTCCTTGCTCTCTTGGATGAGTCGCATGATGTTCAGTCTGCGCTGCTTGCTGTTCTTCCTTTGGGATTCGCGACAAGCCGCCTACAATTTTCTCAGTTTCTGCATACTTGTTGACGGTTGCCCACAACTTGTCGAAGCTGTCAATCTTATGTGCAGCGCGACTTAACTTATGTACCAGTGGCTCAAACCTACAATTCTTCTCCATTACTTGTATTGTGGTTTGTACTGTTGAGCTTTTGGCTGAATCAAGGATTTCTGCGATTCTCTTCGCCCAATCGCGAGTTGTCTCACCCTCCTTCTGGACGCACTGTTTGAGTTTCTTCATATCCTCAGTTTGGAACCTCTTGATGAACTTATCTTTTAGATCTTCCCACGTGTTTATTGATCTTGGCGGTAGCTTTACAAGCCAATCCCTGACTTTTCCTTGTATCACCAAGTGAAAATACTTCGCAAGCACCCTTGAGTTACATCAGGTCCTGACATATTCGCTTCATAATCTTCTATCCATAGAGCGGGGTCTTGGTTTTCGCAGTAGGTGGTAACTCGCTGCGACTCTTCAAGGCTTGGAGGGAAACGAGTGAGCCGTATTTCCTCCCCAAAGCATGCTGGCCCTTTTAATAACGAGTAGGAGCTTACTGGTGCTGTATCTTCATCTGAATCAACTTCGTCCCGAGCTAGTTGAGTCGCTGCGAGTGCCTGCGACTCGCCTTTTGTCTCCTCTTCCTTTTCCGATGACACTTGCAAACCTGCCAACTGGTTAACCACCTCTTCAACGCTATGCTTTTCTCCGCCCCACGATACCTCGTGCTGCGGCTCATTGGGCGTGACTCCATACATATTTGCTTGTTGTAAAGCAGCGGTTTGTAGTAGACTAATCGCATAGCGAGCTTCCTTGTCAGCTTGCGTGTCTCCCACCGGTACTATCCTTGATAATATCCCTATTGCGGCATGAACATTGCTCTCTGGGTTGCCGTGGAACTCCGGTTTCATCTCTCCTTTGTCTGCCCTGATCTGATGCTTTTGCTGCCAGCGGCGAAGTCGCCAGTCTTCTTCTTGGAGTTTCTTTCGCTCAGGCGTCGTCTTGGTCCAGACGGCCTGACGTTTTTGCTGCCGGCGACGCAGTCGCTGATCTTCTTCTTGGAGCCTTCTGCGCTCAGTCGCGAGCCTTTGCGCCTCCTCGCAAAGCTCTGTCCTGATAGCTTCAATCTCTTCAACCTTGAGGTCTCCTTCCTGATTTGGTAGAGATCCCCAAATAGGTTTCGATGGAGAGGAGACAGGTGCTTCTGTTGTAGCTTGATCTTCCAACACGCGGACCCTGACTGGCCGCAATTCCTTCACTGACTCGCTTCCTTGAGCCGCACCTCCAGGTTTGCGACTAACGAAACCGATGAAAACTTTTACTGATCCAATAGGAACTATGTATCCAAACTCGACGTGATCTGCTTCGGGTCCCCACTCTGAGTCGTCGATGAAGGGGACTCCATTGATGTCTTCAACTTGGCCAATGGCGATGTCCTTGAATCCAGATTTCGATCCTGCGCGGAACGTGACGCTTTTGACCGCAGGCCCCACGGTGGGCGCCAACTGTCGTGGGATTGTCACGTCAGGTGTCATAGATGACTTCGTAGGTGTGGGATTACGCGAGTCAAGCATCTCCGAGCTTGGGATCGCAGGAACAAAGATCAACACAGATTTACCCAGGTTCGGCCCCCTCAATGTGAGGTAAAAGACCTACTTCCTGCCTACCCTAGTTTGGTATTGATATGATAATCGAGGTATTATAATGGATGCGATCCAATGTGGAACTCGCCGTATATGCTAGGGTTTAAGGGCTTGGCCCCCTCAAAGTCCTGCGAGTCCTCTTTATATATGCAGAGGCTCGTTAGGTTACAAAGGAAACTTTCCCCACAAGGAATATGCTAACCAGGACCTACACGGAGACTAACTCGCCTCCGGGCCTTCTAGATTCTTCTCCTTATGGCGGTTCAATATTTGGGCTTGATCCCTCATGGGCCTTCGCTTGTGCGAGTAAAGTAAGCCGCACTGATATGGGCCGCGGGTTAATCCAGAAAGTATTCGCCGACAGGCGTCCCAGCACGCGATTGTCGGCGAGGAGGGAGAGGACGCGGTGGCGGAGCTCTCCGTGCCCGTCGATCTGTGCGGGGAGCGCCGGAGCGGCGGGGGCGCGCGTCGGCGGCGCCGGCGACTTCCGGCGTCGCGCGCGAGAGAAAAGGAAAGGGAGGGTTGTGTGCGGACGGGTTTTCAGAGAGGCCCCTGCATTTTGCGAGTTTTTCAAGTGGGTCCTCCGCAGTGGAAAATATGGGACTGCGGGGCAGTGTTTGGATTTGCGAGGGGCTTTCTTGCAAGAGAGCCAAGGTGACCGGCTGTCACCGGCGCGACCGGCCGGTGACCAGGCGACGTGGCGAGTTCTGATTGGAAGAAAATCATATGGTACTGTAAAAGCTACAGTGTTGCGCGCGGGGGAGGACACGGCCTTCTCCTGGTCGTTCGATCGCTCAGATCGTGTGGCCGAGAAAAGAGGGCGACGTGGCCCAGCGGATGGGGGGTAAATCTTACCCTATCTATTGACCGACGAATTCTACACTTTTTTTCAGTCTTGACCTTGCGAGGAAACTTCTGCGTGTGAATTCCAGCAAGTACTCTGCCGCTCTAAAAAAAAGATCATTTCCAGTACGTGCCAAGAATTATATATTGCGGTGATGCTGAAAAAAAACGAAAGTGC
Organism: Poa pratensis; assembly: GCA_947311845.1. NCBI lineage: Eukaryota > Viridiplantae > Streptophyta > Magnoliopsida > Poales > Poaceae > Poa > Poa pratensis. The sequence continues at coordinate 34,961,931 of CAMZMU010000088.1, forward strand.
TTATGATCGCTCGTGCGAGTTTTTTTTGCCTAATCTGGCCTTTTTGCCGAACTAATGACGTATCTGGCCGCTCCCGGGAACTAATTGCAAATCTGGCCCGCCGAGGTCGGCGCCAACGCAAATGGAGCCGACCTTGTGTAGGTCGGCGAAACGCCATTTCGCCGACCTACACAAGGTCGGCTCCATTTGCGTTGGCGCCGACCTCATGAGCCAGATTTGCAAATTTTGGTTGGCGCCGAACTGCACAAGTTCGGCTCCATTTGCGTTGGCGCCGATCTCAGGGGCCAGATTTGCAATTAGTTCCCGGGAGCGGCCAGATACGTCATTAGTTCGGCAAAAGGGCCAGATTTGGCAAAAAATACCTCGTGCGAGCGGTCGCACGATTCGTGTCTCGCGCGTCCCTCTTCCTTTTCTTTTTTGGTTTTTCCATTTCCTTTCCTTTCCTTTTCTGGCTTTTCTATTCCTTGAGCCCCCGACTGCCCAGCATCCTTGCTGCCGCCGCCGCCGCGCCATCCCATCCCCCCCTGGCGACACTTCGTCCCCCTCCCTATCCTCGCCCCCTCGGCTGTGTCTTGTTCCTTGGCTGCTTGCCTTGCCGGCTCCGTCCAAATCCCAGCGCTCTCTCGGGCGGGCGGCGATGGAGAGCTGACCTCGGCAGCGTCGAGGGTGGACTTCTACGGCTTCCTCGACCGCATGCGCCGCCCCACCGCCGCCGGCCTCTTCCGCTCCATCAAGAGGTCAGTCAGTCAGCCGCCCCTCCTCTCACCGCCGCCCCCCACGGCCTCCGCGTCCCTCCCCTTGTACGAATCTGACCGGAGCCTTCCACTGCGGCTTCCCTGCCTCCCTCGCGCTGGACGAGCCCAGCGCCGACGAGGACGGTGCCAGGGTCCAGGCCTTGTATGCGAGGATGAGGCGGGTGGCGCATCCTCTGCGTGAGGATAGCGCGGACGAGCATGGGCGACGCCATGGCCACGGGAATCCTGCTCTCCCTGTCGTGCCGGCCGAGCTGGGCATGGTGCGCGCGCTGTGCAGCGTCTAGTGGCGGAGGCGGCGATGGGGCCGGGATGGCGTAATTCGAAGGCGCAGGTGCACCGTGGTTCGGCGTGGCGCAGTACCTGGAGCTGATGCACTTGTATGTGGGGCTGGAACCGGAGTGCTAGGTGTAGGCGTACGCGTACGTCGACAGGACCGCGCACCGGCGGCAACGTCGCATCCAGGGGTGTGCATCAGCTGCTCCTCGCCTGTCTCCTTGTCGTCTGCAAGGTCCTCGACGAATTGTAAGCACCTCGATCCATTGCCTCGATGGGTAACTAACTGCAAAAACTACCGACGTTCTTTCATCACCACCTAAGTAGTACGAAACTGAATTTTTGCTCCGTTCCATCATATGCTACTAAAAGCAAAAAAAATAGAATTTTTTTTATCCATTGCCTCATGGCGAAGTTAATATGTGTGATAGTTTGTTGTTCCAATTTCTGGTAGTTTCCAACAAAAGGGGGAAGCATACCGATTTTATGGGGTTAAATCAGACGGAGTTGGGCTGTGAATGTTGCAGGAGTTTGTGATAAGCATGTAGCGAAATATTTTTTGTATGTGTGTTTGGGTTTCAGATTTGCGTTATCTATGAGATATGTGAATTCGTCGAGTCAATCAGGTCTATTGTTCCTTGGGGTTCTTCAGAGGAAGAACAACTCGCCTTTATGCGTGCTCTTGCTAATCAGTGTTGTCAATAACCAGACCTGCCTCTTTGCTGATGGGTATCGTCCACGAGCAGTATCTCATTGTGTTTTCTTATTGCTGTATAAGCCTACAGAATGAGATAGTTACATTGGAGTGGAGTGTGGAGGTGCACGAATGCCTCAAATAGTTTCCATTTTTTGGAACAAAGAAATACATTCGACAAGTAAACAAGCTGAGAGATAAGGGTGCATGAAAGATGAAATGCAAACAGTGGATGGAACGGAGGCTTTCTGTCCCAGAATTCCAGGAACAATGTGTTCCCCAGTACTGATCATTTGTGAACCCCCTTGAGTCATCTAAACTCCTTGAGTCATCTATCTGAAAAAACTGCAACAAGTTGAGCTCAGCCTTCCTGATGATTTTTTTCTTACTAAAAAAAAGTTTGTATTTTGCTTATTGGCAGTTTGCTTCAAATTAGTTGAAGTCAGATTGTTCTAACCATCATTATTCATTGTTTTGGCATAATATATTGCCCCCAAAGATAGGTGAGGAAATATGGGACATTTTCATTATATTCTGTATAGGTGCATTGGGTTACATAATGATATGTGATTCTGATATTTACTATATGCTGATAGGTGATTCACATACTGTGGCTGCAACATATAGTCTTTTGGTGGACTGGTTCTTATCTGAGCACTTGCCATATGAATAATATTTGAATTACTATAGAAGTGTACTGGTGAGGTTCATGTGATAAATGAGTGCATTACAATTTTGAGTGTTGTGTACGCACAATATTTATGTGCTTTCATTACATGTTTTTGAATGATGCGCTCTACTACTACTCAGATCCATTCAGGTCATACACATGTCAGCAATCAACAGATTACAGTTCTTGTGAAGTTATGCTTACTCAGTATTGATTGTAGAACTTACAAATATAACTTACTTCGTTATTGTTTCTACTGAATTATCAGTCCGGAGTGTGCGATTTCTTGTATGAATTCTGGGAGAGTTCCATACTTGGAATATCTTTGTTGGATTAGGGATGAATATTAAGAAAACAACCATTTGCTAAGAAGGGAAGGGTGGTTGTCACGGAGTGTGACCTCCTGGATCAGTCCATGGCCTTTGGGGCTAAACGCAATTGTTTTTGTCGATCGGTTTGTTGATAAGAATCTGTGATCTTTGTATATCACCAGTAAGAGTGTCTGGCGGCGCCCGAATCCGGCCCGCTCTAAACTAAAAATAGGCTAGCTTAGTTTATAATAAACTTACTCAGGATTTAATGTTTTTGAACTAATAGCTGGTTATGCGGGCCTTGGCGGGATGTCCGCATGCAACCTGAATCACCAGTTTCCACGCGAGAATAACTCGGCTGGGATGATTCCGAAGCTAAGACGAACGTCCCAGCTCCCACGCGGTTTCCTGGAACAAGAATCTTGCACTAGTGGAAACGCGCGTCTCGTTGACGTTCAGTCGTCGTTGCCGCGAAGACAGACAAAACTGCTTACACACTGCAAGGGACGAAAGCTACATGCCTATATATAGACAGATACAGATAGAAACAAGCATGCATGCATCCACATGCAATCGATCGAGACAGAAACATTAATCCAAGATGTTGAAGCCGAGATCGTCTTCCTCCTCATCAGCCCGACGATGGGCGGTCGTTGCAGCCACGCTGATCCTCCTGTGCGCGACCCACGTCGAGCTTGTCCAGGGAGGTAAGCATTACATACAGATAACAGATCTCCATCTTTTTCTTGGATCTTGAACTCCCTCCGATTGATGTATGGCAATTCACGTACTAACCGATGTATCCCTGTGTACGTACCTAACTGCAGGTGGAAGGCCATCGCCGAAACCTCCGGCTCCCGTAGCGCACGAGGGTAAAAATGAGAGCTGCGATAATTGGCCCTTATGCAACGACAGCCCGCCACCGTCATCGACGTCGCCGCCACTTCCCACTGCTCCTCCGGCGGCCTCAGCTGTACCTCCTCCTGCAGGCAGATAGAGTTATTGCCGATTGACCAAATTGGTGTGCAATGTAGGCATGTAGTTTAGCTCATTCGGTAGGCAGCAGGCCGGCCGCAGACATTTGACCGCTTACTACATGTTACAAGGTTTCAATCTGCTTGGCTTGCTATCATGGAGTACTAGTTGTAACGAAACAGAGGATTTGGCGAGATATTTTCATGAGTAATGTACCACACGCACCGATTTTTGTTTTCCAAATTGCGATGCTCACTTGTTCAACTAAACGTATCATTTCAGCTCTAAAAAAAACGTATCCTTGTATACATAGCTTAATGTGCCTATATTAGAGGGCTTGATGTGCATATACGAGGTGTTCCCTCCTGAAGTACTGAGAAGAGATGTAAGAAAATTGAAATAAACTAATTTTAGTGTAAGGGTTGTCGAATGATGGTTTTTACTATCCAAGGCAACGGCAAGTTCTCATTTTTTAAATATCAAAGGAGAATTCATTTATTCGGTACTGGCTCCGACCAACATGTATGAATTAAGATGATGATGATGAAGTTTTCTCATACCTTATTCATTATGTGATTATAAGATCGTACAATACTATGGGAGATGGCTCTCGTCGGATCCATAGGTGGATGAGAGTATATGAATCTAAAATGTATGGCTATGGAGACTACAAAAGGTAGGACTTCGGTATCGATGTGTTCCTCTTGGGCCCATATATCTATGAACGTGTCCTTCTGATATGTATATAGGCGTTCGTAGTAGAGGTCTCCATGTTGCACGCTAGGGCTTGAGGTCTTGTACGTTACGTTCATCTCATAACCTTTTTTCAATGTTCGTTTGTTTGAGGGATTCTTTTGGAAATTCTTCATGTAGCACGACAGATTAGGTCGACGGAGATTCTAGATGAGGGTCGTCCGATCGTGGGTGTCTTCGGACGTGTGGTGAGCCGTAAGTGGTGCATGTCCATATAACGTAGGATTACGGTCCAGTCTCACTTTTCTCCGACAAGTCCCTGATCAGTGTTTTAATAAGGCGGCCGACCTTGTTCTTGCATGACCTTGTCTGATGGGCTTGATGACTTTTTTGACCTAGATGATAGGTTTAAGGGCGCTGGCAACCTGGATGGTTGGTCCTCTGACTTGCCCGACCTGGATGAAGGGTCTGAAAACGCTTGCTACCTGGATTATTTAACTTGATGGTGTTCTCGAACTGACTTGGCATGTCTGATGATTCCCCTGTTTTGGATGTATCCGGATGATGGGTTTGCTACGAGGTCCTGAACCTGAAAAGGTTAATGGTACAAGAGGATAATTCCCAAACATGTTGCGACTAGCTAGGGAAGGCCTTATGATGGAGGGCGATCTCATGGAAAAGTTGCATGCAAGAATCAGATGGTGTCATTTCTGCGGTTACTTGCATTAAAAAAAATAGCGGTATTTATGTGTACCCCTTTGGTGTTTGGACAAGAACCTCGGGAAGTTGCGTATGTTCCTTTTTCAGCCCGTCAAATTTGCACTATAAGCCCAAACATCGTTGAGGAGAAACTGCTCTGACACAATTAGTATTCTTTTGGGCTTCTCTAGTGGGAAACCTAGAAAAAGTCTAGAAACCCAAAAGAAGGGTGCCTAAGTAAGATTGGTATCACAGAATTTCGCAACACTATCTTCTAATTTTTTCAAACTTATCTACTAGCAGGCCAACAACTAAAATGTAACGTAGAAGTAATAAACATGTAAACAAATACTCCCTCCGTTCTGAAATAAGTGACATGGTCATGCAAATGCGCACATTACTTTGCTAGTTTGTTTTGCAACCGGCAACTTCCATTTTCCCCTCTCGGTCAATTATTTTCTCTAAGATGAAATAGAAATAAGCTGACAGCCTTGCCAAGGAAATATGTACTACTTGCGCGATAATGTTTGTTTTCAACAGTTGGTGCGATGACTTGCTAAAAGTTCCCAGTAGCATCCCTTATGGCACGCGCTTCTCCATGAGACATACAAATTTGGCAAGATATATATAGTGCCTACTTGTACAGCTAGTTGTAACGAATGCAGAATATCTACGGTTTTATATGGGAGGTTCTATCTACCCGCCCCACCTAACATGGACATAGCTAGTGACCAATTTTCCGAGTGCCGCAATTTGACCACGGGTGTAGACTTTGACGGTATTTGGAGTCCTTGCGAGTTACCTCCATGAAGACGAATCTCCAGTGTACATAGGGCTTCATATGTGCGCGCGTATATATAAACCAACGAGGTTATTCCCAAGGCAAGGCAAACAGGCTAGCTGCTTGAACAAGTCTTGCACACTTCACACAGTTGCTGTATTGCCTTCCATAGAGAATCATCCTCCCAGTAGGATCATGAAGCGAGCTTCTTTTTCTTCTTCCATGGTGCACGCTGTTGCCATCCTTTATATCATATGCTGCTCGCTGCCATGCTCGGTTGCCATCCGAGGTAAGAAAGTATACATTTTAGTTATGTTAGTTACAAAGTACTAGCAGTAATTAGTTAGCTGCAGGCAATGAGTAGTGGGTACGTGATATATGTGCGTCTCCTATGCAGTTCATCCGGACAGATTTGGTGGAGTAGGCCCTCCGTCGCCGCGGCCAGGGAATTCGGTTAGCTGCTGGATCGGATGCCGCTACACCAACACTAAGCCGTCGACGACACTTGCGCCGCAGCGCAAGACCCTGCAGCAGGCCGTTGCCAACGGCCCTCAAGGCTGAACAACGGCCGATACCGTGCCTACTCCGCAGGAGTCGGAGAAACCCTCTCACTTTGCCTGATTCGGATTTAGACCGTGCTAACGGCGCCGCATGATAATGAGACGTCAGTCAAATTATACAGTGTACATTTCCCCGTCAAAAATAAATATCGGCTAGTTTGTGATCACAGTTTACCGCATAAACTATGTGATATACTACTTACATGGGACCAAAATGTTCCAATACAAATAGTACAAGTAGAAATGAGGCAATGCAAATGGACGCACAAAATCCAGAAACGTCACCATCACAGGTACCTGTCACATAGATTAGATAAAATTTGCAAAGCACCCTCGTTGATGCAGACTAGTGGAATTTGGCGCGGCGCACGCCGCGCCCTCGATGAGAAAATTTGATGATGTTTCGGATTAAAAGAAATATTCGTGTTGTAAAAAGTACGGATCAGATTTAAATTGTTTGAAATGGAGACAAAATGTAGGAGTTGAAATAATTCTGGAAGGTGGAAAAACTATGAAAATGCCGCACCCGTCGTGATTCGAAATGTCGAAATTTGTTTGAAGTTTTCGTTTTTTTATTTCTTTTTTCAGCAAGGAAATAGAAAAAATATGTAGTAAGCTAATTCATCAGATCTTTAACAAAATGGGCACATGACCAAGATCTTGTGGCATTCTAAATAAAAGAACTAAATATTTTATCACTGTAAAATCACATGACCAAGACCTTGGAGTAGTCTGAATAAAAGAACTGTCTATCACATCGCAAATATGTACCATAGAGGTAGCCATCTGAAACAAATTGTCGAAAAGTTGTCTTAGATTCAAACAAAAGAGCGACGGATTGTAGCAAATGAGAAAATTATAGAGTGTTACCTGCTAACGGTGGCAGTACATAAAGTGCAGCAATTATTATTTTCAGTTGCAACATTAACCAAAATAAATGTGTTACTCTGTTCAGCTTCCTAACTATCAGTTATCATTGAATGAAGTACCTCTAAGTTCAAAGGATAACAAAGCTCCATCAGTATGGCATATATATATATATATATATATATCTAAGTTCAAAGGATAACAAAGCTCCATCGGTATGGCATACATAAACATCTAGCGAATGAAGCATTTTTGAAAGTTATGTGCACAATTAGAGAGATTTCAGCTGAATTATCTCTGAATATTTAGGTTGCGAAATTTTGTTGAATTGATTTTTTTTTGACTTTTTTTTTACGTTAGTAGAACGGTTAGATTTGAAATACACATGAATTTTCGGAATATTAAAATTTGTTCGCTATGTTATGGCAGTAGAGTTGATATTTGGAAAAATGTCCACGTCTATGAAGTGTGTAGATTTGAAAATTGTCGAAATGTGAAGAAAGCTCGTGGATTTTCCCGGTGGTTATTCATTGAAATTTTTCTATCTTTTGTTTTTTTTTTCTTTAAAAAAACTGCCAAGTGGGATCCGTTTTCATTTTTTTTGTCATATCTGTAAATACTGCGGTGTGAAATTTTTTAATCTGAAGATGCCTACATTCAAAAGTTGTTTGATTTGGGATGTATTGAAATTCAAAGGAAGGTGATATTTGCAAGTTTTTCAAATTTTGTAACTTGGTAAAAGTTGAAGGTTGTTCGCACGCCACGCCCGGTGTATTTTTGAATGCCGTAATTCGGTGGGATTTGTCGTTTATTTTGTCGAAAATTTCACTAAATTTGTTATCTAAATTTGGACTAATGGGGAAATGTAGAAGTCTCTTGGAATTTCTCGTTTATTTTCTCTAATTGTGCATTATCGTGATAATTTTCATTTTTGTTTTATGATAAAAAGAGGTTGCATATTTTATCTAACTTGGAAATCTCGAAATCCGTTGGAGGTTAACGCTGATTTTATCCATATCTTGAATATTTTGGAATATTCAGTTTTTTGGTCACAAATAGGTTGCACTTTTTGTTTATAAGAAATCTGAAACAATTTTTAATTTTTTTTGTTAGTATTTCAGAAGGTGTTGATTTTAGGACATTTTTTTTTTGTATATTGTTCAAGGAAATTTGGTTGGCATCTGGGAAAATTTTAAATTTTCAAATTCGATATGCGACGATTTGCCATAATCAGTTGACGTATTTTTTTTCCATTTTTTTTGTTCATGTCTTGTTGTTGTTATTTTTGTGAGTACTACGGTGTGCAAAATTTAAATTTTCAAATGTTCACATTGAAAAGTTGTTCAAAAACCCGACAAATGTGTTGCACCTGTAAAGTTACAAATAATTTCAGAAAATAGCTGGAACTTCTGAATTGTCGTTTTTTTTATTGGGCATTTGTATGTATGGGTGGAATTGTTGTAATTAGTAAACTTAAAGTATTGGATTCGTGTGTATTTTTGAAATATTTTTTTGAAACTTACAAATTAATTGAATATTTTAGAAGGAAGTAATGGTTTGGGGGATTTTTTTTCTTTTTTGTAATTGTTTGAAATATTTCACATTTTGAATGCAAATTTTGAAATGTTCACACTCTAAAGCAGTGCAGATTTGAAAAATATGGAAGTTATACTTCAAAAGTTGCAAAAGTTTTTGGAAAAAGGAAAACAGGGAAAAGGAAAAAAAAACAAGAAAAAAAAATAGAAAGGGCCGACCCAGCTGCGCAGCAGCCAGGCCGGCCCAGTTAGCGGCCCATCAACAGCCCAGGTCCACGCGGACGCCTCCGTGACGTCACTACGTGACGTCGTCCGATGGCGGCCGCCGTGCGCCGTGGAGCTCGCGCCGGAGCAGCTGCTGCGCGCGCGGGCCGGAGATGGCGTGGATCTGCAGGAGGAGGTTGATACGTCTCCAACGTATCTATAATTTTTTATGTTCCATGCTTGTTTTATACCTATTGCTACATGTTTTGCATCTACTTTATGTCACTTTTATACATTTTCCGGGACTAACCTATTAACAAGATGCCGAAGTGGCAGTTCCTGTTTTCTGCTGTTTTTGTATTCCAGAAAAGCTAGTCTGGAAATATTCTCGGAATTGGACGAAATCTTTTCGGGAGATGCTATTTTTCCAGAAGACACAAGATGATGCAAAGAAGCAGCAGAGGAGGCCCACAGGGGCCCCACACGCCATGAGGGCGCGGGTGCCCCCTTGGCCGCGCCCTCGTATGGTGTGGGCCCCACGGGGCTCGCCAGCCGCCGCCCTTTCGCCTACTTATTCCCCCCGAGAAAATAACCCTAAGTGCCTGAGCCATTATCCACGAAAAGTTCCAGAGACGCCGCCGCCGTCAACCCTAGCTCGGGAGGGTCCAGAACCTCTTCCCGGCACCCTGCCGGAGAGGGGAATCGTCACCGGAGGCTTCTACATCGCCATGCCTGCCTCCGAGGTGATGCGTGAGTAGTTCATCCTTGGACTACGGGTCCATAGCAGTAGCTAGATGGTTGTCTCTCCTATTTGTGCCATCATGTTTAGATCTTGTGAGCTGCCCTACATGATCAAGGTCATATTATTGTAATGCTGCATGTTGTGTTTGCTGGGATCCGATGAATATTGAATATTATGTCAAGTTGATTATCAATCTATGCCCTATGTTATTTATGATCTTGCATGCTCTCCGTTGCTAGTAGATGCTTTGGCCAAGTAGATGCGTGTGACTCCAAGAGGGAGTATTTATGCTAGATAGTGGGTTCATGCCTCCGTTGAATCTGGGACAGTGACAGAAAGTTCTAAGTTTATGGATGTGCTGTTGCCACTAGGGATAACCCAACGATGCTATGTCCACGGGCATATGTGTTTGTTTACATTACGCACTTTACTTAATGCGATTATCCGTTGCTTGCAACTTAATACCAACGGGGAACTCGGATGACAAACCGGCGGTGGATTATTAGTCATAGATGCTGTTGGATAACGGTCTATGTATTATGTCGTAATGCCCAATTAAATATCATAGTAATCATCATGCCATGTATTTGCATTGTCATGCGCTCACTATTTGTCAATTTTCCCAGCTGTAATTTGTTTACCCAACATGTTAGATATCTTTATGGAGAGACACCACTAGTGAACTGTGGACCCCGGTCCAATTCCTTTACATTGATTAAACCACAAACTGCAAACTGTTCCTTTTTCATTCGCTGCAACTTAATACTCATTTTTCACACGAGACGTTTAATCCTTTGTTTTCAGCAAGCCGGTGAGATTGACAACCTCACTGTTTCGTTGGGGCAAAGTACTTTGATTGTGTTGTGTGCAGGTTCCGCGTTGGTGATCGAGTAACGGCGCCGCCAACAACCTTCAGAAGGTTCCACGTTGGTGATCGTATTGCGCCGTGCGAGCCGCCAACAACCTTCTGAAGAATCGTTACTCCTACTGGTTCGATAAACCTTGGTTTCATACTGAGGGAAAACTTGCTGGTAGGCTACATCAAACCTTTCTCTTGGGGTCTCCCAACGAGCAAGTACGTCTTGCATCAAGCCTTTTTCTGGCGCCGTTGCCGGGGAGTAGCAGTTCTTCTGCAAGGGGAGTTTCACACTTCCAATCTCTTTACTTTGTTTTTGTCTTGCTTAGTTTATTTTATTCTACCTTGTTTTCTTTCAATTATCAAAAACACAAAAAAAATTAGTTACTTGCTTTTACTTTATTTTCAAGTTATTTTCTGTCCTGTTTTTAATTCTGCTAAAATGAGTACTCCTGAGAACACTAAGTTGTGTGACTTCACTAGCACAAACAACAATGATTTCATATGCACACCTATTGCTCCACCTGCTGCTTCATCAAAGTTCTATGAAATTAAACCTGCACTTTTAAATCTTGTTATGAAAGAGCAATTTTCTGGTGTTAGTACTGATGATGCTGCTGTTCACCTTAACAACTTTGTTGAACTTTGTGAAATGCAAAAACTCAAGGAAGTAGATGGTGATATTATTAAACTGAAACTTTTTCCTTTCTCCTTGAGAGGACGTGCTAAAGAATGGTTGCTATCTTTGCCTAGAAATAGTATTGATTCATGGACTAAATGCAAAGATGCTTTTATTGGAAAATATTATCCTCCTGCTAAGATTATTTCCTTGAGAAGTAGCATAATGAATTTTAAGCAATTTTATAATGAACATGTTGCTCAAGCATGGGAGAGAATGAAATCATTGGTTAAAAATTGTCCCACTCACGGACTGACTACTTGGATGATCATTCAAACCTTCTATGCAGGATTAAATTTTTCTTCAAGGAATTTATTGGATTCGGCCGCTGGAGGTACCTTTATGTCCATCACTTTGGGTGCTGCAACAAAGCTTCTTGATGATATGATGATTAATTATTCTGAGTGGCACACCGAGAGGGCTACAACAGGTAAGGAGGTAAATTCTGTTGAAGAAACCTCATCTTTGAGCGCTAAAATTGATGCTATTATGTCTATGCTTACAAATGGTCAAACACATGTTGATCCAAATAATGTTCCTTTAGCTTCTTTGGTTTCTCAAGAAGAGCATGTTGATGTGAACTTCATTAAAAATAATAACTTCAACAACAATGCTTATAGGAATAATTTTGGTAATAGCAATTATAGGCCCTATCCTTCTAATAGTGGCAATGGTTATGGAAATTCCTATGGTAGCTCCTACAACAACAATAAGAGTGTACCCTCTGATCTTGAAGTCATGTTTAAGGATTTTATTAGTACACAAACTACTTTCAATAAATCCGTTGAGGAGAAATTTGGGAAAATTGATGTTCTTGCTTTTAAAGTTGATAGTCTTGCTCATGATGTTGATTTGTTGAAATTAAAGACCATGCCTAATGATATTAAAGAGAGCAAAACTCTCAATGCCATACAAGTTAAAATTGATAACAATGTGAGGATGTTAGCCGAATTGCATGCTAAATGGGAAAGAGATGATGAAATTGCTAGAAAGAATAATATTGCTAGAGTTTATACTATTACTACTTCTGAAAATGCTTCAAACACAAGTGTTAGCACGCCTCCTACCATTAATGGCAAGATAATTGGTGTTGGTAATGTTTCCACTTCTATTGCAAGATGTCCTAAACTGCTTGATAACTCTAAAACTATTCTTGATAAAAATGCTGAAATTTCTAGCAATAAGGAAGAGGATAATTCTATTACTTTTGATGATAATGATTTTGATTTTGATAGATGTAACCTTTCTGAAGTAATTACATTTTTGCAAAAGCTTGCTAGAACTCCTAAGGCAAGTGAGATAAACATGGCTTTTACTAAACATATTACTAATCCTCTCATACAAGTGAGGGAGGAAAAATTGAAAGCATGAGACCGTCCATCAGGCAGGCGATGAACGTGCTGAGGGCTGAGGCGCCGTTGCCGAGCCTCCCTGACAAGATGCCTGTTGCCATGTTTGGTTCGCCGGTTGAGAGCTTGTTGTCTAAGTCTCTAACTACAACAACAATCAGTAGCCGAAGCAGCAATGATGCGGGCACCACGCAGTCTAGCACCTACAGCACAGGCACCACACGTTCCAGCAGTGGGGTTCACACTGACAGGATTTAATCTTGTGGCATGATTATATTGTATGGTTAATTGTGTCAGTTGGTCGAGTGGAATAACAAGGGTAATGCAGGCTTTTCAGCGCTGCTACTCTTGCGATTTTTTTTTACAACTTGCCAAGTGCTTGTGTGTTGCTATTGGTGAGACTCTCTATGACCTGCCCATCGCGTCTGTGTGGGCGCATTTTTCGTGGACATGCAGGATTTTTATTGGTAGTGTGGACAAAACAATTGTAACTTACGATGAGTTGGTTGAAGAAAAAAAATCATTGTGATTGTCCTTTAATACTGCCTCCCTGAAAATAATGTACTGTAGCATTTTCAAAATTATCAAATTGTTCTGCCTTCATTAAAAGTATGAGTCTATACCAAATCTTCTCTTTTTCCGTACTATTCCACATAACTAAGTTTGATAGTGGGCAATAAGTCTACCTTATTCCCAATGCAGTTTTATACAGAAATCCAGTTGACATTGTGAAGGCTCTGTATTTTGTCTTGAAAGTCCTAGGAGTATTGTGAAAATGAGGAAGTACAGAACACTGTATACTTTTATTGGTCGAAGTCTCGGCACTACCCAGCTACACATTGCCATGGGAATAAAGTATATCACCTTGATCGATCGTTGATCCATCCGATTCCTGAATGCGACTACACTATTAGTTAACGCATCCCACTCCGACAACCTCTAAACAATCGGATCAAGTTGATAATACCTAGCAATAAAGATGGCATACGCGTTCGGGCCACGGTGCTTGTCGAGGCAGCAATACAGGAACGCGCAGCTTCCATCAATCCGCTGCCGCGGTTAGCTTTGTTTTGTTTTTGTTGACAAGCATGTAATAAGAAGCGTTCTCGCCAGAAAATGAATGCATATGCAATTCAGAATCTGTCGCTTCAGTACGCACGAATCACAGGATAACTTGAATGCCCGTTGCTATATCCTCTTAGTATTCAAGAAAAAAATCTATTATTTCAAATACAACCGTGTTGAACGAATCACCCTTCTGCATAAATGCCACGAGATAAAAGAACTCAAGTTGGCGAGGTTGATGTGTGAGCATCAAGAGATAGATGGAACAAGTCAAAACTGTTGGAATTTTCCCCTTAAAGTCTGAAAGATTGTTCGACGAAAAGCAATGGCTCCACTCTACCTTTTCATCCTCCTCTTAGCAGTTTCATCCTTGAGCGGATCATATGGCCAGTTCGCCAAGCCGTCCTTCCCTTACTGCTCCAATACAAACAACTACACGATGGCCAGCCCGTACCAGGTGAACCTCGCGCAGCTCATGGCTGACCTCCCGCCCAACGCCATCAACAATGGCGGCTTCGCCAACCGCACAGCTGGCGAGGCGCCTGACAAGGTCTTCGGCCTCATCATGTGCTACGTGGACCGCAGCTGGACCGAGTGCCAAAACTGCATCAGAGCCTCAGCCGCCGGCATACAGCAGACATGCCCGTTCAGCCGGGTGGCCAGGGCCTGCTACAGCTCTTGCGTCTTGCAGTACTCAGACGAGTCCTTCTTCTCCGTCGCCATCATCACGGCGGTTTTCTACGATCAAGAGCACACCGACGTCGTCGACGTGGTCAGCATGAAGGAAGCTCGATTGAAGCTGATGAGCCAACTCACGGTGATGGCTGCCGGCTCCTCCTTGCGGTTGGGGAACGGGAGCTATAGGTATACGGACTTGCAAGGTACGCAGCAGGAAATTTACGGCATGACACAGTGCACCAGGGACGTGAGTGCCAGTGAGTGCACCAAGTGCCTCGAATATTTAGTTTCACGACTAGGGGTACTGCTCTCAACCAGAATCTCCGGTTACATCGATCAAGGGGTATAGCTGCTACATTCGGTATAGTGTAAGCGGCCCCATCACTCCCATTACCATCTTTCCGGTAGCCGAGTCACCGCAGCAGCCTCCATCACCAGGGACACCACCCCCACCTGCAGGTAATTAACTAGAATTGAGTATCTATGTACAAAGTACGAATTTATCAGTGTAAAAAAAATCCCACTTAATATCTATTTCTGTCCTGGTGTTTTCATTGCTAATTAGCATCATCATCTCCCTCCCGAACCGAGCTGGCTAGCAGGAGTTGGGTGCTGGCAATTGGCGCCGCTGCCAGCTCCATAGTGTTCGTCATACTCGCTGGAATCTTTTTTTGGTTTTGTTTGCGCCGTCGGAGGCCAGACAATTCTGCGAATGAGCAAGAACAACATATGGTCGACGTCAACAACCAGCCTATGGAAGACGAGTTTGATCAAGGCATGGGGCCCAGGCGGTTCCGCTACAACGAGCTTGCCATCGCGAAGAGCTATTTCTCTAACAAGCTCGGCGAAGGGGGCTTTGGGTTAGTGTACCGTGGTTATTTGAAGGATGAAGACCTTCACGTTGCTGTAAAAAGAGTTTCCAAGACTGCACAACAAGGGAAGAAGGAGTACGTCGCCGAGGTCACAATCATAAGCCGGTTAAGGCACCGCAACCTCGTACAACTCATCGGTTGGTGCCACGGGGGCGGTGAGTTTTTGCTTGTCTACGAGCTGATGCCGAATGGAAGCCTTGACAAGCACATTCACAACCAGGAGACCATCCTATCATGGCCACGCAGGTATAATCCTCACGAAACCTATTGTATAAATAATCACCCCCGCAATTCTTCTTATTTTTTTTAGAAAAGGAGGGTGCGATTCCCCGGCCTCTGCATCGAGTGATGCACACAGCCATACGCACTTATTAATTCCAACCAGAGTTACAGAGTACAATGTTGAGCACAAACTGAAATCAACCTGTCGACAACAAGGGTCGCTACCACTATGATGGGGGTGACTAACACCAACGCACATCATCTAAAACCCAGTTCAGCTAAACACTCAACGCACACCGACATGTACGCTTTAGTCGCTGCCGCCGTCTTCCACGAACCCATCTTCAGAAAGGATCTACACCATGACCTTGCAAAACCGGTCTGCCGTTGGCATCGCCACGATGCCAGACAGCGCCACCATGCTTGAGTCCATCAACCCGAAGTCGAGACCCCGCAGCGCCACGCCGCCGAGACACACCGACATCGACATCCGGCGCTGCTCCACAGACGATGCCCCCAAGAGGGAACACGACACCACAGCGCCGCCATCGTCCGATCCGTAGATCTTAGGGTTTCCCCCGGAGCATTGCAAGCGAGAAGACGTGGACTGCTAGGACGATACCTTCAACAAGGTAACGACGTCAAGACGTCGCCATCGCCCGCCAAAAGGTCGGCTTTCACCGGCAGCCGCGCCTCTCAACTCGCCGCCGGTGCTAGATGTAGGATCTGAGATCCAACACACCCAGCCAGGCCGATCCCTCCGACGGAAGAGGAGCCGCCACCACCATGTCCTCGTGTCACGAGCCAAGCCCGGAGGTATTGCACCGTCGCCGGCGTTGGTGGAGTGCAGATTAAACTTCGGCCCGCCGAAGCCCATCTGGGCCGCGGGCGCCGCCGCCTCCCCTGCACAGCCGCCGTCGCCGGCGCCTACACGCCACCCACGGCCGCCGCTGGTTCGCGGCACCGCCGACGAATCGTCCGACGCGGTGCGCCGCCGCACCGATCCGATCTTCAGCCGAGGAAAGCCGCCGCCGCCGCCGCGCCACAGGGTCTTTGCCCTGCGACGGCAAGGGCGACGGCGGCGGGAAGGGAGGAGAGGTGGGGGAGGTGGAGGGCCGGGCGGTGGGGAGCTCCCCGGTGCGAGGGGAGAGGGGAGAGGGGAGAGGGGAGTCACGCACGGGAGAGGGGAGAGGGGAGAGGGGAGTCAGCTCCCTCCCTATGCTTTGATTTATAGTGTGCTTCCTTGTTAACTTTAGGTATGAGAAAGTTCTCGGCATAGGGTCTGCGCTTTTATACCTGCATGAGGAGTGGGAGCAATGTGTTCTGCACCGAGACATCAAGCCGAGCAACTTAATGTTGGATGCATCTTTCAATGTAAAGCTTGGCGATTCTGGGCTCGCGAGACTCGTTGAACACGCACAAGGATCACACACCACAATGCTCGCCGGCACAATGGGATACATGGACCCGGAGTGCATGGTCATGGGCAGGGCTAACACCAAGTCTGACGTAAAAAGAGTTTCCAAGACTACAGAGTTATTCCCTTTTATACAAAGACCTTTAGATACAGCACACGCATTTGTGACCAACCAAACAAATCGTACCATAGTTGGGCCAATTCGAGATCGAGGAGCATTGTTTGGTGGAGAATTCTCGAGACACTCAACAAAGGCGGCAAGTGTCGCGCATGGCTAAGAGACCTCGATAGAGACACTACCGGCAAACGCTTCTTTGCTGAGTGTATTCAACAATAGTTTTGCCGAGTGTTAGAATAGAGTGAGCACACGGAAGAGAGACGCAGTCGACCGTGCAACATGGCCCTAATAGGTGAAAGACTTTACTATGCGTCCCTAAGGAACCACTCGACAAAGCACTCACAGGTGGAGCCTGCGTGTCAGGACTTTGCCGTGCTCTCCTAAGGATCACTCGACAAAGCACTAGCAAGGCAAAAGTATGACACTGACAAAAGCCCGACATATGGGGCACCTATGAGCACTTTATCATGTGTCACAACGGGAGGGCTCGTTAAAGCCTTAACGGGTAGGGTTCCGTGGCGAGATACTTTGCAAGTGGCACTCGGCAAAGATGTGAGCAGGATTGCCTTAGGATGCATATGCTAGTGTCACGTGTCCCCCGTTGCTGAGTGTCACACTTGGCAAAGTCCCTTTTGCGGAGTGTAACACTCAGCAAGAGATGGCTTAATATAATTTTTTTTGTCTATTTTTGCAATAGTTTGTGCAATTAAAACAGTTCAAATATACATATTCACACCATTTTAAAATACATAGAGGTCACATAAAACCAAGATCATCACAAGATCACAATGATCACATGAAAAGATCATTAAAAATGAAGAAATAAGTTCAAAGTGGCCAAACATCAAAATTTTCCAAACATGAGATATGTTCCCTAGTATCTACATCCACCATCACAAGTGTCGACGGCAACTTCAACATCCACAAGATCTTTAATGTGTTCAGTTCAGGCACAAATTGCTTCTTCCACAAGAAGTACCATGTTACATAGTGTAATGTTTATATTTTTGATGGACATGTGATCTTGCCTTATTATAGACCCTTACATAGGGCTAACTATCTCACAAATACAACTTTAGATAGCTTAATCCATCACAGTGTGTTAACACTCCAGTAAGATAATGATGATAACAGAACATCTTATAATATTTAACATGCAAAAGTAAAGCAAATCAGTAAAAAAGTCAAACATTGTCATGTGATTCTTTCACAACAGCATATTATTGTTCATTTATCATCAACGTTTTAAGCAAACTGGAAATCTCCCAGGTAATCCTAGTTGCTATTTATGATGAACCCATTTGGGGAAAATAGTACTCGGCCCCACGAAACAAGCTAACAATGCCTTTTAGAATAACAACAGAAACATTTCATTAAGAAATGACACTTTACATCGTTACGCATGTACTCCAGAGTATCCATGGATTCGAGAAGAGAAGCACAGGTGATGCCACACAATCACTTAACACGACGTGAGCAGGAACAAGAGAATGTCAATGTACCTGAGATGGTGCTCGCCGGCGCACAGCCTGCGCTGACTCCACCCGAGATAGCAGCACTCTGCGTGTAGAACTGATCAATGGTAGAGTCACCCTGCTGAAGATCATGCTCCTAACGAACCACAGACAGATATAGAGCATCCCCGGACGGCTGAGACGCTGACGAAGGTGAGCCCACATGTCAGCGACAGTACTGAGGCCCGTAAACTCAGAGGCAAACTGCGGTAGAACACTGGCGGTGAGAACAGCAGCAGCACGAGCATCATCATCAATCCACTGGGTGTAAGCAGTCAGATCCAACCGGTAGGTCTCAAGGGCGTCAGAATGCTCCTTGACCTGCCGGTCATACGCAGTAATGGCGACATCATCCGCACTCTTAGTTGCATCCTTTGCAGCCTGAGTAGCATCGGCAGCAAGGACTGGTGGCGTCGGCGGAATAGGAGCAGTAGGAGCAATGGGGCACGGCGGACACGAGACCTCGCCGGAAAGCACATCCCAGAGACGAAGACCACACATATGAATGCGCATAAAGGCAGCGAAATCAGGATAATTCGTGCCATCAAAGATCACCGAGCAGCGAGGAATCGCGACGTAGCCCGACGATGCAGCCATCTTCTTTCTTTCTTTTTTTTTTCACTCACGAACGAATCTGAGAAGCAGAGCAGCAGCCAAACGAGACCAAGCAGAGCAGCAGGTGGCCGGAGGGCGGCGGCCGGGCGACGGACAGCCTGGAATTTGGGGACGATACACTTCAGGTGCGACCAATCAACCACAACAGATGTGCAACAGCTCCACAGTCAACGATCGGCGCAGCAAGCAGTCGGGGCAGCACAACGATCGGGGCAGCAAGCAGTCGGGGCAGCACTTCAGATCGGGAGAAGGCCGGCAGTGGCCAGCGGCCGGAGGAGCTCTACGCGAGTTGTACGTCGGATGGCCGGAAAGCTCTACGTGAGCTGTACGTGCGGCGGCTGGGAAAAAAATGCACGAGTTGCACGTGTGTACGGGAATCCTAGCCTAGTTCTGATACCATGTTAGGAATAAGCAACATTTATTCCACGGGGGACAAAGGCCACAATATATAGTACATGTACAGGTGTAAATGTGCAGGGAGCCCCATATCTAATAGGGAAACTACAATATACAAATATCTCTCTAACAGAAGCAACCTTTCTGTCTTCTAACCAAGTATTTCATGCTCGTACTAAACACATTGAGGTGGACTTCCATTCTGTTCGAGAACGGGTAGCTCAGAAGTTACTTCAGATACATTTCATATCATCCAAGGATCAGTTGACTGACATATTCACTAAACCCTTACCATTACCATTCTTTCAGTTTTGTAGACGCAATCTCAACCTTGCTATCTCGGTTGAGACTGAGCAGGGCCGTCTCCAGAAATCGGGGGCCCCAGTGCGAAACGCAAAATGAGGCCTTGAAATTTGAAAATTTAAATGACATAGCTACTAAAAATACTTTCATTTTATTAAGCTAGCAAGCCGTCTCATTAAAAACCTTTCAGTCCCATTAGGTACCCTGGTAAGAAAAAGAGTGCGTCTGAAACTTGCTGCTTCAAGCATCCACAAAAGTTACATCGTTTATCAAATCTTAACTCTACTAAAAGTACCACTAAAGTAACAAACTGACCTCATGTTCTACTAAAAAGCATCATCCGTCTGGTATTTCTTGAAACGAAATCTTCAATTATATCTTCATAATTAATCTTGTCTAGGATATCATTTTCAAGTGCTATTGTCGCCAATCCATTGAGCCTTTCTTGCGTCATAGTAGCACGCAAGTAAGATTTCAACAACTTGAGTTTGGAAAAGCTCCTTTCCGCCGATGCAACCGTAACAGGAATTGTTAACAAAATTCTGTATGCAATATTAGCAACAGGATAATAGGGACGCTTCTTCAAAAAGTTCAAAATATCAATAGGACCCATGGATTTCTCAAGCATATCCTGAAAAAGATCAACTCAACAAACAATTCCGCTCCATCAATATCTTTTTGCTCTTTAATCTTATTCCCATGTTCATCTTCATCTTCTGGAATCTTAAGTGCATTCTCAAGATTAGTGCATTCTTCAAAAAGTTCAAAATATCAATAGGACCCATGGATTTCTCAAGCATATCCTGAAAAAAGATCAACTCAACAAACAATTCCGCTCCATCAATATCTTTTTGCTCTTTAATCTTATTCCCATGTTCATCTTCATGTTCTGGAATCTTAAGTGCATTCTCAAGATTAGTGCAAGCAGCTGACAAACTATCATCATCCATGGATTGCAGCCTATCTGAAGTAAACAAGAAACTAAATATTTTTTCATACCCCTGATACCATTCAAATCTCCTGTTAAGTGAAGCTATAGCTTGATCAACCATAGGTATAAAATAGTTGACCCTGAATAACTCCTCTGCAGATTTTAAATCAACATACGCATCATTTGCTTCCTCATCAAAATGTCTTTTTGTTTTAATCTTGCGCTTGGTGCAGAACTCTGGAGGAATATTCATCTCTGTTGCAATTTCTTTTGCAGATTCCAATGCTTTTGAGAAGCCATTATCTCTGTACTTAGTGAAAAATGAAATCAGCCCCTGTACAGACTCAATTGCAATATCAATAAGCATATCCTTTGACTGTAGATGCTTGCTGACCATATTGATAGCAGATAATATGTCATACCAGATGATTAATGATGATAGAAATTCGAAGTCGCCAAGTTCATGTTCTGCCAATGATTGAGCTTCCATGCTCTTTAAGTCTATTGCTAAGATGTATCCAGTCATTAAAACCCTCATTTGCTAACTTTCCTCTCACAAGCCCTTCTTTAATAATTTGCAGCAGAAACAAAATATTTTGTCAAGCTCTTTACTGTATACAAGCCATTCCCTATCACATGGTTCTTTATTTGGGAGCTTTCTATTGTATGCCGATGCAGAAAAGTTTCTATTTAATGTGTCTTTAGGACCTTGCTCAATAGACAAGTCTCTCTTAGGACCCTTTTGCAACAAAATATCAATCATTTTAGTATCAAGACCATCCCAATTTCTGGGATCAAATATATCCGGCTGAAAAGAACTATTGGTGTCACCACCAACAGTTGTATCATTACCTTCACTGTCTGCATTAGCATCATCATCAACATTAGCACCACTACCTTCATTATTAATATTAGCATCACCTTCATCAAATTCTTCAGTGTGCGTGTCCACCTCTATCACATCGGCACCACTGGCAACATCAGTATTATCAATTGGAGTTTGATTTACTGAATTAATTTGAGGTTCCTTCACAACAAATCTATCTAGAGCACCCTTTTGAGATTGAGCTGCTACTTCCAATCTTTCTCTTTTCCTCTTCTTTTCCGCACTAGATTGACACTTTGTTTTTCTGATATTATTATTCATGATCCGTCCTGTTTCATATCAACAAATTATTAAAACAATTGTACAATTTAACAAGACTAGACAAGGTTGCAGGATTGCAGGTTGCAGCGAACGCTGCGATCCTACCTTCACAGCTTCACGCGTGTTTGCTAATCCGTGAATTCAGAGAGACAAGACGCGACGCCGGCTCGACGTGCGAACGGCGACGAAGTGAGGTGAAGACGTGAAGTGCGTGCAGTCGTCGCTCTCACGGCTCGACGGGCGAACGTCTGGCGATCTGGATGTGACGACGATCGGTGTGCGGCACTGCGGCTCGAGTCGATCGACGAGCGAACTTCTGGCGATCTCAATATCGCGGACGGCGGAACGCAAGGCAAGATCATCGATTGGTTTTCTGTCGGACGACGGGTATCGATTGCGATTCAGACTTGGTCTGATCGTGGCCTGGTAGCTCTCGCATGTGCTGGGCCGCAAAAGTAAGGGAAACGTCAAAATGGGCTGCTGCCTGGCTGCGTGCTGAAACTGGGCCACTAGGAAATACCAAAATCGTTGCAAACTTTGATACATACGTACTAGGTAGCAGTAATTTGGGGGCCTCTGGAATTTGGGGGCCCTGTTCGGTCGAGCAGTTCGAACATGGCCATCGACGGGCCTGAGACTGAGAGAGGATGATAAACTGTATATATGAGGATTCCTAAACTGTATGTGCATCAGTATGGTGCTTGTATCAGCCTACCGCATACAAACTCCTTTGTACCTGTAACCCTCTGACTGTTAATACAAGACGCCGGCCCTAATTGGGTGTTGTGCGCGATACCCTTACAAAATCGATATACTCTCCCGTTTTCAATAAACTCAGTGCAGTATACAGTATAGTCATACTACCGTTCCCTGATGACAAGTTGCGTACGTACGTACCAAGAAGTTGGACATGACCATGGGGATTTGCTGTTCCATGGCATTCTCGGCAGTGGTCCGTGGTACGCATTACTCACACTAATCTCTCCCACCCACGTGCCCCGTATGGTTGGGGCAAGAGCGGCAAGCCTAGATTTGCTATCCGACGGCCTTGCTGTCAGAACTTTTGTTAGTTTTACCGAGCTCATAGGTTCGGACACCCTTATTTCAGCAACATATTTTGGCTATTCAAGATGACGGGCCCACTCGCAGACAAATTTATGCGCTGCGGGAGCTTGATCCTGGGATCTCTAAACCTCGAGCTTAAAAATGTGCCGTCTGCTTTATGAAATTTTAGATGTACGTACCACCGTGTACAAAAGGAGTACGTACCCTATTTGACCTTTTTAAAACGTCTATTTTCAAATATCTCCGAATCTTTTGATCACTATGATCCTTTCTCGGGGCTGAACGGTATTCCCGGTTAACCAATCGGTTACCGGAAATCTCGGCCGAGAAAATATCTTTGGCCATGGCACACATTTCGCTTCCGTGTGCAATGGGTGCATATACCGGTGACCCAGACCGGCACACGGATTGGAAAACTGTGTACGATACCATAGTTCAACCATGTGCTTTCCACCTCTTTATACCAAACTACAAGTAGTATTTAAGTACCATGGTAAGAGCTGACTGAACTCACATCCACTTGGCTCTATTATGGGGTGTTGCATTATCAACTTGCAGGCACAACTTGCAATTAACTTCGGTTTTGTGAAATAATGGCTTCAGTTGATACCTATGGGGTTGCTAAGCCGTAACAATCCTACTAAAGAATGGCGTGGCTTGTCAACTTTGAATTTAGTTCGTTCGAATAAAAATATTACTTTTGTTCCACGGAAAGAGTTGACCGAACTCAAATCAAATTTGTTCTATTCTCCATTTATTATAAGCATTTGACTGCGGCAGGCCCCGGGGCATTGCAATATGATTGCATGCACAACTTGTAATATCGGCTTGATGAATTAGTGGCTTTACTCGCCATCTATGGGCTTGGAAAGACCTAACGATCCTACTAAAAATGTTGTGGCTTGTAAACATCGTTAATGCGCATTCCTTTTCTTAAAGTTGAAATAGCACTTTGGTTCCTCGGTCATATCGATTCACACACATATATTATCTTTTGCTTATAAGCATCCGATTGAGCTGGTCACAAGGTGTTTTAGTATCAACTTGTATGGACAACTTGTAACTTTGAATTTACGACATAATGACTTCTGTCGCTATCTATGGGTTTGGTAAGACCATGAAATCCTACAAAACAATGTTGTGGCTTGTAGACATCTGGTATTACGCATTCAGTTCCTTACATTTGTATTTTGGTTGCTCACTAAGAGTTGAGGAGGTTATCATCATTTATTTGAGGAGGTTCCCAGGCATTGCAATTGCAATATCAACTTGCTTGCACGAGCTATAACTTCGGCTTTATGATATAATGGCCTCAGTCGATATGTATGATATACATGGAAAGAGATAACTTATAAGACTACCTCATTTTCATAGAATACTGTATTCTATGCTTTTCTAAATTGTAAAATTGCAGTATTTTTACCATCATTAAAATTTCGAGTCATAGTCAACTCTTCACCTTTTCCGCACTATTCAACATATCCAAGTTTGTGAGTGAGAAGTAAGTTTGTATAGAAATCGAGTTGCATTAACTGAATTTGTGAATTCTCATTGTTTTTTAAATAATCCTAGGATGTACTATATTGAGGAGGAACAACACATGGTTGACAAATTTTATGTCTGGCATAACAGAAATAAGCCTAGATCGAGTTAGTGGGAGGATAAACTCTTGTAAGTTATACTATTGTCCTAAGTTCTAGATTTGTCCTCAGTAAAACTTGTATAAGTTTTACCAAAATGGAAAGTATGTTAATATTCACTTTGTTACATTTTCTAGCAGGAAAATAGATTGTGTCACTAGTAGATATCAGGCTAGTTCATCTAGAACCCTCGCATACACTTTGGCAAAACTGTACGCAACAACATCATCGTGAATGGTTGAATGAGTGTGTGATGGGAAGGAAATTACATACAGTTCAGAAAAATATGCGATGCATTGCATACAGTTTTCGAAAAAAAATTGTGATATAAGTTGTTTCTGTTGTTGTTGTTTTGACGATCAACTATCCTTTCTCTTTGTTTGTCCAATTTTTCCGAGAGTATTATCTTTGCCAAGTAATTTATAGGCTTCTATCGGTATATATGGGCCCGTTGCAGAGCGTTCGAAGGAAAGCTCTTAGCAAAAGCAAGATGCTTGGCAAGCGGCTTGATTCCGGTAGTGACAATTCAAATTTGTACGCTACACCGCCTGTGGAAGGGAGCTGAGCCGAGCCCCTTGAAACAGCGGTTGAGCCCGATCACCTTATGTATGATGCAACGCTGTAGGACAGTGGTTACGAGTCTCGAAAGGGCAGGCAGTAGGCGCTGTTGCTAAAGAGGTGTCAGGGAGATGGGACCGTGGGAGAGGTAAACGGCTATGTAGAATGCATGGGTTGTGTGGTCCTTACGCAAGCGCTTGAGGGGCCAAAATGAAAGAAAAAAGCAGCACGAAATATTGTTGTTGTTACAAAGCGTTGGATGGGTTGTCAACACGCTTGTGCAAAATCCACCTTGAGAGTTGCTCCAGTTACCCAGTTTTAAGGACGCGAGGGTATAAGTCCTATATATACGCTAGGGTTTTAAGTAGAGTTTTCTATAATATTTTGTCCAACCAAATCTTGGACAGATTCCATACCGAATAACTTCTGGGGCATTTGTTCCACATTAAAAAACTCACGTCAGCGAGGGTGATATGTACACATCAGAGAGAGAGAGACGAACGATTCAAAACTCGTGGAACTTTGGTCCTTAAATGCGGAAGAAAATTGGATGAGCTACAAGGAGCTTGCCAACGAGCGGAACCGCCATGGCTGCACGCTTCCTTTTCATTCTCCTCTTAGTAGTTTCATCCCTGAGCGGATTATCTGGCCAGTACTGGCCGGGCATTCCATACTGCTCCACCGCAGGCAACTACATCCAAGGCAGCCTGTACCAGGTGAACCTCCACCAGCTCTTGTCTGACCTCCCTCGCAAGGCCATCGACAACGGCGGCTTCGCCAACCTTACTGCTGGCGAAGAGCCTAGTAAGGTCTTCGGCCTCATCATGTGCTACGCCGACCGCAGCTTGGCTGACTGCAAGTACTGCCTCAATGCCTCAGCCGCCGGCATAACTCAGTCGAGCCCTTCAGTCGTTTCTTCTTTCTATCTATATTAATACATGCAGTGCTACGACGCGTGTGTCCTGCAGTACTCCAAACGAGTCCTTCTTCTCCATCGCCAACACCACCATAATAAAAGTTTCCCTAGTGAACTCCATGGACGTCGCCGACGTGGTCAGCATGAACGCAACAAGATCGAAGCTGATGAGCCAACTCACGATGGAGGCTGCCGGCTCCTCCCTGCGGTGGGCCAACGGGAGCGACACGTACACGGATTCTCAAGGTAAGCTGCAGGAGATATACGGGTTCACATAGTGCACCAGGGACCTGAACACGAGTGAGTGCATCAGGTGCTTCACAGATTTTGTTCCAGGCCTCTGGAAAGTACCGAAAATTGCAAACAAATCCTTCGGTGGCCTCGATGGGTCTAGCTGCCGCATGCGGTTCCAATTAGGCGAGCCCATCACTCCTATCACCCTCTTTCCAGTAGCGCAGCCGCCGCAGCAGCCTCCACGTGCAACTAATCGGTTGGTGCCATGGCGGCGGTGAGCTTTTGCTTGTCTATGAGTTGATGCCCAACGGCAGCCTCGACACCCACCTTCACAACCAGGAGACCATCCTGTCATGGCCACTCAGGTAACAGCAAAACAAATACTGTACATCTGGTTACCACATAATTATATTAATTCTTTAATTTATAGTGTGTTTCCTTGTCAACTTTAGGTATGAGATAGTTCTTGGCCTAGGATCTGCCCTTTTATACCTACATCAGGATTCAGAGCAATGCGTTCTGCACCGAGACATCAAGCCGAGCAACTTGATGTTGGATGCCTCATTCGATGTGAAGCTCGGCGATTTCGGGCTCGCGAGACTCGTTCAACATGGGCAAGGATCACACACTACTATGATCGCCGGCACGATGGGCTACATGGACCCGGAGAGCGTGGTTTCCGGAAGGGCAAGCACTGAGTCTGACGTCTACAGCTTCGGTGTCGTCATACTGGAGATTGCGTGCGGCCGGTGCCCACTCCTGGTCCAGCGGGGAAATGAAGCACGCACCATGCACCGGGTGCAATTGGTTTGGGAATTGTATGGTGCTGGAAGCAGATCCTCGACTAAATGATGAACTTGACACCCAAGAGATGCAGCGTGTGCTGATCACTGGGCTCTGGTGCACGCACCCTGATAGAAGCATGAGACCATCCATCAGGCAGGCGATGAACGTGTTAAGGGCTAAGGCACCGTTGCCGAGCCTCCCTGAAACTATGCCTGTTGCAATGTTTGTGTCGCCGGTTCAGAGCTTGTTTTCTCAATCTCTAACTGCAACAACCACCAGCAGCGGGAGCAGCTACGGCGCAGGCACCACGCAGTCTAGCACCTCCACAACAGGCACCACACGTTACAAACTGGCAGCGTTTAATCTTGTAGCTTGATTATATTGTATGGTTAATTGTGCTAGTTTGTTGTGTGAATACCAATCGCAATGCAGTCTTTTCACCGCTGCTAACACAAAAATACACAAAAAAAGACATTATTATGGACTGTATAAAAAAGACAAAAGAATATCTCATGAAAAATCATTTTGGAACACCGGAATTTGTCTTTTTACATGGGCCACATAGAATGTTTTTTTTCAAGAAACATTGTGCATACATAAAATGTTTGTATGTATATCCGAAATGTTTGTTTGAATTTTTTTTGACATTTTAAAATGCGGTTTTTAAATAGTGGGTGCATCTACACGCTAATACAAGCCAAAACAGATTCCCCTAACATATTATGTTACTTCATTTTTCTTTCCTCTTAGTTAATGACTAAATGAGAGTTTTTGGTGAAGTAAGTATAAAATGATATATCTATTTTTATCAAAAAGTAGACCATTACAAAATTCACAAATATTTTGAATGTTATTGCTTTTTATCGAATTTTTCCTATTAAATAAATTTCCCTCGATTTCCTGAAATTAATTTAAATTTTAATAGTTGATGTGTTCTTGCTTTCTCCTAAAAATGCCAAATATTATTTATATGTACCCACAGTAGGACTCTACGTAATAGCTATAGGGGGTGTTAAAAGATTCAGGTCTTGTTATGAGTTGATGTGCCTACCATTTTAACAATATTTTTAAAAAGTCAAAAAATGACAAAAATGTAATACTTTGAGTGGGACTCTTTTTATGTGTAATATTGTCCAGGAAAATGATAAACTTGGTTTTCAAAATTCCTTCACAAAATGGGTTATCGTGTATAAAAATTAATGACTTCTAAGCTAAATTATCAAAGTCATTGCATTTTCATGGAATAGTTCAATATGATGTGTCCACATAGTACATCTTTCTAACTGTAAAATGATTTTTTTTCTGAAGCAAGTGCAAATAATATGGTGAAAAATAGCCCGATAAAGTTTTCGCACAACGTAGACCATACTTAATGGATAATTCCCAAATATATCAAAATTTCTAGATTTCTAGCTCCATTTTCACCCCTAAAGTCTGACATTGGTACGAGCATTACCACTTGTCCCATAGATCGTACAAGTCGCGACCGATTAGATCATTGCAGCCAAAATAAATTTAAAGATGCCAAGGAGGCCATTCCAGAAAGTGACATAAAGATATCACCACTAGAGAGAGAAGAAGAGAGAATACATATGAATGGGGGAAATTCTTTACCAAGCTCGGTCTAGCCCCAAATTCAACGTGCACAACCATGATTCGCACCAGACTTTCACTTAGCCACATCGCCTTAAGAAAGATCTCCATATAGTCCATCGAGTTTGGGAACTCTATTTGGAACATTGTTCTGAGATTTTTTATTTGATCAAATCATCTTATTTTGTGTTAAAATTAAGTTGTTATCAATATGATTTACTTTATGAATATCCCCATTGGTGTGTTCATGTTCTACCTCAATCACGAGTTCACCTCAGCGTGCAAGGTATATATAGGGGATTGGTACGAATGAGATGTTTCGAATGCTTATTTATTAATATATATATATGTGTGTGTACATTATTTGATAGCAAATTGTGGTTGACAAAAGTTATTTATCCAGGGTTACCGTAATGCATGTTATCTAATTTAAGAGCGTATGCAACATATATGATTCTGTGACCTACTCCCTCCGTTTCAAATTAATTGACGCAGTTTTAATACAAAGTTGTACTAAAACTGCGTCAATTAATTTGAAACGGAGGGAGTATTTGGTAAGTACATATTGTTTAGCAAAACCGCGACGCTGAAATATATTG
This sequence comes from Poa pratensis, assembly GCA_947311845.1. Taxonomy (NCBI): domain Eukaryota; kingdom Viridiplantae; phylum Streptophyta; class Magnoliopsida; order Poales; family Poaceae; genus Poa; species Poa pratensis. The sequence goes on from CAMZMU010000088.1 coordinate 34,991,243, forward strand.
TTTAGCGTGAAATTTAATTATTCTGACATATATTGGTGTGTGCATTAAGCAATTAGAGACCGGGGGTCTTTATCTCCTTAAAAAAAATTGTGGTGCTGACTAGCTGCATGATGTGAGAATAGTCTTGAATTTGTTGGTCCATACAATACAAAAGAGAAAGACCTTTACATGAGCATCTTGCCACCAATTCCTTGCTGTCGAGACGGGTAGTGTTGACCCAGCTGGGAAGACTTTGACCAGTACGAGTCTCCAAGACAAAAATAAATAGAGCCTCGCTAGCAATCCTCAGTGTAGTGAGCCCGTGACAGGAAGGAGGAAAGGATCATGGAGCGTTCTTCTTCTTCCTTGGTACGCAGCGTCACGATCCTAGCGCTCATATGCTGTTCCTTGTCCTCCTCGGCGGCGGCCAAAGGTAATTAACTAACTTAAACTACTCATGGATGCATCTTCTCATATAGCTCATGCTATGTGAGAAACCCTTTGGATAAAAAAAAACTGCTCCCTCTGATCCGAAAAAAGAGTCGCATGGTGTAGGTACGACTTGTGCTGGCTAAGTTGTTTTCTGCCGACATTTTAAATTATCAGAGGGAGTATGTTATGTGTTGCTTGTGCAGCTGCTCATGCAAAAAAATTAGTTAGGGAGAATGATTGATTTTACACGCGTGCAGTTGCTCTCGATGGAAGCCGTGACGATCCAAGGATTACACCGTCGCCGGTGCCCGGCAACACCCGGCAACCAACTCCAACTCCGCCGACCCCCACTCGGCCAGTCCATATTCCTCCTCCACCACCGCCCCCGGTGTCGGCAATGGCGCCACACCGCAAGACCATGCAGCACGTTGTTCTTGTTCACAACGTCCCTCACCCATGAAACACTCACGATCATGTATGTGTATGTAAGATTACTACGGATATGGTGCTATGCTAATTTAAGGGAATAAATACAATATCACGCTCATGTATGTGGATGTATTATCTTATATTTTTGTGTGCTGGCCAGTACTGTGCCTGCCGGCATCATGACTCATGAGTTTCGGAAACTTCATCATTCGGAGTACCTACCAGTGCTTCTGTGCATGCATGAGTACTACTCCCTCCGTTACAAATTAGATGACTTCCATTTGTCCACTGTTGTCTGGACTAATGGAAGTCATCTAATTTGGAACGGAGGGAGTACAATTATTTTATTTTGGGTGAGGGAGGACTAAAATAGTGTTTTTTTTCTTAAGGGTGGAATAAAATCGTTTTTTCTTTTATCGACAAGAAGGATGCTGGTACTTGAAGGACCATTGCAGAACCATAATCTAGTAACATTTGTTTCGTATCCTCTACACTCTTGTTTATATGATTGTTGGAATTGTTCCCGGGTCGAAAGAAACATACTCGCTCCGGTTAAAAATAAGTGTCTGTCCAGATAAGGATTTTCTTCTCGAGTGAAATCTCCACTGTTGTCTTGAGAGCAGGCTAAAAAAAAACAATACTATTGGCATTTATTGGGGCTAACTGACCTGAGATGTTTTCCATGTATACATATATATGTTTGCTAAGTTTTATTGAACAACACGGTACGTTTGGTAGGCGGAATATTCTTCAGTGGGAGGCGACGTTCCCGTCGACAGCGAGGCGCCTGTGGTGACTTCGTCAATCTCAAGACCCGACCGCCGGCTCAGTCTTTCGGGGGTGCTCATAGGCGTAGGGTGTGCGTGCGTGCGTTCATAGGGGTGAGTGTGTGCACATGTATGTGAGCGTCTGCGTTGTACTGTGTTTCGCAAAAAAAAAAGATCATGACTCAAAAAAGAAAATCACATCGGAAAATATAGGTTGATAAAAATGAGCGTGTCCACAATTAATACTAGACATCTATATGTACTGATATATTTATTTTTGATATTTTTAGTTTACAAAATAAACTTTCAGTTTTGTTTTAAAAAAACTAAGGTGCTAGCTAAATTGGCCCTACGCCGTTGGATCTGGCTCTTGTAAATCTCTCTCTGCCTTCTATAAAATTAAGGTACGCATTCGCTTATTGTCGCAAAAACACATTTCAATTGTTGCAATGGAAAGTGTTATCTGACACGCCGGATAAAAATCAATTATTCGATTATTTCCCTTTCGAAAGCTATTGGAGGTTATATCTGACCAACTTGATTAACATGGAGTCAACGCACTGCTATGAACAGTCTCAAACTGTTACTGCGGTGCAGTACCAGAAGGCAAAATTTTCCAAATGTCCCAATATGTTGTTCTCTGGACGACTTGGACTATGAGTCGTCGTCTGATCGATCGCGTAAAGATAGAGGCTACCAGTCGCTCCATCAAGATGAATCTTCAGTCCGGGATACTAAACCTAACGTTCTCTATATATGTTTCTATAAACGCTTTCTCTTTCTTAGCGCTCCACCCCGCGGAGAACTCTGGTTGCGCTTTGGTTGGTGTGTTAATGCTCTACCTCAATCACGAGTAGCTCACCTCAGCGTGCAAGGTATAGGGGATCGGTACGTATGAGATATTTCGAATGCTTATTTTATTAATATATGCGTATATTATTTGATAGCCAATTGTGCGGTTATTTATCCAGGGTTACCGTAATGCATGTTATCTAATTTAAGAGTGTATGCAACATATACGATTTTGTGACCTATTTGGGTAAGTACATATTGTTTAGCAAAACCGCGACCTACACGCTGAAATATATAGTTTAGCATATTTTTTAGCGAGAAATTTAATTATTCTGACATATATTGGTGCCGACTGGCTGCATGATGTGAATAGTGCTGAATTCGTCGGTCTATACAAGACAAAAGAGAAAGACCTTCCCATGAGCATCTTGACACCAATTCCTTGCCGTCAAGACGCGTAGTGTTGACCCAGCGCTGGGAAGACTTTGACCAGGACGAGTCTCCAAGACAAAAAATAAATAGAGCCTCGCTAGCAATCCTCAGTGTAGTGAGCCCGTGATACGAAGGAGGAAGGGGTCATGGAGCGTTCTTCTTCTTCTTCCTTGGTACGCAGCGTCGCGATCCTTGCGGCGCTCATATGCTGTTCCTTGTCTTCGTCGGCGGCGGCCAAAGGTAATTAACTAACTTACACTACTCATGGATGCATCTTCTCATATAGATATGTTATTTGTTGCCTGTGCAACTGCTCCTGCACAAATTAAGTTAGGGATGATTACTGATTGTACATGCGCAGTTGCTCTTGACGGAAGCCGTGATCCAAGGACTCCACCGTCGCCGGTGCCCGGCAACTCCGTGCAACCAACTCCGCCGACTCCCACTCTGCCCGTCCTTATTCCTCCACCGCCACCGCCCCTGGTGGCAGAGATGTCGGCAATGGCGCCGCACCGCAAGACCATTCAGCACGTTGTTCGCAACGTCCCTCACCCATGAAACACTCACGCTCATGTTTGTGTATGTACAACGGATATGGTGCTATGCTAATAAAGGGAATACATATATACAAGGTCAGCGTGGGTATAACCTGTACTGACTCATGAGATTGGGAAACTTCATCATTCGGAGTACCGGTGCTGCTGTGCATGCATGAGGACTCAAATCTTTTTTTGGTTGTTGTTGTTGAGGGAGGACTAAAATAGTTTTTCTTGTAGAGGGTTGACTAAAATCATTTTTTTATCGAGAAGAATGAGTATTCCAGAGGAGGGAAAAGGCTGGTACTTGAACGATCATTACAGCAGCATAACCAGATAACATTTGCTTCGTAGCCTCTACAATACAATTGTTGGAATTGATATCGGGTCGTAAGAAACCTACACACTCCGGTCCAAAACATGTGTCGTAGTTTTGAACTGAGATTGGTTAAAAACTACAACACTTATTATGAACCGGAGATAGTTGGAAAATTGGTAAGCCCTGCCTCCACATTGGGGCCATGATAGGGGTTTCTAAAACCTATATCTGTCCAGCCAGGGATTTTCTCCTCGAGTGAAAATTTTCACTATTGTCTTGAGAGCAGGTTGAAAAACAAAAATATTGTTGCCATCTACTGGGCCTAGCCCACTATTGTATATAGACCAGGCTGTGTGGACTATTGTGTTGGGACCAGGCTGGTTGCTTGAGACTCAGACGAGGCACTCAACCGTTGGACCATTGCCTTGAGAGCAGGCCGGTCATAATGGAATTTTTAAATTTTGAATTATATTATACTCCCTCCGTTCCTTAATATAAGGTGTCTAAGCTTTTGAGGAAAATTTCAAAATATAAGGTGTATTATAGGATTCACGGACAATTTTACCCATAAAAAAAATGAGTCACAAACTGGATTAGTGGAATTTGATGGATTGTTTTCAGTTTGTGGCTAATAGGGACTTATCAGTAGATAAGTAGTCCACCGCATGTAAAATACTGGCGTCTTAATATCTGTGCCAAAAGCTTAGACACCTTATATTATGAAACGGAGAGAGTAGTAAAAAAAAACTATTTCACCTTGGCAACGCAAGATGGATTGAATCTTTAATGCGAAAATCAACTGTTCATATGGAAATTGTTGAAGGTATAATTTGGCTGCTAGGTATTTTATTAGCCAAATTGATTTAAATGATTGTGGAGAAATTATTGGTTGACATATATATTTGGACTTGCCATTTAGTTTAAAATGCAGGCTTGGTTATAGTCCAGTGCAGATGCCGCAGCAGATGTCAGGCGTGGCAAGCTATTTAACCAAGACAAATATACGAAGTTTGCATGGACTAGCAGCTACCGATCGAGTACAAGTCTTACACAAGTTCTGAGAGATGTGCTGGGATAAAACGCAGCTGAGTGGGACAAGTCCTGGACGGATTCAGATATAAGCTGAGCTCAAACACAGGTGCCTAGCAAGGCTCGCTCGGATGCCAAGCTGTAGGCGTACGTGTGTGGATTACAGACTTTTCAGCTAGCAAGGCCACGTATGGAAAGTGCACCAAGATTTCTATGTTTGTTACGGTGAAGGACTTAAACTAGACCGGATCAATATTTTATTCGACTTGCATGCCAAGGAAACGATCCGTGTCCTGTACGCCAAGACCAGGCTACCTATATAATAGGCACACGGCCGATTGAAGAAAGACCCCAATCGACATTCATCAAAAAACCAATCTACTTTCATGTATCTTTTTTATCGTATCCCTTTTTACTTATTGTTTCTTCTCCTGCCGAGCTCTAGCAACCCTAGGGTTTGGCTTATCTTTGCCGTTTTGCGCTGAAAAGCGGTCGTCCCTCCTCCACAAAAGCGAGTGGATCTTTGTTGCTTTGCTCAGAAAGCAATCGTTTCGTCGTCACGAAAGTACGATGGTTATCGTGGTGTTGCGCGGTAATTTTGCGTGGCAACACAATTGGCGACTCCCTGGGGACGAAGAACGAGAACATGTACACGATGAACACCGACCTCAACAACGGGAGCGACATCGACCCGGACAACGCCATCGCCGTCACACTCGACGATCTGTCGGAAGATGATCGGCGCGAGATTGAACGGGAGGTTGAAGAATATATGGCTGAACAGATGAAACTGATGTTGGCTGGATACCGGAAGACAAGAAACGGCGTCATCAAGAAGGTAGCTACGCCGAGTCCTTCCGATCCACTCGGCGCTGAGGTAAAAAAGCCAACCGAAGAAATTGCTCATCTAATTGATTTGTGCGTAGCTAGTAAGTTTGATTCTGATATGGCAAATTTGACACGCATAACTAAAACTTTAGATAATACATTAGATGAATTTAAGGAGCAGCTAGAAACTGCTCTATCTGGTCATGTTCGTTCCGTATTACTCCAAAGCGACGATGAAAATTCCAGTAGAAAGCCGATGCTTACGGCTGAAAGCAGCAGGTTAATTTATTTATCCAATCATATCCATGCTTCCGGCGCGTCGGCTAATACTGCACATCAGCATCACGTCTCTACAGATCAAAGTGGCCGGAACTATGTCAGTTCGGCTAACAATTTTATTTCTAGTGTTGCTTCTTCTATTATTTCAACTTCGGTTTCACAAAATTGCAGCAGTCATAACCGAAGTGTTGATTTTAATTCTAATTTGCAACAACCTAGTTATCATACAATAGCGTATAACACAGCACCACTGTTGCCTGTCGGTACCGGGGTTCCGTATGGGCCGGTACCCGATTCATATTTTAGTGGATCTCCGTTGCAAACTTCTCATGCTCAAATTTCTTTGCCGGAGATTCAACCGCGTGCATGTGTTCCATCTACTCGACAAACCAATTCTTCACAGCCCAATGGTAGTTTTAAAAATCAGCTTGATAGTATACTTAAAGAATTTGGTTTAGAACCTAAGGGTAGAGCACGTAAAAATAAAAAACCATACCCTAATTACTTTGACTCGACGCCATATCCTCCTGCTTTTAGAATTTCAAATTTTGTGAAGTTCACATGGGAGGATAGTAGATCAACTTTTGAGCACGTAGGGCAATTTTTATCTCAATGTAGTGAAGCCGGCACATCGGATGTTTATAGAGTTAAATTATTTCGGGTGTCTTTGTCTAGTACTGCATTTGATTGGTTTACATCGCTTGCTCCCAATTCTATTTCAACATGGTCACAATTAGAGCAAAAATTTCATGATTATTTTTATAAAGGTGAAACTGAACTTCGGCTTTCAGATTTGACTAAGGTTAGGAAGAAATATAATGAGCATATTCATGATTATATTAGGAGGCTTAGAGATGTCAAAAGCCGATGTTTTATTTTTTTTGAGATTAAATGGGACATTACAGGGGATTGGTTACAAGAGCAGCAGAATCTAGAGTAAGATGATCCACCACGACGTCAGGTGGTGAATTGGTCCATATGCAGCTCCCTGCCGATCTGGCTAATTTAGCAAGGGCATCGGCATCTCTGTTGCTCTCTCTTTTGACGTGTTGAATACGAGCCTCCCTGTAGTTCTTCAGCCGTTCCTTAGCTTCGTCGATGGTAGACCAGTAAGAGGATCTGTTCTGTCCATCGCACTTCAGAGCTGTAACAACCGTAGCACAATCCATCTTCAGGATGATCTTCTCATGTCCCATGTTTGACAGTGTTCTGATTCCAAACAGTGCAGCCTGGGCTTCAGCGTCCTCTGCGTCTACACACCGGGGAATGGGGCAGCAAGCAGCCAGGACCAAACGACCTTGATCATCTCTAGCTACCGCTCCAGCACCCCCAGGAATGCCCAGATCAGTAAAGGAGGCGTCAGTATTCAGTTTTACCCAACCAAGAGGCGGAGTCGACCAGGCCAAGGGCTTGTTCGACATCTGAACAGGGGACACCATGCTGATATTGGGATGCATCGGAGTTTTTCCTTTACTGTCGTCCCGGGTAGGAGCACAATCGCTGACAGACGAGGCATAAGATTCCAGGAAGGAAACTGATCTTGCAATCAATTCCTTACCATTACCATGTATTATATCATTCCTGAGGTGCCAAGACCTCCACAACAATAAGAGAACTCTGGATCTGGGCAGATTGTCAAGCTGGGCCAACAAAACCTGAAGCCGATCTCTGCCAGAGTAACTGAAGGAGTGTTCATTGGGCAGATTCCACTTCTGTCTAATGGCATGTCTCAGGGCAACAGCCTTGGTACAGACAATAGTTGCGTGGTGGGCATCTTCATTACCGTTACCGCAGATAGAGCATCTAGGATCTGTTTCGAGATTTCTCCTCCACTTGTTGTTTTTTGTGGCAAGGGTGTTGGTGGCAGCTCTCCAAGCAAAGACCCTGATTTTTGGTTGGACATCGGCCTTCCAAATGTAGTTCCAGATTGAGCGATCACCGCAGGGCGAGATGCTACTGCTGTTAGAGTCCCGAGCCTGGTTTTTCAGAGAAAGTGCGAGGCGGTAAGCGCTTCTGACGGTGAACATGCCGTTCTTCTCACCTTGCCAGGCCAGGCGATCATCACCTCCAAGAATTGGCAGCCTGATGTTTAGGATGGCCTGAACATCATGTTCATAGAACAGTTCCCTCAGCAGGGGAGTATTCCATTCATTGCACTTGTTCCTGATCAGTTGATTTACCCAACGACGTCGGGTATTCTTTTTCAATGCCGTAATCTTCAGACCAGAGGCCCTCGAAATCCAATTGTCTCTAAGGATTTGCGTTTTCTTGCCATCCCCAATTCTGCTAATGATGCCTTGTTTCAGAAGCTCGAGACCAAATTCCACCCCCTTCCATGTAGGAGAGGGATCAGAGGAGAAGACCGTGTCCAAAATATTGCCGTGAGGGAAATACTTTGCCTTTAGGACTCTAGCACAGAGACTCGAAGGGTTTTGGATCAGTCTCCAAGCCTGCCTAGCAAGCATAGCTTGGTTAAAAAGGTGGATATCACGAAAGCCTAATCCGCCCTTTCCTTTAGGCTTTGTAAGACTGTCCCATGCAGACCAGTGAACTCTCCTCTGATTATGTTTATCACCCCACCAGAAATCTCGGATCAATTTCTCGTATTGCTCACAGAAGCCGTTGGACATCTTGAAAACACCCATGATATAGCCAGGGAGAGATTGAGCCACCGCTTTAATCAGAGTATCTTTCGCCCCGTGGGACATAAACCTTTCATCCCAAATAGTAAGCCTTTTTGAGAATCTTTTCATGATTGGTTGGAAACACTCACTTTTAATTCTTCCTTCTGGAGTAGGCAGGCCAAGGTATTTCTCTTCAAAAGTGCTAGAGGAGACCCCCAGGATGGATTTAATCTCAGCTTGCGTAGTAGACGAACAAGCAGTGCTGAAAAGGATGGAGCACTTGCTAGGGCTTATCAACTGACCCGTGCATCTCTGAAAAAGATTCAGAATGCTATCAGTAGCCCTAGCCTCCTCAGTCTTAGCTTTGAAAAAGAGGAGGCTGTCGTCTACAAACATCAAACTAGAGATTCCCGGTGCACCTCTCGCAACCTTGATAGGAGTAATGCTGCCCTCCCTGGTTTCCTTCTTGAGAATACAAGTGAGAGCTTCTCCCACAAACAGAAAAAGATACGGGCTGAGGGGATCACCCTGTCTGAGGCCTCTTGAAGGAGAAAACAGATCGAGTGTAAACCCATTTATACGGACTGCATATCTGACCGAACGGACACAGTTCATCACCCAACCTGTCCACTTAGCACAAAAGCCCAACTTTGTAAGAGTTTTCTCCAAAAAAACCCAGTCAACACGATCATAGGCTTTTGAGAGATCAAGTTTATAGGCACAGTGAGTATCCCTTGGGTTTTTGCTCTTTTGGATTTTGTGGAAGCATTCAAAAGCAATCATTGCATTGTCAGTGATTTGTTTTCCGGGAACAAAGGCGCTCTGGTTTTCAGTTACTATATCATCCAAAAGAGGGCGAAGCCGGTTGACCAAGCACTTCCAAATGATCTTGTATATGACATTACATAGGCTTATTGGCCTGAACTCCGCGAGGCTCTCAGGCTTTTGACTTTTCGGTATCAGCACGATCAGAGTGTCGTTAAGACCTTCAGGAATATGCCCTATTTCAAAAAAAACCTTTAACCGCCCTGATAACCTCTTCCTTCATCACAGCCCAGTGGCGTTGGAAGAATCGACCCGGCATCCCGTCCGGCCCAGGGGCTTTTAGAGGCCCAATCTGAAACAGTGCATCACTGATCTCCTCGTCAGTGAATTCTTTGCATAGCTCCACATTGTTCTCAGACGAAATTCTGCTGTCGAGGAGATCAATCAGCTAAGTCGGGTTCACAGAGTTATCCCTCTCATACAGGTTTTTGAAGAAATCGGACGCTAGTGTTTTGATTTCCTCCGGGTCATCCGTCCAATTGCCGTTTAGTCCCCTGATTCTTTGTAGCGCCCCGACCCGACTAGTATACAGTGATGCTGCGTGTCACCGGTTAAGCGATACAAGCGGAGGTTACGGGTTTACCAATCCCCGGCCAAAACCTTTGGCAGGCGTTGCTGGGCACACCGCTCCCAACAACACAACACCCCGATTGATGCCTTAACACGGGCGCAACCCTCAAGGCATAATAGTAAGACCAAGACTTGTGGAACAACTGGCACTTCACAGACTCTACGACACAAATCATATAGTTCAAGCTCTTATAATAGAGAAAGATAGCAAATTACACATCAGAGGTCACAGACCCAACATTACAACATGCGGAAGCAATTTAGGTTGTTCTAGACAACAAGATCCAAATTATGGCCTAAGAGGCCTACAAATAAACATCACAGCGCCAGCTATTCCGAGATGTCCCAAGCTGCCACCTGGGAACCCCAGACTACTCGTCGACGTCCACAAAGAACCCACCTTCGAAGTCGGTGAAGTCCTCCTCTGAAACAAAACAAACGACGTTGAGTTCGACGAACTCGCAAGATTAAAGAGCTATTATATGCTCGATGAGGCTTTCAAAGTTTTATGGCTCTTTTGCATAAAGCTGATTTTATTTAGTAAAACATGACTCCATGGCAACGACTAATCAGAATATTTTCAAAGAGGGGTAAGAAGTAACTCTCTTCTTTGAGATCACCTTTCTCAATCATCACCAACATCACCATTGTACCTGTTCATCAAAGGTACCTCCCTGAATCACCCTCGAGGAAGTCAACCTTACATTCGTGGAATTGGTACCTCTAGTACCCAAGTTTTAATCATTCCGTTAAATTTATTCTATGATCATCGTCTATTCCCAAGTCGTCCTTAACGGTGGACACGGCTTTTCGAAAAGATTTACCCTGCAGGGGTGTACAAATGTTTGCCACGCGTACCGTCCGGCCCATTACCTGCGCATTAGCTCTCTTCCATGGAAAGCCGGCTGGGTGGGAGCGGTGTCGACTTCTCCCTCGTTAAGGACTTTCCAGGATCATCAGTGGCGGTGGGACTGCCAGGATCACAACACCCCGCCCCACGGCCACTTATTTTCCTAACACCACCATCCTCATCCCAGTTCCAACCACCATCACGCACGCGCAAATGGAAAGCCAAACTAGAGGACCCTGGCTAGCCCCGCTCGAGTTATTTAGTCTATGAGGGTTCCTGCAATTGCATAGGCCTCACGCATGGTTGCACGCTCAGTCTTGGTTCAGGAGGTACAGAACTCGCACCTAGGCGGCAAGAACGAGACAACCCACCACATCCCATGTGGCCTCTCATCCCCACCTTCTTAGCATTTTATTATCCATCTCCACAATTCTCCACCATCAACATCACTGTCACAAGTTAACACCTGTTTCAGCATTCACCATCCCTAGTACAACTAGGCATTTCACTAAGCATGGCTAAGCACTTGCATAGCATAGTAAGTATTCCATGGCCAAAGATACAAACCTATGGTAATAGGAAGGTAAAACAGGTATTGGCAACAGGATTCTAATGCAACTAGTAGGATACTCTAATCCAGGCAAAAGACATTTAGAACCGCATGCAATATTATAGTGGAGAAAATAACTGCGGAAAATAGGATAAGATATGCTCAGAGGGGGGATTACGCTTGCCTTGTTCAGAGTGCTGGTAGTACTGCTCGGCGGGGTATTGAGGTGGAACCCCGTCTGCTTGATCTAACGAAGCACACAACGGAAAAACAAATCAATCACCACCCATGTGTACCATGCAATGCACAACCACATGATGACATGTCATGTTTATGCAATGATATCACCATAAGAGCTAGCTAACAATTTAAATGGAGGGCCAAATAATCAGTGCAATTATTTGGAAGCAACCCCATATTTAGCTTAATGTCCACTTGCTTATAAATTATTACATTACTAAGAAGTGGCTCGAATATGCATGAACATGTCATGAATGGATAGGGTTCGTTCTTCTGGTCAAATTGGTACCTCATTTGTAATTTTCCGAGTACCGACGAATAATTAGTGAATTGAATAATTATTCAAATTTAATTCTTTTCACCGATTATCGGTTAACATCACAGAGAAAAGTTGTTGTCATGATGTGAACTTAGCATGATTAGATAGCATTGTAGTTGCTGATCATTTTGATACATTGTACACAAATTTTGGATGAACCAAACAAAAGTTATTTCATTTGTAAAACAAAAGAAAAAGAAAACTGGGAAAGAAACTGTGTAGCCGGCCTGTGGCCCGGTTAAGCCGGTTGAGGGGCCGGCCTGCTAACAGGGGGCTCCGGTTTCTAGCCCGGCTGGGCCGGCTAAGAGGCCGGGCAGGCAGCAGAGAAACCCGGCTTGTGGCCCGGTTGAAACCGATGCAGGGGCCGGCTCGGGGCCAGAGAGGAGCGGCCCACGGCCCGGTTAAGCCGGCGTGGCGGCCGGCGAGCCAGCGCGAGGGAAAAAGGCAGGAAAAAGGCCGACGTGCGTCGGCTGGGATTCGATCCCGCGGGCGCGCGCATGGACGCTCGTGGCTGCTGCCACTGGACTAGCTCGGTGCTGGTGCTAGGTAAGGAATCTACTTCCTTTTGTGGTGCTCGCGTGGGAAATCTGACGAAGCTAGAACGAGAACTGTCGTTCGTCGTGCTCGAGCTCAGCCATGGCTGCATGCTCGGGACGGATAAGATGCAGCGAGAGAGGGGAGAGGGGAAGGCGTGCTACAGCTCGAGATGCTCACCACGGACACGTACGGGGCAGCGGGGACGGCGGGGGCGCACGAAGATGGCCGGAATCGGGCGGCGGCGCTCCGGACGGCCGCGGGGAAGGAGAGCACAATGCGGTTGATTGCGGGACTCCGGCGTCGATTCCTTTGGTGGAGACGAGCAGCACGGCGAAGCGGAGGTGCGGGTACCCTTGGCTTGGCTCGGGAAGCTCCCGAACGCCGGCGATGTGGCGGCGACGACCGCGGCTAGGTTTTCGCCATGGAGAGCTCGTGAGAGTGAGGGGAACGGGGTGAGTTCGAGGGGAGAGAGCACAGGGCGGTCACGGGGTGCTCTCCCTCGCCTCAAGTGCACAGCACGAGCCAGGAGGGCGGGCAGGCGACGCGCGGGTGTGACGCGAGCTGAAGCTCGGTCGCTACAGGGTGAGGGAGAAGATGATTTCACAGATCAGTCCCTGGAACTTTTGAAAGTATCACGGACAGGTCCTTTTCAATACTGGAGTCACTGACTTTGAACTAATTGGGCCACTTAAACTCTTCCAAAAATTGTGCAAATTTTTGTGGAGCCTCCTTGTACCTTGGGCAACCACTCATAAAAATTGCAAAGCATTTGGAGGTCATTTGCTTGGGGAAAGAATAAGAAGTTGCTTATAGGCATTTTTAGAGAAATTCCAAAATAATAATCTTTTGGAATTTAAAGTAAGTCCAAAATATTGATTGGAGCTCTCGGAACTTCCTCGACAAATATACAATGTCAAGGTACCTTTGTTTAGCAAGTTTGAGTGCTCTCATTGTTGAGAGAGTTGGTTGTAGCATTTTTCAAATTGGTTTTCAAATGTTGCCCGAAACAGAAGTGTGTTGTTTAGCAATTACAATTTAATGCAAGGATGCATGTATGCCATGATGTACATGAAGCAAAAGTGGAAAATTTATACAGATTTTCAGGTTCTCAACGTCGGGCTGTTACAATTCTACCCCCCTTACAGGAATCTCGTCCCGAGATTCTAAGATTGCGAAAAGAAGTCGGGATACTCCTCACGAAGACTAGACTCTCGTTCCCAAGTTGCTTCTTCTTCAGAGTGGTGAGACCACTGAATTTTGAGGAACTTGGTGGTCTTGTTGCGGGTCTTCCTTTCGGCTTCATCCAAGACGCGGATAGGATGCTCACGATAAGTGAGGTCTTCTTGTAGATCTAGCTCCTCATGATTGACCCATGGATAGGATCCTTGAAACAACGGCGGAGTTGGGAGACATGGAACACATCATGCACATTTGGAAATTTGACCGGTAACTCCAACTTATAAGAAAGATCTCCTCGCTTTTCCAGGACGGTGAACGGACCAACATAGCGAGGGGCCAATTTTCCTTTATTCCGAAGCGGCGAACGCCTCGAAGGGGAGAGACGGAGATAAGCTTTATCACCAATTTCATAGTGAATTCCTGATGGTGCTTGTCATAGTAGCTCTTCTGCCTAGACTGAGCAATCTTCAGATTCTCTCTTATGATTCGAACCTTCTCCTCAGCTTCATTGATCACATCGGACCAAAGAGTGCTCTCTCTCCGGTCTCGGACCAATTCAGAGGAGTGCGGCATTTTCTTCCATATAGAGCCTCGAAGGGAGCCATGCCCAGACTAGCTTGATAGCTGTTGTTGTAGGAGAACTCCGCGAAAGGGAGATACTTTTCCCAACCTTGGCCAAAAGAGATGACACATGCCCGAAGCATGTCTTCCAAACTTGATTCACTCTTTCAGTCTGACCATCAGTCTGGGGGTGGTAAGCGGTACTGAAGTTGAGACGGGACCCCATAGCAGTTTGGAAACTGTGCCAGAACTTGGAGACGAAGATACTTCCACGGTCCGATATGATCCTCAAAGGGACCCCGTGCAATGGAACAATACGAGCCAAATACAACTCGGCAAGTTGACTTGCCGTATCTCGTCACGGACTGGTAGGAAGTGGGCAACCTTGGAAAGACGATCAATGATTACCCAGATTGCATTGTTGCCCTTAGGAGACCTGGGAAAACCGGTGATGAAGTCCATCCCATTTCCACTCGGGACAGCAATAGGGCGGAGAGTGCCAGGAGGTCTTTGATGTTCAGCTTTTACCCGACGACAGGTGTCGCATTCAGCAACAAACTTGGCGATTTCCCGTTTCATACGAGTCCACCAGAATTGTGGTCGAAGGTCTTGGTACATTTTGGTACTCCGGGATGGATAGAGAGAGGTGTATCATGAGCCTCCTGAAGGATCAGCTCTCTCAATTTCCGCTTCTTGGGTACCACTAGACGGTCACCGAAATAAACAACTCCGGATTCATCGACAGAGAAGCATTTGTACTTCCCGCTAGCAATATTGTCCTTGATTTTCAGAATACCCTTGTCACGCTTCTGAGCATCCTTGATCTGGTCTACAAGAGTAGATTTGATCTCCAGATTTGCTAGATAGCCGGAGGGAACCATTTCCAAGTTCAAACGGGCGAACTCTTCATGAAGGGCAGGTTGGGCCTTTTCAATCATCAGATTGTTGCAATAGGACTTCCGACTTAGCGCGTCAGCCACGACGTTTGCTTTGCCGGGTTGATAGTTCAGACTCACATTGTAGTCCGTGATTAACTCCAACCAACGCCTTTGCCTGAGATTTAAATCCGGCTGGGTGAAGAGGTACTTCAGACTCTTGTGATCCGAGAAGATCTCGCAACGGTTACCAAACAGGTATGGTCTCCATTGCTTCAAAGCATAGACCACAGCGGCAAGCTCTAGATCATGAGTAGGGTAATTGAGCTCATGCGGCTTAAGTTGGCGAGAAGCATAAGCCACAACATGGCCATCTTGCATTAGCACACAGCCCAAACCTTGTAGAGAGGCGTCACAGAAGACGACGAAATCCTTGCTTGTGTCCGGCAGGACAAGCACAGGAGCGGACGTGAGCTTGGCTTTCAGGGCTTGGAAGCTCTCTTCAGCTTCGGCAGTCCATACGAACTTTCTATCCTTCTTGAGAAGGTCAGTCAATGCCTTGGCTATTTTGGAGAAAGCTTCGATGAATCGGCGGTAGTAACCCGCCAATCCGAGAAAGCTACGAATGTCCTTGACTGACATTGGAGTTTTCCAGTCTAGAATAGCTTGAATTTTGTCGGGGATGACTTCCACACCATTGGCAGATATTACATGTCCAAGGAAGACAAGTTTATCCAACCAAAACTCACACTTGGAGAACTTGGCATAGAGACGGTGTTCACGAAGCCGTGTCAGAACCAACCGAAGGTGTTCATCATGCTCTTCGTCGGTTTTAGAATAGATGAGGATGTCATCGATGTAAATGACGACAAACTTATCAAGATAATCCATGAAAATGGAATTCATGAGCCTCATGAAAGTAGCTGGAGCATTTGTGAGACCAAAGGACATGACGGTATACTCATATGAGCCATAGCGAGTAACAAATGCCGTCTTTGGGATATCCTCCTTTCTGATCTTTATTTGATGGTACCCTGACCTCAGATCCATCTTGGAGAATACTCTTGCACCAGCTAACTGATCCAACAGATCATTGATCGGGGAATAGGATACTTGTTCTTGATTGTCACCGCATTCAACGGTCGATAATCAGAACAACGGGCACGGTAGAATCCCTCTTCTTGACAAAGAGTACCGGACAACCCCAAGGTGAACTGCTAGGCTGAATAAATCCTTCGCAACAGCTCATCAATTTGCTCCTTCAACAGAGCCAACTCTTCCACCGGCATGCGGTAGGGCTTCTTGGAAATTGGAGCAGTACCGGGAAGCAAGTCTATGACAAACTCCACACTTCGATCAGGTGGCATGCCAGGCAATTCTTCTGGGAACACATCCGGGAAGTCACACACCACGTGTATGTCCTGGATTTCAGGAGGGGACAAGCCTTCCATGAAACATAGGGTGATCTCCGGGGAGAGGGGATTGTCTGATGATGGAGGTCCTGAATATGTAGCCCAAAACTGCACATCGTAACCGGAAGGGTGGGTCACGGTGATGGACTTAGCAGCACAGTCGAGATTAGCATGGTATCTTGCTAACCAGTCCATGCCCAGTATGGCATCAAGGCCCTTCGACCTCAAGGCTATCAACGGGAAAGGGAAGGACAGGGATGCTATGATAATCTGGACCTCAGGAGTAACGCCATCGGTTTGCCATTTGGAGCCAGGGGTAGAGATCATCAAGGGACTGCTCATCTTCTCAAACGGTATTTGGTGATCTTTTGCAAACGCAATAGAGATGAATGAATGCGATGCTCCAGAATCAAACAAAACGGTAGCAAGATGGTTGTTGATTCGAAGCTCACCCATAAGGACGCCAGGATCCTCTTCAGCTTCTTCAGCAGAGACGTGGTTCAGGCGACCACGCACCAAAGGTCCAGCCTTGCCAGTTGGAGTGGCAGGGGCTCGTGCAGGAGTTATCGCGAGAGGTGCCTTCTGGGGGCACTCCCTGGAGTAGTGACCAGCCTGGCCACAGGTGTAGCAAGTGAGTCCAGGTGGAGCAGGTAGCATAGGACGGTACCCACTCCCGCCTACCCAAGTGTCGAAGTAGTGGGGCGCGGAGGAGGTGGCCTGTATCCTGCTCTCGGCATGAAGGGAGCACGAGGTACGGCGCTGTAGGGACAAACACCCTGCGCTTCTTGCTCTCAGAACCCGAGGAACTCTGGTGGTCCCCATGTGCGGGCCTCTTGGAAGCTTCAAGTTCCTTTCTTCCTTGCTCAGAGTGAAAGCCTGGTTGAACAGCTCCTGATAGGTCTGGAACCTGAAGGGCAACTCATAGCGAGCTGCGGAGTCAGACCCTTGCGGAACAGCTCTTGCTTGTCAGCATCATTGGTCACGTCCCTTGGGGCGTAACGAGAGAGATGGTTGAACTCACGACCATAGTGCGGAGGTCCATCCGTCCCTGTTGCAATCCAGGAACTCCCTCCTCTTCAATCCATGATGGCTGGGGAATGTACTCCGCACGGAAGGCAGTGCGGAATCAGCCCAGGTGAAGACATGGTTGGCTGGAAACAAAGCCACATGGCTCCCACCAACAGCCAGCAGCACCAACCAAGAGATAGGTGGCAAAGTTGACTTGTTCAGCCAATGGGACATGCAGCGCGGAGAACTTGCGCTCCAAAGCACGAAGCCAATCATCAGCTTCCAGTGGCTCCTTAGCATCAGCAAAGGTGGGTGGCTGCGAGCGAGGAACTCAGTGAGAGTGTTGCACTCGTTCCTCCGTGCATTCTGCTGCACCAACTGCTCAAGCAAGCGCTCATTGCGCCCACGGTTCTCCTCAATGGCCATCAAGACTTGAGCCATCGAGGGTGGTGGCGGCAGATCATCCTCATCATTGTGGTTACCGCGACCACCACGGCCTCCACGACCTCCTCGAGCCATTCTGGAGATTTGACAATGACACGGTTAGTATCTTTCTCCGAATGGTCGAACAATAGCATTAGCGTCTACACAAGTACACAGACTAGGGACGATAATACTTTGCGAGAAGGAAAACAACAAGATAGAACTTGGGTCAAAGATCAGCATCATGTGCTACTAGTGAGAGTTAAGAAATCACAACTTAACACACTCTAGTTGGCACAATCCGGGACCTTATGTTCAAGTCCGTGGGTTAAAACCCAAAGAAAGGATCAAAGATTGACTGGTAGAACATCTGAGTTGATTTGGGATTGTACGCAGCGGGAGCAACGTGACACATAACACTAAAGGTCGAACCCACCCCGTTTCTAATCATTTTGAAGTAACAGACGAGTAAAAACCTTTAAACTCAAATCGAGATAAGATTGCTCCGAGATTAGAGGGTAACCAGATAAGGAGTAAAAAGAATCCTAAGATGGTTTTCACAACTCATTTTTAGGTTAAAATATTTTCACAAACACTAGACTCAACATCGACCAGTAGAAGGGTTTCCTACAGGCAGTACTGCTCTGATACCAACTTGTGGCGCCCCGACCCGACTGTATACAGTGATGCTGTGTCACCGGTTAAGCGATACAAGCGGAGGTTACGGGTTTACCAATCCCCGGCCAAAACCTTTGGCAGGCGTTGCTGGGCACCCTCCAACAACACAACACCCCGATTGATGCCTTAACACGGGCGCAACTCAAGCATAATAGTAAGATCAAGACTTGTGGAACAACTGGCACATCACAGACTCTACGACACAAATCATATAGTTCAACTCTTATAATAGAGAAAGATAGCAAATGACAACAGAGGTCACAGACCCAACATTACAACATGCGGAAGCAATTTAGGTTGTTCTAAACAACAAGATCCAAATATGGCCTAAGAGGCCTACAGATAAACATCACAGCGCCAGCTGTTCCAGATGTCCCAAGCTGCCACCTGGGAACCCCAGACTACTCGTCGACGTCCACAAAGAACCCACCTTCGAAGTCGGTGAAGTCCTCCTCTGAAACAAAACAAACGACGTTGAGTTCGACGAACTCGCAAGATTAAGAGCTAATATATGCTCGATGAGGCTTTCAAGGTTTTATGGCTCTTTTGCATAAAGCTGATTTTATTTATAAAACATAACTCATGGCATCGACTAATCAGAATATTTTCAAAGAGGGGTAAGAAGTAACTCTTTCTTTGAGATCACCTTTCTCAACATCACCAACATCACCATTGTACCTGTTCATCAAAGGCACCTCCCCGAATCACCCTCGAGGAAGTCAACCTTACATTCGTGGAATTGGTACCTCTAGTACCCAGTTTTAATCATTCCGTTAAAGTTATTCTATGATCATCGTCCATTCCCAAGTCGTCCTTAACCGTGGACACGGCTTTTCGAAAAGATTTAACCCTGCAGGGGTGTACAAATGTTTGCCACGCGTACCGTCCGGCCCATTACCTGCGCATTAGCTCTCTTCCTTGGAAAGCCGGCTGGGTGGGAGCGGTGTCGACTTCTCCCTCGTTAAGGACTTTCCAGGATCATCAGTGGCGGTAGGGCTGCCAGGATCACAACACCCCGCCCCACGGCCACTTATTTTCCTAACACCACCATCCTCATCTCAGTTCAACCACCATCACGCACGCGCAAATGGAAAGCCAAACTAGAGGACCCTGGCTAGCCCCGCTCGAGTTATTTAGTCTATGAGGGTTCCTGCAATTGCATAGGCCTCACGCATGGTTGCACGCTCAGTCTTGGTTCAGGAGGTACAGAACTCGCACCTAGGCGGCAAGAACGAGACAACCCACCACATTCCATGTGGCCTCTCATCCCCACCTTCTTAGCATTTTATTATCCATCTCCACAATTCTCCACCATCAACATCACTGTCACAAGTTAACACCTGTTTCCAGCATTCACCATCCCTAGTACAACTAGGCATTTCACTAAGCATGGCTAAGCACTTGCATAGCATAGTAAGTATTCCATGGCCAAAATACAAACCTATGGTAATAGGAAGGTAAAACAGGTATTGGCAACAGGATTCTAATGCAACTAGTAGGATACTCTAATCCAGGCAAAAGACATTTAGAACCGCATGCAATATTATAGTGGAGAAAATAATTGCGGAAAATAGGATAAGATATGCTCAGAGGGGGGATTACGCTTGCCTTGTTCAGAGTGCTGGTAGTACTGCTCGGCGGGGTATTGAGGTGGAACCCCGTCTGCTTGATCTAACGAAGCACACAACGGAAAAACAAATCAATCACCACCCATGTGTACCATGCAATGCACAACCACATGATGACATGTCATGTTTATGCAATGATATCACCATAAGAGCTAGCTAACAATTTAAATGGAGGGCCAAATAATCAGTGCAATTATTTGGAAGCAACCCCATATTTAGCTTAATGTCCACTTGCTTATAAATTATTACATTACTAAGAAGTGGCTCGAATATGCATGAACATGTCATGAATGGATAGGGTTCGTTCTTCTGGTCAAATTGGTACCTCATTTGTAATTTTCCGAGTACCGACGAATAATTAGTGAATTAAATAATTATTCGAATTTAATTCTTTTCACCGATTATCGGTTAACATCACAGAGAAAAGTTGTTGTCATGATGTGAACTTAGCATGATTAGATAGCATTGTAGTTGCTGATCATTTTGATACATTGTACACAAATTTTGGATGAACGAAACAAAAGTTATTTCATTTGTAAAACAAAAGAAAAAGAAAACTGGGAAAGAAACTGTGTAGCCGGCCTGTGGCCCGGTTAAGCCGGTTGAGGGGCCGGCCTGCTAACAGGGGGCTCCGGTTTCTAGCCCGGCTGGGCCGGCTAAGAGGCCGGGCAGGCAGCAGAGAAACCCGGCTTGTGGCCCGGTTGAAACCGATGCAGGGGCCGGCTCGGGGCCAGAGAGGAGCGGCCCACGGCCCGGTTAAGCCGGCGTGGCGGCCGGCGAGCCAGCGCGAGGGAAAAAGGCAGGAAAAAGGCCGATGTGCGTCGGCTGGGATTCGATCCCGCGGGCGCGCGCATGGACGCTCGTGGCTGCTGCCACTGGACTAGCTCGGTGCTGGTGCTAGGTAAGGAATCTACTTCCTTTTGTGGTGCTCGCGTGGGAAATCTGACGAAGCTAGAACGAGAACTGTCGTTCGTCGTGCTCGAGCTCAGCCATGGCTGCATGCTCGGGACGGAGAAGATGCAGCGAGAGAGGGGAGAGGGGAAGGCGTGCTACAGCTCGAGATGCTCACCACGGACACGTACGGGGCAGCGGGGACGGCGGGGGCGCACGAAGATGGCCGGAATCGGGCGGCGGCGCTCCGGACGGCCGCGGGGAAGGAGAGCACAATGCGGTTGATTGCGGGACTCCGGCGTCGATTCCTTTGGTGGGGACGAGCAGCACGGCGAGGCGGAGGTGCGGGTACCCTTGGCTTGGCTCGGGAAGCTCCCGAACGCCGGCGATGTGGCGGCGATGACCGCGGCTAGGTTTTCGCCATGGAGAGCTCGTGAGAGTGAGGGGAACGGGGTGAGTTCGAGGGGAGAGAGCACAGGGCGGTCACGGGGTGCTCTCCCTCGCCTCAAGTGCACAGCACGAGCCAGGAGGGCGGGCAGGCGACGCGCGGGTGTGACGCGAGCTGAAGCTCGGTCGCTACAGGGTGAGGGAGAAGATGATTTCACAGATCAGTCCCTGGAACTTTTGAAAGTATCACGGACAGGTCCTTTTCAATACTGGAGTCACTGACTTTGAACTAATTGGGCCACTTAAACTCTTCCAAAAATTGTGCAAATTTTTGTGGAGCCTCCTTGTACCTTGGGCAACCACTCATAAAAATTGCAAAGCATTTGGAGGTCATTTGCTTGGGGAAAGAATAAGAAGTTGCTTATAGGAATTTTTAGAGAAATTCCAAAATAATAATCTTTTGGAATTTAAAGTAAGTCCAAAATATTGATTGGAGCTCTCGGAACTTCCTCGACAAATATACAATGTCAAGGTACCTTTGTTTAGCAAGTTTGAGTGCTCTCATTGTTGAGAGAGTTGGTTGTAGCATTTTTCAAATTGGTTTTCAAATGTTGCCCGAAACAGAAGTGTGTTGTTTAGCAATTACAATTTAATGCAAGGATGCATGTATGCCATGATGTACATGAAGCAAAAGTGGAAAATTTATACAGATTTTCAGGTTCTCAACGTCGGGCTGTTACATTCTTTTAATGCTGTTTTTAGACTGCCTCCAATTTGCCTTCCTGTGGAAGAACTTGGTATTTCTATCTCTCTCTTTGAGCCATGTTACTCTGGATCTTTGTTTCCACATCATCTCCTCCCGATGTAGAAGTTCATCCAGTTCGGAGCAAAGTTTACTGGCCTCTGCATCACGGTTAGCTGATCTTTGGCCGGACCAAATCTTGTTGAGCTTCTTCCTTTTTTTCTCTGGTCACATTACCAAAATTTTCTCTACTCCAGTCTTTAAGGTGGTCTCTAGTGGAGTTGATCTTGTCAATAATTCCCGACAGGGAGGTACCCGGAGGCAAGCTGTGCCAAGCGTCCTCAACGACCATTGACAGATTGCCCTCCCTCTCCCACATGTATTCATATCTAAAGGTTGCAGGAGCTTTAAATTGTTCAGAAAGGCCATCTAAATCCAGGAGCAGGGGAAGGTGATCAGACCTTGACGAGGAGATGTGTGTCAGCTTAGCCTTAGCATGAACAGCGGCCCAATCAGGGGAGGCTACAGCCCTATCAATACGAGCTCTGACATTCCTTTTGTCCTTCTGCTTGTTATCAAAAGTCCAAGGAGGGCCTACAAAGTTGATGTCATGCAGGTTACAGAAGGACAAAATTCTACGGAAATCTGCCATCCTAGCTTCAGATCTTCTAGTTTCAGAGAAATGCTCATGCTGCCATTTTGTTTCATTGAAATCGCCCATCATCAACCACGGCAAATTAGCATTTGGTTTAATTCTGCGCAAGGTTGTCCACATGTGATGCCTATCAGAACTTTTTGGTTCACCATATAGGAAGGTGCCCCGCCATTTCCGGCCATTGGGGATATCAGTCACTAACACATCAAAGTACCTCGGACCCTCCGATAAAACCTTTATTTCAACTTGATCATCCCAAAACAAAGCAATGCTGGTGCCTTTACCTTTGCCTATCTGCGTAATGCAGTTCCTGAGGCCAAGCCTCCCTTTCAACTCTTTTATTTTCTTATCACCTTGTCTGGTTTCACTAATAAAAACTACATTTGGCCTATAGGTGCGGATGAGCAGCACCAACTCTTGAACTGTGTGGGGCTGGCCCAGGCCCCGACAGTTCCAGGCCAAGATGATCATAGCTTCTGACAGGCGCCGTCATTCGCGCCTGTCAGTTGACCAGTAGCCCCGGGACTGGTTGCTTCCTTCTTTCCTCCACCCCCTGTGTCACCGTTTGCCTCTCTGTTGCAAGCAGTGTCCACCCCCCTCCTCTTCTTGCGTTCATACATCACAGTGTTGTTGTGCTCCTGTCCCAGCTCAGGCGAGCCAAGACGTTTCCCCAGCTTCGTTCTTTCCTCTTCAGCACCATTGTTGTTGTTCATCTTGGCCTTCAGGTTCTGCGAGACGATGATCGCAGCGTCCGCTGCCGCTAGGGCCGCTTGTGCTTCATCAGCAGCTTGGTTGTTGGACAGCTCGGCCTTCAGGTTCTGCGAGATGGTGATCGCAGCATCCGCGGCGGCAAGGGCCGCTTCTGCTTCATCCGCATCCTTGCTTCCACCTTCCTCTCTTGTGATTCTCTTCCACTTCTTCGTTAAAGGCGTCGTCTCGCCCGCCTTGCCGTCGGAGGCGGAAGACCTTGAGTTCGTCTCCGTCTTGGTTTTGTCGATGACGATCATGGAGGCGATGGAGCTGTTCGGGGTTGCAGTATCATGCCCGTTCTCTGTGTTGTCGATGGTGTTCAGTTTCGCCTCGCTTCCTGCACCTCCCGCGTTATCCTGGACCGAAAGCCGCCCAACGCCCTTGGCCACCGTGGTGACGATGGCCAGATGTGCCTGGGGCTCGCGAACGCGTCTCGCCCCGAGGGCCGCCACGTTCCGCCAGGGGGAGTCCATCTGGAGAGCGCGCCCGTTGTAGCCGGTGGACTCGGGGATGACCCACTGCCTCCTGTCGTCGGGATGTACCGGTGGGACGCCGAGGTTTTGCCTGTACCTCCGCCTCCTGATTGCTGGCGGCAGGTCACAGGCCGCCTCCTGGTGGCCAATCATCCCGCAGCAGAGGCAGAAGGATGGAAGGCATTCGTAGAGCACGTCGGCGACCACCTCCTCGCCGTTGAACTCGTCCTCCATGGTGATCCACCGCTGGAGAGCCCGAGCGACGGGAAGGTGCACCCTGGCGTGGAGAATCTTGTCGTTGATGTCGCCACGGGCATAGTTGTCGATCTTGATGAAGTGCCCAAGCTTCCTTCCCAGCTTCCGCGCCAGCTCCTTTGACAGGAGGTAGTACGGGATGTTCTTGAATTGGGCCCAGATGGGGAAGGACTCGAACTGCACCGTGTTCGGGTCCTCTTTCTCCACCAGCTTGCGGATGAGCACAGCGTCGGTCTGGTACCTCCATGGCCCTCCACGCGTGACATGGTCGTAGTCGCCTTCCCTGTTGAACTCAAGTACGTAGCGCCTATCTGCGAGTTCGTGCGACTCCAGGGAGCCTCTAATTTTCCAAACATTTTTCATGTAGCTCACCAATTGTCTTGAGGGATGTTGATCACCGAGAGGAAGACGCCAACAGCTAGGAGACGCACAGGCATCAGGCCGCGTGCCACGGCAAGGTTGACGGAGATGGGCGCACGCTCCTCGTCGGTGCGGTCGTCCTCCACGTGTTGCTTTCCGTCCCTCCTCCACGAGGGGCTGTCAGCCGCAACCCCACTGCCACCAGTGTCAGTGTTGAGGGGACTGACAGCAGCGGGGGTGGTGGTGGTGACTGCCGTCGCCATGGCAGCCGTCGCCGAGGACTTCTCACCGTGGGTCTCCATAGTAAGACGAGAGGGGATAGTGCAGGGAGGATCGCAGTGTTTGTGGTGGTGTATGGCTTGAAAATGGAGGACGAGATTTATAGCCAATCCGCCAGGGTCAGGTGGCTCTGCTAGAAGAAAGGAAATATCATCGGCGACGAATCCGCCTGCCATAAATCCGGCCATCACGACCGTGGAGGAGCCGTTGGGCAGGGAGGAGGGAATCGTTGATAGCGCCGGCTCATAGTCATAATCTCTCCGGGGGGGCGTGATCAGTGGGTGAATGACTGGCCTCGCGGCCAGCACCACCGTCTCGATACGGGGCACCGCAATCACCGCCATGGGGGCTGGAGCAACTGCGGAAGATGTAGATGACGGGGTGGCCGGTGGGGGGGGTGCCGTTGGGGATCTGTTCGAAGACCACAAAGTCGCGAATCTGTTGCGGAGGTGCGAGATGGATTTGTGTGGATTTGGGGATTTCTTGAGGATTGAGTGGAGTCTATCTCTGAACTCACACGGTAGGAACTTGGGGATCGCGAGATTGGAAATCCTGGGCGGATCATCGATATTGGAAGTAAGGATACGGGGGATCGGTGGGGGATCATCAATCACAGAGAGATTTCTCGTGGGATCGGGTATTTCGTGGTGGGATTGGGGATCGCCTTGGGGGGGGGGGGGGGGGGGCGCGGGAGCGGGACAGGCGAAGCGACATGTTCGCCTAAAAGCCGATGTTTTAGGTTGCACATAGCCGAAAATGATTTAGCCGATCTTGCCTTTTCGGGTTTGCTTACTCATATTAAGGATAAATTAAAAGGGCAAGAATTTTTAGATGTTAATAAAGTATTGCAGAAGGCTTTGGCGCAAGAAAATCGGGCTGAAGAAATTAAACAACACAGCCGGTTTAGTGACAACAAAAATAAAGAGAAGGAGAACCACACTGTTAATGCTTACAATTATGATAGTGCTTCGGCTAGTGAGGATGGCGTTGACATATGTGTAGCCGAATGGGTTCAAGCGCCAAAGTCAAATTCTTTTGCATGTTCTACTTTGAAGGCTACATCTGCTAGAAAAGAGGAAGTTAAGTATACTTTTGATTTCGGCAAGTGTGATATAATTTTTGACATATTGATGAAAGGAAAATTAATTAGAGTGAGAGAAGGTCATATTATTCCACCTCCAGGAGAATTGCGCAAAGGAGCTTACTGTAAGTTGCACAATTCATTTTCTCACTCTACTAATGATTGTGATGTGTTTCGACGACAGGTGCAATTGGCCATTAACGATGGACGATTGACATTTACAAAGAGTACTAAGAAGAAGCTCGATAATGATCCTTTTCCTATCAACGTGATCGAGTTTGAAAAAAAGAAAGTTCTTATTCGGCTGCATCAGACCGAATCTACCAAAGGAAAAAATGTGGTAGTTGATGATAGTGCTTCACCAGGAATGATCGAGCCAAAAAACCTAGAACCAGGAGTGTGGAAAGTCATTGGAGGAAAGAGACAAGCTCCAAGAATGAAGCCGACAGTGAGCATGTTGTTAAAAAAATACACATCATGCAAGGACAACAATGTGTCTAATCGGCTTGGAAGCGTTAAGCGTCCTAGGTCACCTTCTGGACATGGAGGTCATGAGTGATGGCGAAGGAATTCATATGACCAACAACCGTATTTTTTCATGCAGCCGGCTTACTGGGGCTGTACACCTCCTATGTATCCACAATTTTCTCCAAGGGGATTTTATCCTTGGACGCCATATACTACAGGATCAGAATCTTATTTTCAACCGGAGATGATTCCAGCGAGGTCTATGTTCAGAGCAAAATATTTTGAGAAAAGAACTAGATTTAGTCAGGAAGTGAGACCACGTGATCCCATGATAATTCATGGTAATGATGAGAAGCCGATCTTGGGAACTTCAAATTCACGCAGGAGGCACAATGCAAATGGTATAGTTTATAGAGGTGGCAAGAAGTTTACATGGGTGCCGGTTAGGCGTGCTGAAGCTAATCTTGTTAAAAGTTCAGATGATTTGGATGATTCTCATGCTCTGGAACTTGGAGAAGGCCAATCAGCTGAAGGTGTTAACAATACTACAGAGGCAAATAACTATGATGCAATAGGGAGTGGATCGGTGCAGAAAAGAGACGCTAAACATTTGGATAATACGTTTGCTGCATCCTCCAGTACGAGCCATAATACTGAATTAGTTAGCATGCATACCGATCCAACTATGAGAAACAACAGTTCACGTACATCCATAGGTTGGTCTCCAATTGTTGTTGGCACGTTTGATCAATATGGGAATCCAAGTGATAGAGAAAGCCAGAAAATTGCAGCCGGAGGTGTATCATATCAGCAGAAAAGTATTTTGGCCAGGGACAGATTATCTGAACCAAAAATAATACCACGTCAGTATAGGTCGAGAGACTCGGGGGGCAGCAGAATTAAGTCAGTTGCTCCAGGAACCAAACCAGGACCACGATGGTACCCAATGGGACTCACACACACTCAGAAACGGCGTGTACAGCGGCTGCGAGTTTTGGAGATGAAGCAGGAAATAGCCGAGAAGAAGTGTGAAAAATTGTCCAATCGGGAAAAATGTATGGTGCCGACATGGAGGAAGAAGTGCATTGCGGGAGTAGGGAGTACATCCACAGATGACACAATTACTGATCCCGCAGGTGACACGATTGATGGTGAGGATTCAGAAAATAGGAAGGAAATACTTACTGATATGAACGTGAATATGGTGTTCGAGTTTTCCGCTGAAATTTGTGCACTCAAAGCTTGAAGATGCTATGGCCGATATATTATTTCAAGTATCGTCCAAAGAAGATATGGTCAGTATAAAATATGGCCTTGAGAAAATTTGGCCAATGAGTTTTGACATTGACCTAAGCAGATTATTTGGCCGATGTGTTTTGTGAACATCGCCCTAAGAAAGTATATGGCCGGTGAAGTTATCAGCATCGACCTAAGGTATTGTTATAATGTTTTTGATAAATACAATTATACCAAAAACAAATGGTTGTGGAGAAATTATTGGTTGACATATATATTTGGACTTGCCATTTAGTTTAAAATGCAGGCTTGGTTATAGTCCAGTGCAGATGCCGCAGCGGATGTCAGGCGTGGCAAGCTATTTAACCAAGACAAATATACGAAGTTTGCATGGACTAGCAGCTACCGAGTAGAAGTCTTACACATGTTCTGAGAGATGTGCTGGGATAAAACGCAGCTGACTGGGACAAGTCCTGGCCGGATTCAGATATAAGCTGAGCTCAAACACAGGTGCCTAGCAAGGCTCGCTCGGATGCCAAGCTGTAGGCGTGTGGATTACAGACTTTTCAGCTAGCCAAGCCACGTATGGAAAGTGCACCAAGATTTCTATGTTTGTTGACTTAAACTAGACCGGATCAATTAGAGATAGGAATATTTTATTCGGCTTGCATGCCAAGGAAACGATCCGTGTCCTGTACGCTAAGACCAGGCTACCTATATAGAGAGAATTCCTTATTTGACCCTTGCTTAAAATCATCTTCCCTATTTGGCTCTACAAAAATATTTCTTCCCAATTTGACATCTTAACTTCACTTTCTTCCTAATATGGCCCTCTAGTGCATTTTGAAAATTAAAAAGACTCATTTGCCCCTGATAAATTATGTGACAAAAATGCTGAATTTCGTGTCGTTGTCGCTGGTGCAGCTAGCTAAGTATGCGCTAGCTCGTGCGCTTGTTGTTCCTTCGACTGCCATTTGCTTCGGTCGTGCGTGACAGAAAAAGAAAAGCCCACGCACGCGCGCATTGCTTGGATTCTGCTCGAGGCAGAAAACATCACACGATCGAGACTTTGCTTGAAACGATCGAGCGGACTTCCCAGTAGCTAGCACGTTGTACTGCTTTGCGTCGCATGGGTGTTCCTGCGAGTGCGAGTTCTGTTTCGGCTGCGAGTTCTGTTTAGGCAGTGAGGCCGCCATATACGTACGCGCACTGGCAAGTTCCAGCCGGCCCTCCGCTCCGCTCAAGCCAGCCAACGCGTTCTAAAAGAAAAAAAGGATTAAAACTCTGATCGAGACCAACCATTAGTTCCCGCATGTACGTGACCCTCTCACGTTACTACCTTAGGCCACGTTGCCTACATTTAATTAAATTAGCTCATCCCGTAAGCATGCTGCATGCATGGTTCAGATCAATAGCACATGTACAAGACGATACACTATTCTTTCCATGGAAGCAGATTTAAAATCTACATTGAGTTAGCGAAATCAATTAATTCGAAGCTAGACTTAATTTATTCAAATTAAATGATAAACGAAATTTCGGGTTATCACACTACCATTCCAATAGCCTACTCCTGTATGCGTAGTTCAAATGCCTGGTTTTTTATTCTGATTGTTTTTTGTCCAGGAGAGAGGAAAGGAGAGGACGAACTGAATTTTTATTGTCACATTATTTTTCAGGGGCAAAAGAGTCTTTTCAGTGCTGAAAATGCACCAGAGGGCCATATTAGGAACGAAATGAAGTTAGGAAGTCAAATTGGGAAGATTTTCTTTTCTAGGGCCAAATAGGGAAGACGATTTTAAGAAAGGGCCAAATAAGAAATTCTCTCACCTATATACTCCCTCCGTTTCGAAAAGATTGACTTCGTGGCAATTTTTTGAAAAAACCCTCGGTCTATTCCTGACCAAACCCGCGGTCCTCCGTCACGCTCTCTCCCCTCCGTCACGCTCTCTGCTCTCCGGCTGGCCGCCGCGGCGCGCTCTTCTCCGGCTCTCCGCCGCGCTGCCTCCCACCCCTACCATCAACCTTCCCTCCGCGCTCTCCCACCCCCACCTTCGTTCGCATCGCGTGCTCCTCTCGTCCTTCCCGCGGCGAATCTTGGAAAAGTTGGGACTTTTCAGTTCAAGCCGGCGATGGATTTGGCGTCGGCGAGGACGAATCCGCTCGCTACGAGGCCGAACGCGTGGGATCCGGACCACCACCAACACAAGAAGGGTGCCAAGGATACTGGACGCCAAGCTGCTGCCGTCCGCCCGTCCACCACGATGCGACGGAGGCGATGTGACGGACGGACCTGCGGGCAGGAGGAGAGATGATGTCAGCGCCCTTCACAGCCGCCAAGCTCCGGGCGCCGGTGGCCGCGTGATTCGGGCGGCGGAGTGGGTGCCGCCGAGCGAGCGCGAGCACGCGGAGGCCAGCCCCGAGGTTGGGGACGCCACGGTAGATCGAGGCCCCAGGAGGCAAGATTGACAGGGACGCCGCGCCGGATGTGGCGGTCCACGCCCTGCAAGCCGACCTCCGGTGCGGCTCTGTGCGCCGGCGACGACAAGGACGCCCATGCAAGCCCCCAACACCAACCACGGCGACCTCAGATTCTTCCCCGAGCGCCCAGTCCAGCAAGATGCGCGTCGAGGAAGA
This sequence comes from Poa pratensis, assembly GCA_947311845.1. Classification (NCBI taxonomy): domain Eukaryota; kingdom Viridiplantae; phylum Streptophyta; class Magnoliopsida; order Poales; family Poaceae; genus Poa; species Poa pratensis. The sequence continues at coordinate 35,021,558 of CAMZMU010000088.1, forward strand.
CCTGGTGGTCTACCTGAGCTGCCTCCTGCGCTCACTCCGGCCTGCTGCTGCGAGGTCCGGTCTCTCATCTCAACCATCATGCTTGGATTCTTTTTCGCTGTTGAATCAATAAACGTGTGTGTGTATATCAATACAAAGCATACCTGCTTGGTTTGATAGATGCAAATCGATCAAAATTGTTGGCAGTGCTGATGAATACGCACTGGATCAATGAGTATTTATGCATCTGAATCAAACCTGTATGGAGTTCAACTTGGGCAATATATTTTGCACAATTAGTTTACACAAAATTATCAGTAGTAAAACTGCAGGAGCTACTAAGCTCTTCATAGAACCATGTGTAGAGCTTGCAAGGATTGAAAATTTCACTAGATATATATGGTCATATACATTCACCACGTCACCAAACCAAAACTGATCCAAAATTTGACAAACGGTTGTTGCATGACAGTTAACTCTAAAACAAACACAGGTACAGTATCTCAAATCTGTAATTGCTGTAGCTGTTGCTGTATTCCTGAACTGTATGGAGTATCATCATGTGCTTCTATCCTCATGTGCTTCTTGCTGCTTCTCTTGCTACTTGAAGGCTGCTGCTCTTCTCTTGCTGCTTGGAGGCTGCTGGTGAACATTTCTTGCTGCTTGGAGGCTGCTAGTGCTATTTTCTTGTTGTTTGAAGGCTGCTGCTCTTCTCTTGCTGCTTGGAGGCTGCTGGTGATCATTTCTTGCTGCTTGGAGGCTGCAGATGATCTTTTCTTGGTGCTTAGAGGCTGCTGGTACTCGTAGGGTGTTGCTGCTGCTTGAAGGCTGCTGGTTCTCTTTTCCTGCTGCTTGGGGTTTGCTGGAGCTTCGAGGGTGTTTCTGCTGCTTCAAGGTTGCTGCTGCTCTTTTCCTGCTGCTCTATTCCTGCTGCTTCTGCTCTTTTTCTGCTGCTAAGATTGCTTCTGCCTCTTCTATAAAGGCCATGGTCTTCCCCTTCTAGACTCAAGTTGAGATCGAGTAGCATCTCTTCCCCTGTGAAATAAGGATCAAAAGATAAGTCATCTAGCATTTGATCATGTGACCTTTTGAGCTAAGATGACAAGTGAGAGAGCTAAGATGAACTTGATGTAGCTGAAAAGGAATTATGACTAAATGTAATCTGGTGCAGTTAGTACCTGCTGCTTCATTATTGACTGGTTCAGGCTGTTCTTCCTGTTGATCTTCAGGACTCATGTTGAGACCAACCCCAAACATCATCGCGGCGGTGGTGAGGACTCAAGTTTATCTAACTGTGACACAGGCAAGTTGAAAAGCAAAGTCAATGAATTCAAATGCTATTTAGTGTTTCTAGTTTATCTAAGGTTTACATGTTTTTTGCTCTTTAAATTGGTTTACAGCTCCAAGGCAACGATGTTACTTGTTGATGACTGTCACTTGCCTCTACTAGCAGTACTGGAGTGTTTGCAAAATTCAGAGCATATGTCCAATTTCTTATGACAAGGTACAGGTACGAACATTTAATTGAGTGAAAAGCTACTGCAGTTTCTTGTTGATCCGCACGCCATTACTGAAATACAACAGCTAAGTTGTTTCAATTATTTAAACACTGCAACTCATTGTAAACATGCGAAAGACTGTGCAAGTCTTTTAATATCCACATCATCCAGTCAACTGAACCAATTTCTTTGAGCAACCAACAAGAATAAATTCAGAATAGTATCCCAGGTGCACATGATTTAGGGTACTGTCATTTTTCAGAGTTTTCAGAGTTTCGCATACTATCATTGAGTTTAAGCATGTGCTTGTTTCCTTGATTCACATCATGTACCCGTACAATGCTTGTATACAAAGTATGATGACAACTATAGGCTCTTTACACCATTTAATCAAAATAATAGCACTTGATTTATGGTTTGGTACTTAACGCTCCAAACAACAATGGCTCAGGCAGTGTTAAGTTAACCTGAACAAAGCCTATCATATGCAGACTAAGGGAAGATACATATGCAGACTAAGGGAAGAGCTAAAAATTCAGATGCAGATGCAACAGTTAGATCAGTTACATACTCCCACATTACGATCCTTGAGTCAGCACAGATGAAACAAACTTGGTTATTGGGTAGTGTCCACATTTGTGAATTTTGCCTTGCAGGAATTTGAACTAGTGTATGATGAATTGTGTACACTACAGCTCAATTGTGTTCAGAATTACTCCAGTGTATGATGTATGATGAATTGTGTACACTACAGCTCAATTGTGTTCAGAATTACTCCAGTGTATGATTTGCCTTGAAGGGATTTTGCTTGGGCAAAACTAACCACTGGGAGCAGAGGGCCAGAGGCCGACGGCGGGAGCAGAGGGGCTGAGGCGGCGGGAGGAGGGGATGATCAGCAGCGACTTGGACGTCCGCGACAGGGCCTGGACCTCGAGATTGACAGACCTTCCTCTTCCATGGCCTGGAGCTGTACAGCCAGCGGAGATGGAGGCGCACGGCGGCCGGCAGAGGAGCTTGGGTGCTCTGGCGGCTTGGCCGACGAGGATGATGCCGCGGAGGGCAACCTCCACGTCGGGGACGGGGACGTGGCGAGGGGGCCAGAGCGGGAACGGGAGCGGCGGTACCAGCCCTTCTCCCCCGCGCCGGCGCCGGTACCAGCCCTGCTCCCCCGCGTCGATACAAGCCCAGCTCGAGGAAGAGCCGTGCCGAGCGGAGGAGGGGATTGGGTGTTGCCAAGGAGAACGGAGCGGGAACGGGCCGCTGCTCCCCCGCTCCTGTACTAGCCTTTCTCGAGGAGCCACGCGGTGCTACGGCGGATGGCGGACAGCCGGGAGCGGCGGACGGCGGGGAGGACGAAGGACGGAGCTGTGCTTTTCAAATTGCAGGACGAATCTGTAAAGTTTTTAATGTACGAAGGGGTTTTTTCGAAAACGTACTCTGTGCTACGGCCGAGTCAATTAAAACCGAACAGAGGGAGTAATAGGTACACGGCCGATTGAAGAAAGACCCCCAATCGACATTCATAAAAAAACCATTCTACTTTCATGTATCTTTTTTATCGTATCCCTTTTTATTTATCGTTTCTTCTCCTGCCGAGCTCTAGCAACCCTAGGGTTTGGCTTATCTTTGCCGTTTTGCGCTGAAAAGCGGTCGTCCCTCCTTCACGAAAGCGAGTGGATCTTTGTTACTTTGCTCGGAAAGCAATCGTTTCGTCGTCACGAAAGTACGACGGTTATCGTGGTGCTGCGCGGTAATTTTGCGTGGCAACAGAAATGATCTTATACACCCATTTTCCTTTTTCTGCCTCTAGGTCCAGCGCATGCAAACGTAAGTTTTATGCAAGTCAATAATTCAGAAAAAAAATAGTAAAATTACATATAGGTAAACTGACTTTCGTAGGTAGGCACGATGCGTCAACTGACAAACAAATTCTCAGCTGATCGAGTGTCAATCATGCCACAGAAAAATCACAGAGGGAAGCCATATAGGGACTGGTCCTCCGTGGCTCCGTTACCGGAGGCAGGCAATCCTATATGCAGCCATGATAGTTTTAAAAAACCCGCAACAAGATGCGGCCGCCGCGGCCACCTTGTCAATGCGCCACCTAGGACGGGGACGACTGCGCTGACGCCGTACCGCAAGACCCTGCAGCAGCAGGCTTGTGAATTGAACGATGTCTCTTACGTATAGGTACCTACTATGAACCACCGGTGCGATGAGCACTCCCGTGATTATTTTGTTTGTACGCATATGTTCAGAATATATAATCTACTAATTGGTTCACAATACCCTTGCCCACTTTATTGAGAACAGTGTGGTATACGTTTCGGGAGAGACAATTTCTGTTTCCCGATTAAAAATTGTGAAGATCTTTGGCTAGTTGACATCATTTTCATGTATGAGAGAGAGAAAGAGGTGTGTAATGGCAACACGAAAGGAACAATACGGTATGGCTGCTGCTTAGTCAGGTCCAATTATCATATAATGAAACTATTTGAGATTATATCTTGCCAATTTAACATGGACGTACACAAGTACCCGAGAAAAGGTCAATGCATGGCATGGTCAGAAGCCAAATTACAAGATGTTGACCGAGGGGCGGCTTTCACCATTCTACAATTCAAGTCGTTGCAACAAGCTTTGATCAAGTTGAATGGTCATTGTAAGACTAGTACTCAACAAGAACTTGACGTTATTCATGTACGTATATAGTACTACTGAGGTGATTCCTAAGGCAAGGGAAAACAGCCGCCTGCACAAGCCAGTTACACAACAGAGAAGAGTATGATGGAGCGATCATCCTCTTCTGTCATCCCACCAGCTGTTGCTATCCTGGTAATCATACTCATTTGCTGCTCCTTGCCCTGCTCGGTGGCCATCCAAGGTAATTGATTCACATTACACTAGGTTAATCAACTAGCGTTCGGTAATAACTCCTTGCAAATTATTTCGTACTCATTTAACATGTCGTTATGTGCATCTGCAGTTCACACGGACGGAGACCGATTGGGTGCGAGTCCTACACCGCCGTTGTCCCCGCCGGCACCGCACGGGAAGAACAACCGCAGGCTCTTGCAAACATCATTTGTTCATACGAATGGAGACCGATCAGGAGTAGATCCGCCGTCGCCGGTTCCGGGGGAGGAGCGGAGCCATAACCCATAGTTATGAATGTTTATCTCTCTACGTCAAAATTTAGTGCATATTATGTTTTTTCGAAGTCAAACAGTTTGAAATTTGACCAAGTTCATAGAAAAAACAATAACATCTAAAATATCTAGTCAATACAATTAGATTCATCATGGTGGGTATTTTCATGTAGTATACATTTCGTATTGTAGATGATATCGATAATTTTCTGAATAAACATGGTCAACTTGCACATATTATAGCATGAGGGAGTGCTAATTACCCCTCTAGGTTATCCTTTTCCAGAACTTTGGATGTTTTTTTCGGATGCCATGGTGTGGGGGTCAATGATTATTGAGTCTCGGAAATATCAAGACATCGACGTGGAATGAAACCAATGGTGAAAAAGAGGATGAACATGATCGTTAATGACACCATCCGATAATTACCTACAGTTTTGAGCCACATGGAAATAACATATCATTCTTGTCTACAAAACATTAAGACGCTAAAAAATGGTGAAACCTTGTTCAAAAGATCCAAGATGGCAGACTCCGATAAATGTACAACCGTTGGCTAAAAAGTTGGGTAAAAGTAGAATTCATGAAAATGGAAGGTGAACATTCCTAGCGAGTACTCTCGGGCTAGCTACATCGGGGAGTATTATACACCAGTATCATGCATATGACTAGACACAGTGGAAAGTATCATACTATCATACATATGATACTACTCATATGATAGTAATCTATATTACTAAATTAATAATGGGTAGTAAAATATGTGAAGTATCATATAATACTGCATTAATTAGATAGCGAATCATCCTGCCTTGGAATGCGTCATGTTAGGTATATACCTATGATACCACTATCATATTTCTCATAATCAATTGCAGTGACATATTAGTTTTTTCCAGATATTGCATGCACGATACCGCACCTCACTATGGCTAGTCTTGTATGTACACTACTACAAACAGACAGTCCTGAATTAAAATCATTGTTCGGACACGATTTACGAACCCTCACCATGCACGGTTGCCGATGGACTGTCATCGCACACGATTTTCAAAATCGCAAATCGTGTGTGATGGCGGATGACCGCACATTATTAATTTGTTTGAAAGTGTGCGATTTCCGACGGCTTCATGCATGGTTTTTATAGTGTCATATAACAGTGAAAATAAAATAAACATTTTTATATGAATGGAAAATAAATAAATATAAGATCATAGTATGTATAACCATAATTGTCTAGTGTGTTGGCTAGTAATGTGCCTGCTTGCGTGACGACTCGTGAAAATTGTTACCTTTTTCTTCCAAAACAATGAATATATCCAAGTTACCTAAAGGGAGAAAATAAAATCCGGTACTGCTTTGAGTATTAATGAAGATACCTATGATTATGGAAATTTGGTACTGCGTACTAGTTTTGAAAGAAGATGAAAAAACTCGTCGAAGCTTATCTGATTCAAAGGAACTTCTTAAGATTTTTGAAGCATTTTATTCTAAAGGAATTTTTCCTACATTGCTCGTTTGATTCATAGGATTAGTTCCTATAGGAATTTTGCTCATAGTCATTAAATCATTGTACTACATCCCCTAGAAATTCTACCATTCACTCCAACCTCTATTTACAATTACTTTACTTTTCTTTTGCCATCAAACATAATTGTTCTTTCCAAAGGATTCAATTAGGCATGACATTTCCAATCCTGTGGGTTTCGTATTACTAAACTTTTCCTATCATATGAATTAAAGAAGCTCTCAAAATGATATAGTTTGAATATCTCGACGGGCAAGGAGTTCAAAACTGCAAAACGGTTCCTAATTTGGACTTGGCATATACTGTTATTCACTGAGTATATGTGTTTTGACTCGGTGAACCACTAATTACTCGACTACATCTAATTTCTTTTTTATGAAAAAGGCAGTTACCCTGACCTCTAAATCGAATAGATGCATACGGCTTGCTTTATTTCATTTATGTTAAAAAAATAGTGAAAAAGATTTACATCAATCTAGACTAAAGCCTCCGAACAAGGTGACAAAGCACCACCTACTAGCACAACAATAGAGTAAACAAACGAGGGCTTATGCCTCGGCCACAACCATCACTGGATCACGATTTAAATCCGGAATTCGGAAATAATGCCTCATGCGCAAGCTCCGGATGTCGCCTCCGCCATCTTCCGTGAACCCATCTCCAGGGTAAAGATCGAAACCAACACCCTCGCAAGACAGACATCGTCACCACCCCGCGCTCCTTCATCAAAGCGCTTCCGCCACGAAGACCCTATTGTGCCATGACACAGGGACCCGCCGTTGTTGATGTGGTAGATGGCACTCTGCTCCACTTCTTCGAACACCACCAGCTACCGCTGGTCTCAAAAGTTCGGTCCAACTCCCACATGTTGCCCCAGAAAAAAAATGACACTAAGCGCCGCCAGCGTCCGACCCTGAAAGATATCTAGTGTTTTTCCCGGAGCGGTGTGGGTGGGAGTTCAAACTGCTTTGTCGACGCTCACAGGTGCCACCGTCGTGTTCTCCAGCCGCCACTAGAGGCTCCAACAATCCGACATGCCCACCATGATCCAGACCGTCTTGTACACCTCGCGCACCTCCCGCGTGCCGCCCCAGCATGAAGCCAGGCCCAGGCCTAAGGCACCTGCCGAAGGATCCAAAGATCTAGCTTGAGTCAAGGTGTGTGGAGCTGCGTGACGAGAACACCGCGTCGGTCGCCGAACTCGCCTCGCCCGACGCGGCACCGCATCCCCACCAGGGAACATCACACTGCTCCGTCGAATTCCGGGAAGAAGCCCTAGATGGTTGGAGTGGAGGCTATTTATGCCGAGATCTGCCGCATTAATGCCACTGCCACCGTTTGTGGCATGGGTTTTGCCCGAGCACATAATCCGGTGGCGGCTATATGGTGCCCGAGCACATAATCTTGTGTCACCCTATAGACGACGCCGAGAACGGTATAATGACCTCCAGACACATCCTGCTCGAGAGTTTGTCTCCGATTTGAAAAGTGCGTATGCGGTTTAGATAGACTAATCTATATTTCTTATAAAACAAAACCCAACTATCTTAAATTAAATTTGTCTATCTCTAGATGCAAGGTGTCCATATCATACACTATTTGAGTCATTCATTTATCCATGTCATCCCACATTTATTAATAAAATTATATTCATACATTATTTAGCGGTTAAATATACGAACATTTAATGGTGATTAAATTTAGATTCTCGACTATTGTGCCAAATCAAATCCTTCATATTCCGTGAAAAAATCCGTAATACATTTTAAAACAAAATATCTGCTACAACGCGCGGGATACCTTTCTAGTTTTCTTGTTTTTTTTTAGGTGCGACAACTTGTGTCGAACAGTATTTCATCTACAATAAACAACCTTACTCTTTTTCTCTTCTCATCTTTCTTTTCAGCATCACCGCAATAATTGTTGGAGCGTACTGGAAATGGTCTAGTTCTTCGGAGGCGGCGGTGACTGCTGTTTACTAAAATTTCCCTGCAGAAGTTTCCTGCCAGCCTCAAGACTGGAAAAATGCAGGGTTCGTCGGTCAATATACCGGAATATATGGAATTTCGACTTATAATAATGACTAGTAGCTCCGGCAACAGGCCACTTTATGTGGGGCACATGGAAGTATAATTATTTTGAACAACATTTTCAGCGGGAAATTATATAGTATATATGTTCGTTCAACACCCTGCGTAGTGATGTGTGACGACTTTGACCATTAACTGGAGTCGATGCGACTTGCCAATCGAACGCCGAATGATGGCAAGTACAGTAGTGAACAGCCTGAATTCAGGTTATCTGTGTATATAAGCGACGAAGGTTTTTCCTAAAACAAGCCAAATAACTTGCACAAGTCTTGTCACTTGCGAAGAAACGTTAACTAAACAAGAGGAGATGATGAAACGATCGTCCTCTTCTTCTTCCTCCTTCGCACGCACAGCGGCGATCCTGGCTATCATATCAATATGCTGCTCCTTGCCGTTCTCCGCGGCCCTCCAAGGTAGTTAATGAAGAACATATTTGTTCAATCAATTCCGTATGCTAGCCCGCACTAATGAATTATAGCGAGCGAGGCGCAGCTTTATGCAAGTTCTTGGGTACTCTATTTATCATGTCATCTGCCTGCAGCTCACACGGACGGAGACCGATCCTCGGGACAGAGCCGTCTAGCGTCCTGGCACCCGCCGGCGGCGTACAGAAAGATCACACGCAGGCTGTTGCAAACGTCCCTTCATACGGACGGAGACCGATAGTCCTCCCTCGCCGAATGGGCACACCAGCCCTAGTACCCATTGTTGTTGATGAGGCAACCTCCACTATACTCACTCCACCGGGTGAGACCCAAGAAGGCTGTTTCGAACATCCCTTGCGCTGGCGTTATCGATGCAAAGGATGAGTACTCATATTTATTTTTTAAAGCTGAATTTTGCTAAGCAAAAAATGAATGGTTGTAAGTAATGTATGTTTTGTGATTTAAGGAATCTATTCATCATTTTTGGTTTATCACTCGTCCCTTTACCCATCTTGTTTGGAGGATAGTAAAGTTTAGTTTTAACCAGCACACAATTCGAGAATTAGTTGCTTGTGGTAAATAAAATAAAGAAAAGGTGCGCATTTGTGTATCTGAATTTCTGTTGTGTTATTTTTCTCCGAACTGGGTAACAGAGCCCCGCCTCTGTATCAAAACGATGCACACGACTTTTTATGACAAAGTTTAAAAAAAATACAAAATAAACAAATCTGAGGCAACATGCCACGTGAGAGAATCTCCAACAGACTACCACTAACTATATAGTAAAACGAAAAATAAAGAGAAATTACACACATTTAGGCAGAGCCTCCAAGATGGAAATGTCATACGTGCGCCGATACTAATTAACGAGTCCAACTATGGTCGGCCCGGATTTTCATCAACAAAAACGAGTTTTGAGCCACAACCTTCGACAAGGGCACGACGCAAACGCGCCACGGTATTGCCAAAATGTTCTCAGCAAAGTGTGCAAACTCAAAGTTAAAACATCTATCATCATCACCTGTCCAGCCAACAACATATCACTAACCAGACATCGCTGGAGTAGAAACTCGAAGCTGATGACGTCACATACCGTCACATCCCCAGCCATTGTTGCACCACGTTCGATCGAGCAGCAACAAGTATGACTTGACATCGCGGATGAAACGTCGCGTGTAGCACCCAAAATTAGGCATGACTTGACGCCTTCGTATGAGACGCCACATCGCCTCCTCCGAACAGGCTAGGGATGACTGGACAATGACTTAGTATTTATTTTTCAATAAAGACATGATATTGACTTATACTGGAACATATGGAAATTTCGACTTATGATTATGACTAGTAGCTCCGGCAGCAGTACACGTTACGTACGTGGGGCACATGCAACTACCAATCTTTTTAAGACACTTGTGATTATGTGTGTTCGGTGTAAAACCGTTGTGCAGAAAGAACAACCTTTTCAGCGGGAAAATATATGTGCGTTCATTCAACACCATGCATGCGTAGTGATGTGTGACGATTTTGACCATTAATTGGATTCGTTGCATGCGACTTGCGAATTCGTTGGCCGAATGATGGGCAACTACCGAACTTAACGCTATCTGTGTATATATATAAACAGCGGAGGTTATCCCTAAGGCAAGCGAAGAAGAGTGAGTTTAAGAAGAGGATCGGAGATGATGAAACGATCTTCCAGTCCTTCCTCCTCCGCACGCACAGTGGCGGTCCTGGCTATCTTTCTCGTATGCTGCTCCCCGCCCTGCTCCCCGGCCGTCTAAGGTACTCCCTCCATCCACAATATATAAGATGTTTTAGAGATTTTCCACATTCAAATGTGTACATATCTGGTACGAATCTAGATAATATGTGAAACAGCTAAACATTTTATATTAATTGTGAATGGAGGGAGTAGTTAGCAAAGAACATATTTTGTTTAATCATTTCCGTACTAGCTAGCTGGGAAGGGGCAGCTTCTTCTATGTTCTTGGGTACTGATCTGTTCATCATGTCATGTGCCTGCAGCTCACACGGACGGAGCCCGATTCTGGGGAAAGAGTCCTCCAGCGCCATGGCACCCGCCGGCAGCGTACGGGAAGATCACACGCAGGCTTCTGCAAACGTCCGTATTTCATACAGACGGAGACCGATTGGGAGAGAGTCCTCCGTCGCCGTATGGGCACGCCCATCCCAATACCCATTGTTGTTGATGAGGCAACCGACGACAGTTTTTTTTTTTTTAGAAAAGGGGGTGCGGATCCCCGGCCTCTGCATCAAAGAGATGCACACAGCCTTCCGCAATTATTAATCTCCAAATTTATCAAATGTTTACATCTCATGGATCACTCAAAGTGGCTACAAAAATCAACCATTCAAACATAAGATCACTAAGCATCTATTCTTCTATGATGAAGCCACCCAGAACGGCTGAAGATAGCCCGCACGACTGCCATCATACGGGTACATCCAGCTTCCATAAGGCCACACTGATCCACACGAAGCAGGAAGGACCACGAATTGATCCAGTACAACGCCTTGTGTATAACCTGCAAATAATGGATAGATGATGATTTGTTAAAGACAATGTCATTTCGACAGTTCCAAATAGCCCATAAAATGGCCGCAACACCAATCCAAATTCGGGCTTTTTTACTCTTGTCTATCCCATTTAACCAGCTACCGAACATATTAGCAATACTGGTCGGAGGGTAGACATTAAAAGTAAAATGTACTAATCTCCAAATATCTCTAGCAAATGTACATTTTATAAAAAGATGTTCTACAGACTCGTCCGCATCACAGAAGACACATTTCGTACTCCCTGTCCATCTTCTTTTGGCTAAATTATCTATTGTCAGAAGTTCTTTTCTGTTGAGAAACCAAAGAAATTTTTTAATTTTTAATGGTATCTTTAATTTCCAAAGATATTTACGCAGATATCTAGTATGGCCATTTAATAAATCCTCGTAAAAGGATTTAACCGTAAACAAGCCATTTGAAGTTAGAGACCATCTAAATTTATCAGGTTCATCAGCTATATTTACCGTCATTAGCCTTTCTACTAATGTTAAGCACGCCGTTCTATTTTGTCCTTATAACGTCCTTCTAAAAGGCAAGTTAATAGGAACTGCCTCAAAAACATTCGCAACAGTACTGTTTTTGTTCAAGGCAATATCATATAACGACGGAAATTCATGCTGTAACGATACTTGTCCTAGCCAAGCGTCCTCCCAAAAACGAATCTGCTCACCATTACCAAGAATGAATTTACCCCGCTCAAAAAACTCATTCTTGACCTTCATGAGCCCTTTCCAAAATGGTGAGTCTAACGGTTTTGCTTGTACTTGGGCTAAAGTTTTACCGCCCAAATATTTGTTGGTTAACAACTCTTGCCAAACTCCCTCTTCATTCAAAAGTTTATAGAGCCATTTACTCAAAAGGCATCTGTTTTTTATTTCTAAAACCGCAATACCCAACCCACCTTGGTCTTTCGGTCTACACACTATGTTCCACCACGTGAGTCTATATTTCTTTTTATGTTGGTTGCTTTGCCAAAAGAAACGAGAGCGGTAGAAATCCAGTCTTTTTCTCACCCCTTTAGGTATTTCGAAAAAGGAAAGTAAAAACATTGGAAGACTTGTTAGCACCGAATTGATGAGCACAAGACGGTCTCCGTACGACAACATCCTTGCCATCCAGGCTGCTAATTTTCGCTCAAACCTATCCTCCAGTGCTTTCCATTCCTTGTTTAGTAGCTTTCGATAATGAATTGGAATCCCCAGATATCTAAACGGTAGTGATCCTATTTCACAACCGAATATGCGACGATACTCCTCTTGCTCCTCCTTAGCTTTCCCAAAACAATATAATTCACTCTTATGAAAATTAATTTTCAACCCCGAAAGTTGTTCAAAGAAAGTTAGAATTAATTTCATGTTCACGGTCTTCGCAATGTCGTGTTCAAGAAATAAAATCGTATCATCCGCATATTGGAGAATTGACACGCCACCTTCCACAAGGTGCGGTACTGAACCCCCCACTTGACCATCCTCCTTTGCACGAGAAATTAAGATGGCCAACATATCAACTACAAGGTTAAATAAAAGAGGAGACAAAGGATCTCCTTGTCGCAATCCTTTTAGTGTCTGAAAATAATGACCGATATCATCATTAACTCGTATTCCAACACTCCCTCCCTGAACAAACCTAGCAATCCATTCACACCACTGAGATGCAAACCCTTTCATGCGTAAAGTTTGTTGTAAGAAAGACCATTTAACCTTATCATAAGCCTTTTCGAAGTCAATTTTAAAAAGAACCCCAAAATTCAACTCAAAAAGTTTGTTGTCTGAAAATAGGCCTATATTGTTCTATTCGGCTAGCATCTTCCTTTTTGGGCAGCAAAGTAATAATACCAAAATTCAACTTAAAAAGTGGCAAGTTTCCTGCGCGCAACTGAGCAAACATTGCCATCAAGTCAAATTTGATAATACTCCAGAATTTTTGGTAAAACTCCGCTGAAATCCGTCTGGCAACCGACGACAGTGAAGCAGGCTGTTCCGAACATCTCTCGCCGACGCTACCCGTGCAATCAGTCGATGAGTACTTCTACTAATTTTCAATAAATGTTCATTTACAAAGCTATGAGCTACTTGCTCTGTCCCTGTTAGTAAGACGTTTTGGCAAGCCTCCTGTAAGAAGGGACGGAGGGAGTACAAGTTGGCATCTAAGTAGCACAAGGCCTCAGGCGCCAGTGTCTAAATCGAAATAACAGAATTGTCCTTGGTTGTGATGGCCACTATGATATTTTGTCTGGTTAAACCTTGTGCAACAGAAGAGCCATTTCATCCTTTTTTTTTTCTTCTAAATACTGGGACGAACTGTGTTGAAGATAAAATCATTGTGTGTGGACGAAATAGACCAACCAATCAACATGATGATCTCAATGAAGTAAGGCTAGCTTATCTCTGTCTTGAAACTTAAGATGAGATACCCTAAATATCCAAATATGCAGAAATTGGAGGAGACCAGGACGGACATAGTATTGACAACACAAGACCTTCAAAGAACAGATGGTTCGTTTTCTGTAAAACTGGGGCCATCACACATGCGACATGAATAATGTTCCATCAGATACTTGTTATATTTGGACATAGTAAAACTTTCGCAACTTCTTTGATTGCAGTGACCTACTGAACTGCCTTGCATGTCTTTCATACCTGGAATTACTAGATACGGCAGGAGGTTGCATTCGCACTCAAATGGGATTCTTCCTCTTGTCATGTTTGTGCAACAAGCATCGAATTAAGAACCTGACAGGAGGTTTCCCTAGCAGTCGGCGGGATAACGCTAAACTTTTTTCAAGGGGAAAAAATTTCTTTCGCTTATGATTGATGTGACCAAAATGTTGCAATAATATGAGCAACGAGCTTGGCGACACAAGTAGAGTGGGATATACACGTTTAGTTGACCGGACGCTTGAAAATGCAAATCAGCAAACACTGACCATTCGCAGGACAGGTGGCACACACTGAAACACTAGTACACGAGTACATGCATGCTACGGCATTAGTCCTTCGATGAATTTCCCAGTAGCGCTCCGACATTGACGACTTTGACCACCATTGTTAGTTGTACGATTGGCAAGATGTAGCAACAGCAAGTGTGCTCAAGTGCACTCGAGAGAGACGTCGGGAGGAGGAAGAAGGGAACTTTTTTTAGATAAAGGGCTTTTATTACTTAAAAGGTTTAAGCATTACACCCGGCCTCTGCATAACTAAGATGTACACAGCCGCCAGTTCACCAACACTCAAGTCGGACAACAAAAAATAAAAAGGCGAATTACATATCAAAATGAGAAATTGTAGATCCGCCTAGGCTGCTGGTAGGTCTATCCGGAGTCTATGTTGCCACCCATGCCGGGAAAATAACTCCCTGGCCGCAGCCTCCAGTCTCGACGCCACCTCCAAAAATAAGTCTCGGTGCTCCACACGCTGCAGGGATGACCAAGCTCGTAGCGTCGCTGTGCACCGGTATATAACCTGCATAAGAGAAGAATTTTTATCATTAAAAACCTTGTCATTTCTACATAGCCATAGCGACCAAATAACAGCAATCGCTCCCACCCTACTGAATAGTTTGAACCTAGGATCCACTCCATTTAGCCAATTGCCAAAAATGTTAGCAACGGATCTGGGTGGGTGTAAGGTAGAACCTATCTGGATGGCTGACCATATAGACCTAGCGAACTCGCACTGAAAGAATAAGTGCGTAATGGTCTCGTCGTGTTGACAGAAAACACACTTTTTACTTCCGTGCCAATTGCGTTTGGCAAGGTTATCTTTGGTGAGAATTACTCCTCGACGTAAATACCACGCAAACACTTTAGTTTTAGTGGTATCTTCATCTTCCAAAGTTTGTTATTATAAGCACTATCGACTGGAATTTCGGGTAGGATAAGCGCTCTATACATAGAATCAACCGAGAATTTGCCGTTCTTCGTCAGATTCCATTGAAACTTATCTGGACCTTCCGATAATTGGATTGAATCCAATCGGATGAGCAAAGCATTCCAAGATGCTTGTCTTGTTCCAAGTAAACTCCTTCTGAACGAAACATTTGGTGGGAAGTACCCAACACCTTCGCGATCGTGTCACTTTTGTTTCGAACAATAGAATATAGAGCCGGATATTGTTCTTTGAGGGTAGATTGGCCAAGCCAAATATCCTCCCAGAAGCGAATTTCCGATCCATCCCTAATTGAGAAAGACCATGTGGAAAAAAGAACTTCTTTGTAGCCATGAGGCCAGCCCAGAAGTGTGAATCGCCAGGTTTCCAAAGAACCTGGGAAACAGCTTGATCTCCGACATATTTTCTCCTAAGGAGGGTTTGCCAAACTCCATCTTCAGAAAGAAGTTTAAATAGCCATTTACCTAGCAGCGCTCTGTTCTTGACCTCAAGGTCATGAACTCCGAGCCCTCCTTGGTCTTTAGGGCAGCAAACCACACTCCATTTAGTCAGTCGATATTTTTTCTTCTCACATCCCCTTGCCAAAAGAATCTAGATCGGAAATAATCCAATCGTTTTAAGACCCCTTTAGGCAGTTGGAAGAATGAAATCATATACAGTACCATGTTGTTAGTACCGAGTTTATGAGAACCAATCTTCCACCCAGGGATAGGAGTTTGCCTTTCCAGCTATTTAAACGTAATTGAAGCCTTTCCTCCACCCTTTTCCATTCAGCATTTGTAAGTCTCCGATAATGAATCGGAATGCCCAAATAGTTGATAGGAAATTGTCCTTGCTCACAGCCAAAAAGCTCAGCATACAAGGCGGCGTTCTCTTGGGCCTCGCCAAAGCAAAACAATTCACTTTTATGGAAATTTATCTTAAGACCCGAAAGTTGCTCGAAAGCTGACAAAATCAACTTAAGGTTACGAGCTTTTTCGATATCATGCTCCATAAAAAGAATTGTATCGTCGGCATATTGAAGAATCGATAATCCACCATCAACAAGATGGGAATCACTCCTTCAATTTGACCCTCAGTTTTAGCGCGTTCAATCAAGATAGCCAACATATCCGCCACTATATTAAATAATATTGGCGAAAGCGGGTCACCCTGTCTGAGGCCTTTTTTCGTTTGGAAGTATTTGCCAGTGTCATCATTGACCTTAATGGCTACACTTCCTCCGGAAACAAAGGAATTAATTAACGCGCGCCACTCTGAAGAAAAGCCTTTCATTCTTAGGGTCTGCTGGATGAAAGACCACTTAACTTTGTCATAAGCTTTCTCAAAGTCAATTTTAAGAATTACCCCGTTCAGCTTTTTCCTATGTAGTTCATGGACCGTTTCATGTAGGACCGCGACTCCATCAAGGATGTTGCGACCTTTCATAAAAGCCGTCTGAGACGGACGAACCACATGATCTGCCACAGTGTTCAGTCGAATCGTCGCCGCTTTGGTGAATATTTTAAAACTAACGTTAAGTAGGCATATAGGTCTAAACTGTTGGATCCTTTCTGCCTCGTTAACCTTAGGTAGCAAAATTATTTCACCAAAATTGAGACGAAACAACTCTAATTGTCCTTTGAAGACAGGCGAACAATTGGAGCAAATCGGCCTTGATAACATCCCAAAAGTTCTGATAAAACTCGGCTGGGAAGCCATCAGGACCAGGAGCTGAATTATGTTTCATTTGGAAAACCGCCATTCTCACTTCCTCCTCTGAATAGGGTTTAGTAAGAAGGCTATTTTCCTCTCTGAAACCTGGGGAATGTCCGCTGTTCGGGACTCATCCAAGGAGAAATTCCTTCCTCTGGAGCACCGAACAGGCCTTTATAGTAATTTGTAATGTACGACTTTAGCTGTTCATGGCCCTCAATCGTTCCTTCATCCTGGACCAGAGAATGAATACGCTTTTTCCTGTGTCTGCCATTGGCAATACTATGGAAATAGCGAGTATTCGAGTCTCCTTCTAGAATGAATTGGGCCTTGGAACGTTGATACCATTTTAGCTCCTCCTCACGCAGTAGTTTCGCTATCTGTGCATTAGATTGGCTCTTTAGCTCAATTTCTTGCGCGGACAGTAACCGAACTTCTGCTAATGCTTCTAGAGCATCGATTATCGAGGAAAGTCGTACTTTTTCTTTTTTAAGTAAACGTAGTATGACGAGCCCAACCAACGAGGTGAGTACGTAGAGCACGTATCTTGTTATTCCACCGCTGGATAGGCGTATCACCCGCTACCGGTAATTCCCAAATTCTTTTAACCATCTCATGGAATCCCTCGCGGTGTAACCAACCAAGCTCAAACTTGAACCGTGGTTTACACTGCACTCTAGGCACTCCAGTGGTCAAAAGAATGGGAGCATGGTCCGACAAACCCTCAATACGTTCGAACCTATCTTCCCATTCAGAATCCATCAGTACACGGTCTAGTTTCTCGTATGTGGGTTCAGGTAGGGAATTAGCCCAAGTGAACTGTCTCCCCACCATCGTTATCTCTCTTAAGTTCAAGCTGTCAATGACTGCGTTGAACAAAAGAGGCCAACGGTTGTCGAACCGACCCTTACTTTTCTCAAACGGAAAACGTAGCAGATTGAAATCCCCACCAATGATAGAGGGTGAGGGTTATCTTTTGCCAAGTTTACCATTTCAATAAGAAAAGAAGTCTTAGCCACCTCCTGAGCCGGCCCATACACAGCAACAAGACTCCAAATGAAATTATCGGTTTTATTACGGATGTGCATTTTAATATGAAAATCACCATCCGTAACATCCAACACTTCCATGGTATCAGTCCTGATGCCTAGTAAAATGCCTCCGGAGCGGCCATGAGGAGGACGTGAGTACCAATCAAACTCTATACCGCCCGAAAGTCGGTTCAATAGAGATTGCGAGAACTCACGTCTACCCGTCTCAGAAATAGCTAAGAAATCCAAATTATTGTCCCGAATGCAACCAGCAAAGTGCAAATGTTTAGCCAAGTCACCAAGACCTCTGCTATTTGCGAACATGCCATTCATTGGGAAACTATGGGAGATTTGGAAAACTTAGCCTGTTTCCGAGGCAAATTATAAGAGGCAGATTTAGATTTCCGGCAGGATGTTTTTAACTCATACAATGAGCACAACCCGTCCTCATCCAAACCAATCTCTGACACTTCACCAATTAGATGAGAAAGAAGCTGACCATCTGATGTGCCAATCGCTTCTTTTTCATCCAAATAGGTGGCAGTCAACCCAGTCGAAACTTTAGGAATAACCGTAAGACGGTCAAATTCCATATGTCGCCTCAAGACGTTAGTTAACACAACAAAAAGTTCTATGTTTGAACCAAGTTTTAAACCTACACTATTTAACTTAAAATTAACCGCCGGCGCCGCAGGGGAGGAACGGACGACCTTGTCGAAGAAGGTGCCAAAAACCGGCAGCGGCGAGATGCGCCGAGGCGGGAGAGGGCCACGCCACAGCCCCATACACGGCGGAGATCTTGACAACCGCAGACCAGACGGCGAAGACTCCGTCCCTCTGCGCCACCGCCTTGACGGGTCCTTGGTCTCCACCACCGGCATGACCCTGCACACAACCGCACCATTAGAGCACTCACCTGCGCTTGTCGGCGACGTCGAGCCCCGTTCCCAGAACCTGCTTGCCGGAGACGGAAAGCCCACACCCGCCCAGAACTGCTGCACGTGGAGGCTGAGCAGCGGCCACCTCCATGGCTCCCATCGGCGTCGTCGCCGTCCTGGATGCGCATGGATTCGTGGCTCGCCTCCAGGTGGCCAGCGTGCAGCAGCTCCGGCCCGCCGCCGCGCCGGGAGGACGTCGGCGCCCCCGCCGTTCCCCTCTGTCCTACCCTTCGCCGGCGTCGCCCTGCAGCGAACATCGCCGTCGGCAGCCGCAGGGAGGCGCTCGCCCCCTGCCGTCCATCGCCGGAACCCGTCTGCGGTTGGGCGAAGCGCAGCCAGGCTCGGGATCGAGAGGGAAGCGGCGCTGGGAAAGAGAGGAAGGGGCAAGATCTGGCTCGGACGGAGCAAGATAGCTCTGTCAACCAACGTTGTTTTATAGATCCAACCTTACCAGATGGTGTTTCTCTTATCTTCTCCTGAATGGGTTACTTAACCCTAGCTATACAGGTGGGGCACAAGAGACGGTACCAAGAGCTGGAGAAGCACCTGGCCCTGTACCTGTGCTGATTGAGTTCGAGAGCACCGGTATTTATTGCATTAGGACTGGTCTTGCATTGCGAGAGCTTTTAGGAAGACGAGTAGCTCTCGAGTACGTTTCTGTTTCAGCCACTCCAAATGAGCGCGTTTCACAACTTGCCTACCAATCTGTTCTTTGATTTGAGTACGACTTTGACCGATCAGTTAGCCTTATAAAAACCGTAGAAATGCGAATCTTGAGAGCGATCCATCATGGAGCGTTCGTACTCACTCACACCACGCAGCATCACCCTCCTGGCTCTCATATGCTGTTCCTTGGCGTGCTCGGCAGCGGCTCAAGGTACGGGCTTCATAGTCCATGTATGCACTGCATCTTAGTCTCTAGCTAGGGTATTGATTCTGTAGTATGTATATATGTGCACCCTTGGCATTGCGGGATGACTGTTGATGATTGATCTTCCATATGTCTCTGTAGTTGCTCAGGGCGGAAGCCGTGAACCGATTCCTCCGCCATCGCCGCAGTCCCGGTCGCCGAGACGGTCCGGGCAGGCGCCGCTCAGTCCGCCACCACCGCCAGAGACATCATCGACGGAATTGCCGCCGCACCGCAAAGCCCTTCAGGTTGCTGCCAGCCTCCGTTAATTATGTAGTACGAGTTACCAACACACTGATGTGACGATCGCTCGGAGTTGAAGAGCAGACGTCTTATTGTCCGGTGTATGTATGTGTACGTGCCGGTGCTAAGAGTCTCGGATTTCCTTTTATTCCTCCTGCCCCTATAAAATAATTATGTCGTATATAGATCCATGCTGCACCTAAAGAACATCAGAGTATTGCTCCGATAATTAACTACCAATAAACCAAATCATATAGAGATTTTTTTTAGTGTAAGTCTTTAAAGTTGATTAAGATGTTTCGCGTGACAGTGGTCAGGTGTGGATCCATAGTGAGTCATGGGGGTATATCTACAACCAAAATAGAGAAATCATATACTGTATATGTATATAGTACATAGAGTGTGATATTATTACTTGTAATATTTTTTACCAGTGGTTTTGGTTACCGGTCGGTAAATCTGGTTACCGACCGGTAACCGATCGAGTTTCCCGAGCACCCCCGGAAACCTGCATACCGGTCAAGAAATCCCGGGAAATTTTGAATTTAAAGGCCAAAACTAGCAAAATAGAGCATATTCTATGAAGACTGTGCAGATGTAGAACGGTGGTAGCGATGTGCTTTTTTTCCAGAGTGTAGTCGTTGTCCGTTCGAGTCTCATGCCCGCATTGATATTTTGTGTATTATTCCACGAGATTAAATCTCTACGATAACGAAAAAATGATGACAACAAGGTTCAAGCCTGGGACCTCGTAATGTGCAAATGCGACCGAACAACCGAATATCAAGACTCTACCTTCAAAACTATTGTGGAAATTGATTTTAGAAGCTAAATAACCCATCCTCGAAAAATTTGGAATCGAAATTTGGTTTTTAAATTTTATCTGGTAACTGTCCGAGATTTCTAGGTTACCGCGGTAACCAGATATCCCGAGCCCCCTCGGGAAAAAAATTAATTCGGAAACCAAAACTTTATTTTTGCGTATTATTCGTTGGTTATGTTTTCTGGTCCAAGCCGAGACCAGGCATCAAGTTGCTGAGAAGCACATAATTCTGGGAAATCTATTTTGTCCTTAATGTTTTACTATTTTTTTCGAATTTGTATTCATCATGGAGCAGGTGAGCTCGGGAGCCAAAATTAAATTTTTGAAGAGGAAAGGGATAATCCAACCAAATTTACTATTGACATATATAAGTTACATATTAAATAAATTACAAACATGCTTAGAGTATTCATTTGCGATGTATAATATAGGGCTAACATTTGGTCAACCTCATATTTCACGTGTACATTATATAGGTTTCAAGAGCTAATAAAATACAACAAATACATGTAATATCAAACTATATGATACTACTTTCCGCATAGCCGATACAATATTTAAATAATTGTGATTGTCTGCCCAGAACTGAGCTTGAAGCCAGTCCACGGTCTTCTTATCCACTTGGAAGGCCTTGGCCAGAACATCATGAGGACTAGCAAAAGTATGATGGGTAGGAGAATCTAGCATCATGATTCGGCAGCAGGAGGGAGTGCGCCTCCTCCCCCTCTGGAGACGCGTGCTCGACGTGGCGAAGGCGATCACGCTAGGAGGCGTTTCCTGAACGCCGCGGATGCGACACCGCACCACATCGACATGGATGGAGGGAGAGTGATATTTTTCTGACAAACTATTGTAGCGTGGCGCTGCTATTTTCTAACAAGACGGCCGCGATGAGGTTTGTAGATCTCTACATGCGTCGAACGGGAGCCGATGAAGCTTGCGGGAAAATTAATACAAAAGACTATAGTTTCACACCCATTTGCGATGAGGGAAGCTATTGGGCACGTTTATTCCCGTGCGGTGTTACCCAGCAATGAACGGGTGCACACATTTTATTTATTTTTACCGCAAGTGATTAATCACATCGCAGACAGTTTCTCAGCTGTTCCATGTGTTGGGAACTTAAATGACCCGATCTGTAAGCTTCTCGACAAGTATTGTAGAGTACTAGCCTACTAGCTGCAATTTCGTGATGTTACTGGTAATAGGGATGCACCTACCGTTACTTCCCTATAAATCACATGTGCAGCCGAGTCGATACGATTAACAACCGAATAGCCACCCATGGAGGTAACGAGGAACGCTGAAATTAGTCGCTCTGTGGCCATTGATCTGCCTGATCTGCCCCTCTCCGTCCGTGTGTGTCCGCACAAACGGAATCATCAGCGGAGGATCCCATGAGCCCTACCGGAAGAATCATGGAAGATATGGGTATCTACATCGTCGTCGTGATGGGCTGGACGCGCCACTGAAATACCCGTCTTCCGCACCGGCATCGAAACGGAACTGCTCACCCGGTTCCCACGCTTCCGAAGTATTCCAGTAATTCTTTAACCTCTTCTCGTTTCATTCATAATTCCTAGCTGAATTTTCATGTTCCCGCACATGAGTATTGGTCGATCTGTTGACTGTTGGAAACTTGGAGATATGACAATATTTTTCATTCGTCCTATCTCTGTTTTAAAGGTTTCAGTCCTCCACCAAGCATTTTCATGTGGTCAAGTATCATTAACGATGATATATGTCAAATTAATTTATTTTAAACCTTTTTTTAGTTTACCTTTTATTTTTGATTGACAACAGAGAAGACGCTAGCTTGCTGCTCTGCGCTTAGGTTTTTGTGATTCTTTTAATCTGGATTGAGACTGTACATGCTAATAACGAATGAACAACGGACAACCACCAACTGAAATATTTAGAAATAGGAAAGTTACGTGAGCTACGACTACAACTACATAAGCACTTAGACCAGTACCACTGTACATGCTTCTCGAAAACAACCTTTTATCGACATTTTATTAACCCGTTGTATGTATACAGGTAATGGATGAGTCGAAGGGTGGCGGACCGCGATGGGTGGAAACGATGGTGAACCTGGATCACCACATCATAATTCCGAGACTGGATCTTTCTGGCGTGGCGTGTGACCCAGAAAAGGCCGTGGAGGACTACGTGGCGTCACTATCCACGCTACGCGTCCCTACTTCTCAGGCGGCATCCACGACGGTGCTCCGCTTGCACCATGCCATCGGCGATCACTAGTAGAAAAAAGCCCAACAACACCGGTTCCAGAGGGCTTTTAGTACCGGTTGTGCAACCGGTACGAATAAAGCGGGACTGAAGGCCCCCCACCTTTAGTACCGGTTGCCCACGAACCGGTGTTGTGATCCTCTAACAATGACCTCATGTTCAGCTTCCTCTTCCCCCATTGTAGTACCACCGTGTTCAGAGAACACAGGATAGTTGTCATCATCCTCTTCTTCATTATCTTTCATTATAACCCCTCTTTCTCCGTGCTTGGTCCAACAGTTATAGCTGGGCATGAAACCGTTCTGAATCAGGTGGACGTGAAGGGTTCTTGCGGAAGGGTAATTCCTCTTATTCCTACAGTCATCACATGGACAAAACATAAAACCATTCTGCTTGTTTGACTCAGCCACACGGAGAAAATTATGCATGCCATTAATGAACTCGGGACATCGTCGGTCACCGTACATCCATTGCCGGCTCATCTGCATTATATAAATATATCAAAAACCATTACACTATAGCTATATCATGAATAGAGATACGTGACCAAATTCATTAATACAAGTTCACCACATTAAAACAAAAGTAGAGTAGTGACCAAATCTAATACATAGTTCTCATAAACTTACATTAATTGAAACTAACATACAACTATCTAAAGAATTTAAATCCAACGACAAATGCGATCAAAATCGCAACTAAGGTAATTATTGAACCAACAGCATAATGATACCAAGCCTCTTGACTAATGGCATATTTTCTAATCTTTTCAAGCTTCAAGCGCATTGCCTCCATCTTGATCGCGTGATCATCGACGACGTCGGCAAAGTTGAACTCCAATTTCATCTTCTCTTCTAAGCATTGGAGACGAAGATTTTCACTTCTTTTCAATTTTTCTTTCAAATCATTGTTTTCTTTTTCCAAAAACTCGATAATAGGGTCGATTGGAATTTCCGGTTCAACTATCTCCTAGATAAAAATATATCTACGTTAAGTTGGTCGGCATAATTGTCATAAGCACAAAATTAAACTAAAAGTTGTAAAAATATACCACATCCGAATCATAGACCGGACGAGGGCCGACGGGGACGGATATCAAAACCATGGCACTATACATATAAAAACAATCATACAAGTAAGAAAATTATACAAGTAATAACTATGCATTTAAATCATACAACTAAGATTTTTTTTTAAATAAAAGATAAAAACAAGTGGCTCACCGAGGTGGTGCCGGTGACGGACGGCGCGGGCGATCGATGGCGGTGAGGACGGGGACGGGACGACACTAAAACCTACAAATCATAATTTAATTTGAGCTCAAAATGCATATAAAACAAATGAAATGCTTAACTTAGGCATTTCATCAAACACCTTGCTAGCACTACAAAAATCAAACTAGCTAAACTAGCAAAGAGGATGAAGTTGCTAACCCTTGTATAGGTAGGTGCCACAAATCTTGACAAATGTTGGAGAAAAATGTGATCAAGATCGGGAGAGGAAAGAGAGAGCAAAAACTGGAGGTGAGCTCGAGCAGCAAAAAATGGAGCTGGCTCGTGGGGTGGAAGAAATATGTAGGGAAATATTTAACACCGGTTCATAATACAAACCGGTACTAAAGATAAGCCTTTAGTACCGGTTTGTGTTACAAACCGGTGTTAAAGGGTATGGCCGTGGGGCCCCCCACTGCAGCTGCCTGGCACAACCCTTTTACACCGGTTGGTAATACAAACCGGTGTAAAAGGGTCGCACAAACCGGTGCAAATGCCTGCCGGCCGCCTCGCCCTCTTGAACCGGTACTAAAGGGTCCTTTAGTACCGGTTCCTGTCAAACCGGTGCAAATGGGGCCACACCGAAGCCCCTTTTTCTACTAGTGGATGGCGCGTCAATTATATCGTTCCTCATGGCGTTGTCTCGCAGCACTGCTGACCCGGCCAGGCTGCCGGCCATGCCACCGCCGCCCAAGCGCATTGGCACGATCTACCAACGCCGGCCATGCCCTCCGCTGTCTTCTGGCAAGACGCTCCTCGTATGGGTTTGGTCATATCTTGTGCTGGCGTGGAACACCTTGGCGGATGGTGTGTTGCTCGTTGCAACGACATTGTTCTTGAGTGATCCACGCACGCTATTCACGCGTGCGGACTGCGGCGGCGAATCTCACCGCCACAAGCGCTTCGTGCACCAGAGCCTTAACCTTGACGATGTCAAGCTCATCAAGACTGTCATGAACTGTGTACGTAAATTCGTTCAATATTTGTATTGATCATACTCGTGAAATAGTGCTACAAACAAATAAAATTTGAGTTAGAGTAAAAAGGCAATATTTATTAAGAAAAGGTTAATCCATCGAATAATGCGTACTCTCATGTTACGTAAATGCCTTTTTTTTACTCTCTCCATGCCAAAGTATAGCATGTCAGTCAATATCAAACTTTATGAAATTTGATCAACTATATAGAAACAATATTTGAACAACTAATATCATGTATATTCTCCATTCATTAGTTTCGGGCACGCTACAGATTCCAGAAAATGTACTTTATCTGTTGATTTGATGATGCAGATATGATATTTTTTTTCTAATTGTTTGGTCAAACGTTACAAAATTTACTTAAATTTTTTTTTCGCACTATATTTCTACTTGATATGTGGCAGTTATCTGGATACCCTTTTGACGGAGGTGAAAATACCATTCTAAAATGGTCATTATTACTTGATTAATAGAAAAAATATATAGATTAATATTTCACAAAAAATATAAAAAATATCTAGGATATCAGGTTTGCAAACGATTTTTGTAAATATGTAGCCCGTGCAATTCCATGGTTTATTGACTAGTGGTTAATAGCATGGTCATGCCCCTTAATTGCCAGGTATTAGTGTGCCTCCCTGGCTAGATGTCATTTAGTTCAGGAGCTGGAAAGCCCTTGGACTGAATTGGAATGACAGTCCTGATATTTATCATCGGATGATCACTGCCAATCAGAATTTTAGTGGACCATGCTTCATGGAAGTCTTTGTTTGTGGGACATGGAATATTTGGAAGACCCGTAATGATCTGATTTTCAGAGATGTGCAACCGAATTGGGCCAGATGGAAGAGTAACTTCCAAGGAGATATCCTTCTTCATCGACATAGGGTCAAGGAAGCTTGATTCTACCACTGTTAGAGTGGGCTAGCAATTTCTCTACTTCACCAGTTTTTGAGAGCATCTTTTTGTTTCATGTCGCCCTTCTTTTCTTTTAAACCTCCATAGACTGTATCATTTTGTAACTTGGCCCCCATTTAATTGAAAATCCCTAACCGTAGGGGTTCTCCCCTATGGTAATTGCTCTAAAAAAAAGATGTCATTTAGTTCAGGTCATCTCTTTTTTGCAGACAATCAACGACGTTCTAGTTGGTGTCACTTCGGCAGCTCTATCACAATATTACTTCCAGAAGTCCGGTAAGTGGTCTGTCTCACTGTGTTACAACGAGTCTGTGTTCCGCAGTCACCTAAACATTGCTTCCTTCTCTTCCATGTTAGATAACATTGACATCAAGAGAATCTGCTTGCGATCATTCCTCCCTGTAAACATAAGGCCAGTTTCTAGCTGACAAGTAAGATTTGTATCTATTTAATTTCCTGAGATATGTAAGAAATACAAAGTGCCAAATAAACATTATAATACCCCCTTCATACAAAATTTGTCAAATATGAATTACTTTAATTTTTGTTGTTGAATAGACATATGTTACCAAGGTAGACACAGGGAATCGAGTCAGCTGCCTCATCTGTCCATTTCATATAGCCTTGCACGATGATCCCCTTGAGTATGTTCGGAAGGCAAAAAAGATTATGCATAGGAAAAAGAGCTCTTTAGAAGTGAAGCTCTCACAAGTGCTTAGTGATTTTTTGTTGAAATACTTTGGTGTAAAGGTATATTTCCCGACGGCTGCTTTTGTACTTTATATGATTTTCCATGATTACATTGCACAAACCTTGAATAAGGATTGTCTATTTATTCATGTTTCTAATTAAGCTGCAATTTGACAAAAAAGCAGATAGGAGCTTTTGTCGCACGCCTCTTTGCCACACGTACAACCATAATATTATCAAATATCGTTGGACCAGTTGAACATATAACGTTATGTGGGCACCCAGTTGTCTTCATGGCTATTAGCGTCTACGGGCATCCACAAGTAAGTCACCAATGTTCTTACATCCAAAACCTGCATTCTTAAGTTAAAATGGAAAATCATAGATCATGAGGGTTTTGTTCCAAAAAATCCATGATAGTTAGCATTCAGAACTTGTTGAGCACTACTGGACACTTACTGTTGTCACGCCGTAGGAAAAGCTTTAGAAAATCATCATCAATCATGTGTTGTTGTCAAGGTAAGTAGTCCTAGCGGTAGTATACAGATGTATATCCTTCCCCATAAATGTATTAGGTTTTGAGTAAAATTTGTTAGATATAAAAAAACACTAAAAAGCTCCTTTTTTGAAAATATAAACAATTCACTAATTATTTGTCTATCATTTTTGTTCCTAAAATTAAGTAAACCTTGGCCTATCCTAATGCTTTAAGGTGGTGACATATGTTAGTTATTCATGCAAGTGTTTTTGCCAATGTCACACAGAGTCAATGAAAAGGGAGGATTAAACTGTCATATCGTAGATGCCTTGTGTTGTGAGAATACTTAATATGACCGAAGGATATCAGCTAATCCTATGTGGGAATTGCATGAGAAGTTGTCAATGTCAAGTCAAGTCAGCAAGAGACCAAACAAAAAACCATTGTCAACAAGTCAATGAAAAAGTAAAGCTGACAAAAGTCAATGGATATGAAGGCCTAATTAAAAGAATCTCATTAGGTGATGGGATTGGTGATATTACACGTGGAACATATGCACCATGCAATCCCTAGGCTATAATTAGTATCAAACTTTACAATGACTAGCCTTGGTCCAAAGATACCTAGGCTATAAATAGCCGTGTGTGGAACATTAAACAACTCACTCTCCGACCTAGTATGGGCATTGAATGAACCTATAAAGTCTTGTAGTCTAGAGAAAAGAGCTTTGGAACTAGCTACATCTACAGATTGCTAAGAGTCAAAATGCTTATCTCATCTCCTTGCCTAACACGTAAGTTATTTTACATGGAGCCACCAAACCTATTTCGCAAACGTGATACACCTTTGTTGTGGTATGGTGAAATTTTCTAGAATGTCCCAATACACACTCAAGACACTTTACTTTGAGTACCTATGATGATATATATCCCTTACTCTTCTATTGTTTCATGGAAACGACACCTTCGCTTAACGCAATTGGAAAGCTTGCATAAACTGATTCGAGGCGAATTCCAGAACCAGCTTTGTAATCAACACAAAAGAGTAGTCAGGATTAGTTTTGTTGTTGGTGCATGCATGCATGGGCCCTCATGCCTCCCTAATATATATATATATAGCATGTATAGATAGTTGAGGCGCATGAAAATATACAAACACACAGAAAACAAACACCGGCAGCCCCAATGGGTGCATATACATGTGTTGGGCCCGCACTTGTAGTCATGTTTTTACTTGAAGAGGACAACTGAATTTGCACCGTAAAAAGAAGATAAGATAAACATAGATCAATGTTGTTCCATTTTGTATCTCATTTTCAGGATTTCTTCTGTAGGCCATGACGGTGCACTACTTAAATTATGGTAGCACAATCAAGGTGACCCTCGCAGTTGATGATGAACAATTTCCAAATTGTCATGAACTTTTGGATGATTTTGCCGAGTCCATCGGGCTCATTAAGAATGCGGCTGCCCTCAAGATATCAAATGACAATGCTCGAGAATGGCACAATTGTGAGACAAAAAATGGATAGGTTGGTGCACCGTGAAAGGTCCATGCATATATATAATAAATAAAGGCATATGGAGCCATCTTTTCAATAATATAAGGTTTATAGGTAGCACGTAGTCAAATTTTTAATTTTAACCACTCTTATTGAGATGGATTGGACATGTAATGGTAATATCTCTGTAGTAGTATTGCAAAATATATTTATATTACTTGTTGTTTGACTAAATTATATGCATATTATTTTTTTAAATCATAGTGAAAGTCAGGCATTGAGGACCACAAAATGTCTAGCATGTCTTACATTTCGGATAGTGAGTTGTCTACCATACCTAAAAAGAATTTTTTAGATTCAGTCGTCTGTTTGTTTGTTTTGAATTGACATAGAGAAAGATTTCTCGTGTTCCCTTAATTCAGGAATATGTGGCGAAGGCTACTTGGTGGACTATATATAAAAGAAATGGGTTATTTTTCCTTTACGGCAATAAGAGTTGATTCCCTTGCTTGTAATTATGGATTGATTCCATGTATTTAACATATTTCTGAGTTGTTAGGAGAGAGAATCAATGTTCAGTAGTAGGCCCTACATATAAACTTGAATTGTCACCAATATAAAAGCTTAAATACGTAAGTTATTCATATCAAGCAATTTATATACCACCGAAATCTCAGCACCGGCCCTAAACGTAGGCTCGGAATAAACCGACTTAACGGCTATGCGCACGCTAAAATGATTTCAGTGTCTACACAACCAGCACAACAAACGTACATTCCAAACTAGGTCCGCGCATCCACACGCCGCAAAGAAAATCCTAGAATTTGATCAAGTATATGTATGCTGAATTAGCCGCAAGAAGCGACGAGCTAATGGATGGTTCTATTTGCGATCGAGCACTACCTGTCTCCTTTTTTTCAGAAGAACATGCCAAAGGCCCTGCTTTATATCGAGCAGTACCTGTCTCCTCGTAGTGCTGCGGGAGGACAGATTCGATTTTCCACCCGTTGACGGAAGGACGACTTTGACCATTGGAGCATGCTGCTCCTACGTCGATCGAGGGCTAGGTACTGCTCGATGTAAAGCAGGGAGCCTTAGATTTCATCCTTACAAGGAGGTTGTCTTCTTGGCACAGTATTCAAGAAGGGGAGTTGCCTACCATTTGAATACCGCGAAGGTTCAATACCTGGGTACATTGGGTACTAGCTTTACTCACAGTATTGTGAAGTCATTTGTTTATACGCCATGCATGATTGGAGAACTTCCTGAAAGTAGCTCAAATTTTCCACTCAATGATTAGGTCACTTGCTAGAAGTTTAGTAATGGAAATACATCCAAATTCGCTTATATTTGAGCTTTTTCCCCTTTTCGGTGTATCATATAGGGGTAGAAAATATCAACAGGTCTGTGTGATTACACGGCAAATATAAACACAGAGTGCAGTATCGATGAAATTTTTGTTCCACTAAACCCACATTATTTGATATTGAAATAAGTAAGCATGAAGAGCTGCATTCACGACCGGTGTACATTAATCAAACATCAAATGTGTCTTTCCCACACAAAACAAAAAATAAAATCAAACACTTCTTTCAGCGACTCTCTTAATCGACCGGCTGGTGATGTCGAGATGCAGGACATAAGGTGGCGCCGGATCGATCTAACCAACCACCGGTGTGGCGGCGACGCTCCCGGTCGCGTCGAAGAAGACGCGGACGCGCTTGCCGTTGTCCCCTGGGGCCACGCTGGTGCCGGACGGGAGCACCTCGATGGCCACGTCGGGCCTGTCCGTGGCGATCTGCGACACGGCCTGCGCCGCCGGCCAGCCCACCACCTCCGGCCAGGACGTCTTCGTGCTGCTCATCTTCTTGCCTTGTCCGCCGCTTCAAACTTTTTTCGTAGAGAGAGAGAGCGCGCGCGCTGCACGAGTGCTGCTTTGCTTATGTTCTAACCGATGATATTTATAGGACATGGATTAGAGGAAATGCATTGGGCATGCCGCCATTTTCCAGAACCTTGGGTTTGTCACCCCAATGTTTTGTGACCAGGTCTACTCGCAGGCCACATGAACTGTTCGAAAACTATTTTCAGAGTACCGACAGACGCCATGAATTATATTACGATGAAAGCAAACTTATCGATGTAAGTAGCATGTGGAAAACACATATGGAATTTCTTTTGTATATTCGTGTTATTTACAAAATTCCTGCTGAGACTATTTAAGAAGAGTTGCTAGTTTTGACGGCGAGTATATGGTTCGACACTATCATCAATGTATCACTTTAATACCAAGATCCCATCGAAATTTAGGAAACGAAAGGGCAAAGGCTAGTGCAACCGGCGACCGGGGAGAACTGCTACAGGTTGTTGTGTGGGTGTGTAGCTTAAAAAGAGTTTCGGCTTTGTAATTGTACCTCGGCTTAAAAGGAAAACATTTGGATTTGTCGTATGAGCTTCAAGAAGAACGGCAAAGCTTCCATTAGATCTTGCCACTCTGGTTTCTGTCTGGGGAAACCAAGTTCAGTTATGTGGTGAAGGCAATCTCTCACATTTTTCCCCTCCAACAGGTATCTAATCGGGCGCCATTTGTATTAGTAGTAATGCCAAAAAGGCGCAAGAGTACATCCGCAATCCCCCAGTTTGGGTTTTCGCCTTCATTTTTGTGATTGAAAATTGTTTTTCTCCTTCTGCATGATTTTGTTCTCTTCATGTGCAATCCATGGAGTTTGGATAACTGGAGATGTTCTCGCCCTTTTCTTACGAACTGATGAAAGTTTTGCACTTATATGTGCTGCAGTATGAACTCCTTCAGTAAAACTTACCGGTCTCCTGCTATGAACCCCAGCACCATCAGCGTGTCATTTCATACTGTCAACAACACCACGAATTCCACGCTAATTTTGTACAAGAACACCCATAAATAATGAAGTTCAGTAAGCAAATATCACAACTTTGCAGTATGCACTGTAATATGAACATTTTAACTTAACAAGATCATTATTGTACAGAAGAAGAATAATAACAATGCCAGTGCCCAGTGGGTTCTCAGTCTCAGGTTCCCTTGATGGTGCAAGAATAAAGCAGTTCTCTCCAGGCTGTTTGCATTTATAATCTACATCATGGTTTACGTCTTCTCTTTGTATTAAGAAATACTTTTCTTCTTTATAATACATACAGGTACTTTATTCTGGTAATGTATCAAGTTATCAGGACATTCAGGATAAGACCGACGAGGTGGCTGGGGAACACAATTTGGTACAGAACTAGGACATACAGGCATTTATTCTGAAAATGTAGTCAACTCAGATAATTGCGAGGAGTCTGCTGCATGGTCATTCTCATCCCCACAGAAGAGTGGCTCAGGAGGTATCTCCAGGCCGTCGACGCCAGCTTCGAGCATGTCCAACACCTCGGTCATCGTCGGTCGATCATGTGGCCTCATCTGGATACACCACAGCGCAACAATGCACAGCTTCCTCTCCACCTGATGGATACCCACAGCCTCTGATATCTCACCCACCTCTTGCCGAGTTAGCTGACTGTAAACCCATGCTGGGTAATATGTTTGGCTTCTTGACGCATGTGGATCCACGTTCCTCCGCCCCCCGGCCATCTCCAGCAACAACATCCCGAAGCTATAAACATCAGACTTGGCAGATATAGTGCCAAAGCTACGGGATATCATCTCGGGAGCTATATATCCAACTGTTCCCCGCGCAGCGCTCACCGGTAAGAAGCTGTTGTCCCTCGGGTACAGTTTCGCGAGCCCAAAGTCAGCGATCTTCGGGGTGAAGTCACTATCTAGCAGGATGTTGTGCGGCTTGATATCAAAGTGCAATATCTGCATATCACACCCTCGATGCAGGTAGTCGATCCCTCTGGCAATGCCTACGGCAATCTCATTGAGCTTGTCCCAGGAGAAGCTTTTCTCGGATGAGAAGATGTACTTCTCAAGTGATCCGTTGGGCATGTACTCGTAAACAAGAGCCCTCCTCATTTCCTCCGAGCAGAAACCCACTAGGCGCACCACATTGACATGGTGAATGCTTCCAATGCTAGACACCTCACTAATGAATTCTTCTCCGTCAGACATGGAGCTGACCAACATTTTGATGGCAACTTGGACATCACCAGGAAGCACACCTTTGTACACAGTCCCATAGCCTCCTTGGCCAAGCTTCTCTCTGAAGTGGCTAGTGACTGCAGTGATGTCTGTGTAAGCATACCTTGCTGGGCCAAGGGCTAGTTGCATCTGGAGGAACTTCTCAACTGTGTCAATTGCTATCTTTGTTTTCCAGTATTTGTAGGCAAGGAAGGTCAGTACGGACAATGGTGCAAAGACTAACCTGGATAATACTGCAAACACTGCATAAAAAGGATTGCAGATTTGAGTTAGATTGATACAATTACTTAGCCATAATGATTAGAATTAGGCGATTTTGTCATACCGATAATGAACTTCACAATACTTATAGCAGATACTATGACCACCGCTGCCCAAAATAATTTACTTCGGTAGGAGTTGTAATTTATACATATCAAGAAATGCATGTCGATGCCAACAATAGCCAAAATCTGATTTTGGATGCTTGAACTAGACATCTGTTCATGGAAGTTGCTGCAAGTTATAACTTGGATTGGTGAGAAGATAAACATCTTTGTGCTAAACAATCCAATTCGGGGTGGAAAGTGTAAAGATAGAGAAGTATGTAGTCCACACAGTGGAGACTCACCTCATTGAATCATTCAGGCATCTGTTGATGATCCAAGAATATGTCAAGGGACTATAGTCATAATAGTAAGGAAAGTGAACAGCAAACCCAATCCTCATAAATTTTACAACATCTTCATAATCGTAACTTGCATTAACTATTGGCATCACATGCCAACTGCTCAAAGGAGTCATGGCCAAGTATCCACATGAAGGCTCAACAGTTCGAACCCAATAAGAAAGCATGGTAGTCAACACATAAACAAAAGAACTGTTTGTACTTCGGCAATCGACAGGCCTGTAAATAACATTATCTTTTATCATCTGTGAACAGATCACAAAGGAAGCCCATGCACCTTCATCCGGATTGAGCACGGTCACGGTCATATCATCTGATGACAATCCATCAATATAAGGATGCTGATTCCTCTCAGGAATAGGGCAGCTGCTATTATCCAAACTGGCGTCAACAACCCAGAAAAAGGAATCACTGTAGGAGATGTTAGTGACGAAGTATCTTCCCGTGTTGATGTGAATTAGAGCCTGGTTGTCTCTACACACTAGCTCGTATTGCTGAACACCACAACCTGGTGGATCACCTCGCAAACGGAAAGGATGCTGGATGTCTTGGAGATGCCCACATGAGAATGGGGGGCAAACTGCTTGCCCCAGAATATCTGCTGCTTCAATCTTCGTTGGAAGAACTGAAAGTGTGGAGGAGATTGCTAGTGCTTGGAGTATAGAAGAAAGAAGAAATGCAATGGTCTTCATCATGAGAGCTTCACAGATGCAAGATGACGTATGGAAGCTGGCAACAGAGTTAAGGAGACGGCTTATTATCTGAGGCTTGTGACCAATATGGTCTCCGAATGATATAGGACGTTTTTTTGGTGCATATGGACTAAACAAGAAGAAAAGTCAGGCCTAGTGTGCTTCCTGGCTGCTGGGTAATCTATTACTAGTCATGTGTACTTCTTAGTCAAAGTGTCAAACTAGCATGCATAAGCTTTGACTGGTAGTGCATACCCTTTGGCACAGCAATATCCAATAAGTCCCTTTCATGGAAGAGAAGTTAGAATCGTCTAGCTATTCCTGGGTCCATCATGGCATACTGAATAGTCAGCAAATTCAACGTTGATATGATATTTCTTCATCCTTGGTCTGTAGGCATAGCTTCATTTCCTTGCCTCCTATCTTCCATTTTCACAGAAAATGATTGAAGCTTTGGTTGTAGCTCTGTTGTTCCTAGCTCTTAGCTATAGAATCAACATGGCCACAGCAAGTGGTGATGAAGATTTTTTCCATATCTGCACGCCATCCAGGTGCAGTGAAGGGAGCCCAGAGATTCGCTTTCCATTCCACCATGCAACCAGCCCCCCATCCTGTGGAGCACCTGGCATGGAGCTATCATGCTCTAGGGAAGCAGATACCATCCTACTTCATCCAATTCTTGGATTATGCAACGTCACTGCAATCGACTACAGCTATGGTACCCTGAATGTCATCCCGCTTGAAGAATCATGGACTCAGTGCCCGCTTCAGAAGATCTCTACCACCAATCTAGCAACTAGCGTGTACAAACCATACGGGCATTATGAATCTGCAACCCTAGTACGATGTTCAAGAGAATTGATAAAAGAAGAGAAGACCAATACTACAATGGGGATGGGGTCAGTATTGTTGGCCCAATCTCTTGCCTGAGAAGCACAAGCAGGTTCGTATATTTGATGGATGGTATGGCACCCATGTCTCTTCTTTCCATAGGCTGTATAGTGATTTCAAACAACATATCACTGCCATTGGATCATGATATAAGACATTTTGCGCCATTCGCCCAAAGGGCCAAAAGAATCATCGCATTTGCTGAGACAACCTTTACTTGGTCGATTCCTAACGTAACCGACATTTGCAAAGCCTGCGAGCAAAAAGGGCATCCCTGCGGATTCAGCTCACAACGGAGGGAAGCATTCTGCAAGCACCATGGTACTGTTTCTACCTTTTAAGCACCAAAGTACTTGTTCTGAACTATTACATGTCTTCAGTTTTTTTACAGGAGTATCTAATGATTCAAACAAAAAATAGTATCCACCGTTTGCTATATATATGCAAATACGTCACTGTATAACAGCTTATTCGAGTTCAATAAATATTTCTCACTCACATGGTTCTGAACTTCTGATACTCCCACATAAAACATATACAATGCGAACAACGTTATAGTTAAATTCTTGCTAGAATAGTATCTTATTCGTTCTGATATGGCAACTGTGTTTAGCTCCGATATTTCTGATAACCAGGCTGGTTCAATTGTAAGATTGCTTTCAGTTCTTTTAAGCTCTTCAAACGAAAACACTCTAAATTATTGAACACATTATTTTCAAGGATATTTTGGAAATAATCATTCTTGAAGAGCCATACAAGCAGCTCAGGGAAAAAAACTTCATAATTACGTGGGAGACCAATCTTACTGTACCACCTGGTTGGGAGTCCCACCAGATTGTATTGTGAACCAACTTGTACTGGATATTTCAGTGTCTTAATATAATCACAGCAGTAATTCTAAAAAAAGGTACATTAATGTTTATGTTACGGCACCTTCTAAAAAAGAGGACCTGAATCCCACTAGATCTTAGCTGATTTTTTGTGATACTCAAACTTTTGAAGTTATTACTTAAGAAAAAAAAGTGATGTCCAAAGGAAGTGAAGATATATATGCGATAGTTTGATCATTATGTTCCTTTGTAACCTAGCAAGCTGTTCTACAGTTAGGAACATAAAATCAATATGTCAATATGATCATTGCGTTCTTTTGTAAGCCTGCATATGCTGTTCTTGTATAGTAAGGAAGTTCTACATGTCGATAAGAAAATTGTGTTCTGTTGTAAACCTACAACTGCTGCTCTTTTATACTTAAGTCGGCTTTATGCTGCTTATCTTGTTCACTTAAGCTGTTAGTTTCAATAATCAGATAACCTATTTTCTTCTCAATTGTGCAAAAATTGTAGCAATGTTCGTTTTAAAGTATGTGTACAGAACTTCAGATGGAAATATCCATTGCTGGTCTGTGTTTTCACAAATGAGCTAGCTGTCATGTGTACAAGTGTATACTGTCCCACTCTATGTGTTGAATCTCTTTTCCATTCCAACAATAAAAAATGGCATCAGTTGCTACCTCTTTTCACCTCAAAAGTTTAATAACACTTTTTTTCTCTTATAACGAAATAAGAAACTGTCCTTCTGTTATCCCCCACCCTAAATTTAAATCTCTTCTTTCCTACATGCAGGTTCACGTGTCAAAGTCATTGCAGGTATTACACATACATCTTTTTTCACTCTATTCTCGTATTTTATCCACATAAGCAGAAAGACTTGAAAACAAGCAATTTTTTAAATCCCGGTATAACTCACTATTTCCTACATTCTCTTTATTTAGCAACATCCTCGGTCGCCACATTTGTGGTTCTCTTGTTAACGGCAGCAACCACACTGTATCGATCCCTAAAATCTAAGGTTGATGAAGAGGTACGTCTGAAAATCGAAATATTTCTCAAGGCATATGGCACATCAAAACCAACGAGGTACACATTCTCCGAAGTTAAAAAGGCAACAAGACGATTCAAAGATAAACTGGGACAGGGTGGATCTGGAAGCGTATATAAAGGTCAGCTGGCAAATGGAGTACCTGTGGCAGTAAAGATGCTGGAGAACTCAAAGGGCGACGGAGAAGAGTTCATAAATGAAGTTGCGACCATGGGTAGAATCCACCATGCCAATGTTGTCCGTCTCTTGGGATTCTGCTCTGAAGGAACAAGGCGTGCTCTTATTTATCAATTCATGCCTAACGGATCACTCGACAAATATATATTCGCACATGAATCAGATATTTGCCGAGAACTATTAGCACCTAACAAAATGCTGGAAATAGCATCAGGCATTGCCCGAGGAATCCAATACCTGCATCAAGGGTGCAACCAGCGCATCCTCCATTTCGACATCAAGCCTCACAACATCTTGCTAGACTACAGCTTCAATCCAAAGATTTCAGACTTTGGGCTGGCGAAGCTGTGTGCAAGGGATCAAAGCATCGTCACACTGACTGCGGCACGAGGAACAATGGGTTACATTGCGCCTGAATTATATTCTCGGAACTTTGGGAAAATATCCAGCAAGTCCGATGTTTATAGCTTTGGCATGCTGGTGCTGGAAATGGTGAGTGGGAGGAGGAACTCGGATCCATGGCTTGAGAACCAAAACGAGATTTATATCCCAGAGTGGATATATGAGAAAATAAGCATGGAGCAGGAACTGGAATCAGCAAGGGAAATGGCACAAGATGAGAAGGAGGTAGTAAGAAAGCTAGCGATTGTGGCACTGTGGTGCATTCAGTGGAACCCCAAAAATCGCCCATCTATGCCGCAAGTTCTGAACATGTTAACAGGAAGCTTGGCGGGCCTATCAATGCCTCCTAAACCATTTGCTTCGTCTCCGGGTCACATTATGCCACGTACTTAGAGAATCTTATGTACAATGACTCTGAAAAATGTTTCAGTCACTGAAACTTGGTATGCTGCGGTGATAACTATTGTCTATCGTACAGGACACCTGTTTTTTCAACTGAATAATAAGCAATGTAATGTTAAACTGTATGACATGTCAGCATGATTTATAGCAACTGTTTGCAGTCTGTTTACTTTGTAGTGGCATTGTGTGTTTTAATCTAGAAACCGCTGCTCATACATCGATTGACACGCCTAGCGCCGTGTGTCACGTTTGACTGAATTAGCTGTACTGTCAGCATGTAAAGCGGCGAAAATGTAACGCTATTACTAGGGTATGGCATTGGCATCAGAATTTTGCGACAGGTTGCAAATTGATACAAGTCGAAAGGTGTGTAAGAAGTTGCCGCTTACAGAATATAGTAGTACCATAATGCAGTCGACGACCACTGAATTAGTGCTCAGTAAGCTGTCTCAGCCTAACTGAATGAATTAGTAAGCTGTCCCTCGCCACTTCTTGCCGATTACCCCAATCCCTGCAACGCCGATGAATTGTCTGGAGGAATCCACTAGAATACAATTAGGAATATGCAGACATATAGACCTGTGAACTGCGGCAGAAGAGAACTTTCACCTTTCTCGGTCCGGCGGCGGCGGAGGAGGAGGAGGTGGGGGTCGAAGGCGGCAGTGCGCTACTGGAGGCGGCGGAGCTGTGAAAGTTCAGCCACGGAAGAGTTGGCGACATTGCCATCGGAGCAAGCGGGCGACGGGGCCCACTGGAACTCGGTACAGATCACCGCCGCCCCCGCCGGGAAGTGTGCTGGGGCGTCCGGCAGAGATCTCGTTTTTTTAGCGAAAAGGCAAGGGTCTCGTTTGCCAAAACGTGCACGATCTGGGCCACCGTGGTCCTCACTGTGGGCCCTATTACTCGGCCTTATTCCCATGTGCTGAAGCTATATCCCTTCTCAAGGCAATTGAATTGGCCGAACAATTTGGTATGGGCCATGTTATTTTCATAACAGACTGTTTCACTGTTTGGGTCTGCAGCAAGCCATTTCCTCCAATTCCCACGATCGTGCGGCGATGGACACTCTGTTCACAGAAGCAAAATTCCTTCTCAGGTTAGGGTTTATCGAGTACCAAGTTATTTTCAGTCCTCAATCTTGTAATAATCCAGCGCATGTGCTGGCGAACCTTGGTGCTAGGGAGATATATGGTGACCATGCTGTATGGTTAACCAATCTTCCAATCGATGTATCCCGTCCAGTCGGATGTATCCCGTGCGGTGGCCGGCGATGTCGTCACGTCCACAAGTTAATTTGAAATGCAAGGTGTTCTAGTTCAAAAAACAAAAATTCGACCTAAACATGTTATGCCATCTATGAGATTTATCTTGTAACAATGGCAGCGGCATACACCTGTTATGTTGAGGAAATAATAATAAACCCTCCAGCTAATGGGAGAAGCTAGAGAAAAAGGCTATTGTGCAGTCAGAATTGGTCCCGTCAGAACTCGCTGGAAGTAGCATGGCAACCTGAAGTGGAGACTTTCAAATCCATCTTCACTTACTCAGTTTGTCCATCAGCATAGCACATCTTTTTTATACACTTTTACTAACAACAACGTGTACATCTCTATAGCAACATGCCTAGATTATTGGTTGTAAAGTTTATGCAAAAGTGTAATGGTAAAGAAGTTACACGGCCAAAAGTCACAGTGACTATTCAATATTGGTACACATGCTCACGTACGAGGATAACGAATGTCAAGACAAAATCCCCAAAGCTGTACAAGATCTGGTCAAGGTCATCGGGATAAATTATTTCGATTTAAGTTTGTTCCATGAGTTGCTGATATATGTCCTATATTAAACATGCATGGCACGTGCACATTTACTAGTCTAGAAAAAAGATAAAACATTTTACATTTAGAAACGAAGGGAGTATGTTGGATTGGCCCCAGCTGCAGCAGGTTGCAAAGTTTCAGAGTCCACCCGTGTTTATAAGTCTGACTTTTTCAGTTGCTTAATCACATCCAAAGGAAGATCCAAGATGTCTTGAGAAAGAGGAACCACTAGATGCTGCTAATTTATCCAACCTGTTATTTGTTCAGGCTGCCTCGGCTGGTTACCCAAGGAACCACCAGAACACTGT
The DNA here is from genome assembly GCA_947311845.1 of Poa pratensis. Classification (NCBI taxonomy): domain Eukaryota; kingdom Viridiplantae; phylum Streptophyta; class Magnoliopsida; order Poales; family Poaceae; genus Poa; species Poa pratensis. The sequence continues at coordinate 35,061,783 of CAMZMU010000088.1, forward strand.
ATAGATATCAGATAAGAAAATGCGGACCTGACAGCTGGTTAGAAAATCTACAAACAAGCTCATGACGATAGTAAATCAGAACCTGGAAGCAAACTAATTTCCAGTGATAGCATAACAATGTCTGCAAATACATATACCTAAGGCATGTACGGAGTACAAATCAGTCTGCAAATACTGGAGCAAGAAAAAAATGTGGTGGCAATTAAACCAACCTGGCTGTATCACCGAAAAGACTAACTTAATTTTAATAGAAACAAAAAGAAATTGCGGAAGTATTCTTACCTGCAGGCAAGTATTTGTCACGATACCTAATATTCTTAACAGACAAGAAGCTAAATCATTTGAAATACTCAGGTTAGTTTTTTAAGCCAGTTGCATAATACAAGCATGCATGTGAAACAGGGTTAGACATGGGCCATTCTTTGTGCAGGCAAGAAATTTGTGCACATGTCAGTTAGTTGAAGAAACACCATAGGATTCCTCGGAGTGAAAGACATCGTTGGGTAACCAAGGAAGTACTCCCTCCGTTCCTAAATATAATATGTTTTTTCTTTTCTGACCCACACGTATCTAGACGTGGTTTAGTGTAAGATGCACATGAATCTACACACCAAAACGCGTCTATATACGTGCGGGCCAGAAAAGGCTAAAGCATGTAACATACCAAACCACCATTGAGTCAAGCAAAGAACACTAAATCCAGAATTACCACAGCTTAATACACAGAGTGGAAATTTTGTTGTGCCATACGCAGTGACCAAATTTCATGCCCCTTCTTGGTTCATAAAAATCTGAATCTAGTCGGCACTTCGCCTCTGCAAGCTGTTGCATACTCTTCAACAAGGTAGGGTGCAGCTGCAGGTTACACTGAAAACAAGGTAGGGTGCAACAAGGTAGGGTGCAGCTGCAGGTTCAACAAGGTAGGGTTCATAAAAATCTGAATCTAGTCGGCGCTTCGCCTCTGAAATTTTAAGACTTTATATAACGTTTATGGCTAAAATGAGAATTTTCTTCATGGAAAATAGAATTGAGGGATACACTGAAAACTGCCATGGCTGAACATAAATATATAGTGTGCAGATATTATACTGTCTGATACTTCAAAGCATTGATCTCTACTGAATGATGTACTGAACATACGAGGACTAACAAAATCATATATCAGTTCACGTGGGATTAGCAACACCCAAATCAACATGCAACAGACATGCTATAGCATACAACCAACATTCAGGTAGGCAAAAAACACCAAAAAATGAATTACTAGCTTACTACTGAGAGTGAAATCCTTGTTGTGCCAGTCACCTGTTACCAGCTTCCCCAGCCCATTATTGGTTCATGTAAATATGAAATTAGCAGGCACTTTCCCTCTGCAAGCGGACGCATAGTCTTCAGCGAGTTGTGGCGCGGCATCCTGGTGAGGGCATATGTACTTGTCCACAAATACCTTGTTACTCACCAAGACTGCTGAATAGTAGCTCGTCTTGCACTCTAGCAATCCATTCTCCTTAAGAAACTTTAAAACATAATACCGGGGTCTGAGCCGGCCCTCCAAGCTATAAGTGAGTATTGCCGAACGATGAGCAATGTATGTAGGTTCCAATCCCACCTCGGAGATGAGGAACTCAGACCCGCCCTGCAGCACGTCCTTGGACCTTGTCAGCATGTTCGGAGCCTTACAAACAGCAATGCGCACCTCAGCATCCGACCACCTAAACGTCTCCTTCAAGTACTCCATTTTGGCGGCAATCTTCTCGTCAGTGAGGTATGAGACAGCACGCAACACATGCCTGAACATCCCAGAACCACGGGGCACACCTAAACCTTCGGCAGAAGCCACAATCGCCCGGAAACGGTCGAGGTTGTTGGTGAGGATCCTCGGCACAGCTACGCTCAGCTTGGCAATATCGCAATCACCTAGACCGCACTCCCGCAGGACCGCGATGTTTGGCTTCACGGTTCTCTCGAGGTTGCATGAGAGGAGACCAGCGCTGAACTTCATCGCTCGGAGGAGGTTCTCGACGGAGCCGAAGATGGTCAGGTAGTACTGCAGGATGGAGACGATGGATCTGCAGCGGATTCTGTCGGGGATGAGCGGGACGAGGCGCGCAATATCATGACGCGAGAGAGCGAGGCCGGCGAGTCCGTTGTCCGTGAGCCCGACGACGACGGGGGCCAGGGTTCTGTCTACGCTGGCGCAGAGGAACTGCGGGTCCTTGGCGACGACGGCGGCGACATCGGCGGTGGAGAGGCCGAGGCCGGCAAGGAAGGCGAGGACGGCGTCGGGGTTGTTGGGGGACTTGAGGTGGGTGAGCTTTGCGGAGGCCCTAAGGGCCTGGGCTGGCGTGAGGCCGCAGGCGCCGACGAGATAGTCCTCCACGGCGAAGCTAGGGTTCGGGGAAACACGTGGGGCCACGGAGGAGAGGAGGCGGTGGAGAGATACTATGGGAGGGGTGGGGGGAGAAGAGAGGAGGTGGTTCAGGATGCGGAGCATGGCTCCGGCGGCGAGGGGAACGAGCGCCGCCGGTTGGTGCGAGAGAGACTCCCGAAGAGGAAGATGGTTGTGGTCTGGTCGAACGTGTAAAGAATTCCAGCGTGTACTTGGATTGGGCCTTCAAGCCTTGGCCCAGAGTATGACTAAAGAAAATACTAGAAGTGTCACACTAAAATCAACAAAGAATACAAAGACATCCACTTATTAAAACACACTAATAAAATGCAGCGTTTTTGTTTAACAAGGGTAGAATTCCAGAGGACCCCAGCTACATAAAAATGCAAGCCAAACTTATAATACATGCGGACTAGTAAGGAAAATAGGAAAAAATAAAATGAAAAGAAAAATAAATAAATAAATAAATACAAATAAAAAGATAAATACAAATAAAATGGGAGCGGAACACTGTTTATGTTCATTATTGTTCGATAGGAAAAAAGAAGATATGCAAAAATCATGTCCAGCGACAAGGACAACAATCACGCACAAGAAAATTTCAATGGAAAAAGGAAAGCCCATGCGTCGACGGGCTGTTTCACTGTTTGACCCCCGTCTCTAGTCCATACACACAGGCGACAATACAGAGGCACTACACACTCCTGTAAAAAAAGAAAATGACCGCATGAAATCTTATTTAGCTCATCGGATCAGAAGGCTACAAAAACGACTGCAATTTATCTAATTTCTAGGCGACTGAGAATTAGCAAATCCATATACGTATTGGTCTTCCTGTTACGCACTGAACCTCAGCTTACACACTGAGTTACCGAGCTAGTCCCTTCATTCCTAAATATAAGAGTTTCTACGCTTTCTAATTTTGTCCTAGTTCGTTCTTAAATGAGCGAATCAACACATTAAAACATGTCTACATAGGTATGAATCAGAAAAAAACAGAAAGGTTAGAAAGTTTTATTTTAAAATGGATGAAGTACAAAGCAACAATAAGAAAACTGCAACGGTCAACTATTAATTGTCTAGCACCCCACAGCAATAAGAAAAACATCCCACACCTCAAAGCCAACGTTACTACTGGCAAGCAACAGCCAGCAGCCCACGGGCAAGGCCGAAGAAAAGCAAAGTCGCGATGCATGTACGATATATAGGAAGCAACTAAGGTGCTGCACAAATCACTGCAACAAAATCCAATGATTAACAAGGTGACTGAGATTTTGCAAATTCTCAGGCGATTGAGAATTAGCAAATCCTACGTCACTTCTAATTAATTGTATATCGGGTGTTTCTTTGGGATGTAATTACTCATGTTCTTTTTGTTTGATCTGCTTTGTAAGAGATTTTTTTCATCATTTTGTATCGGTGTGATCGTATGCCTTTATTTCTAAGACGGGACAAAAGCCTGTTTTGAGGAGTTAAAATGAAAAATTACAAAACGTGAGTTCTAAAGGAAAAACCATGAGTTAGCATTCTAAGCGGAGCGCACATGGTGAAGCCGTACTGCCATCACGCAGTAGCACAAGGCTTTTAAAAATCATCATCAATCATGTGTTGCTGTCAACCTAAGTAGTCTCTAGACAGTCTGTAGGCTGTAGCATACAGATGTATATCCTTCCCCGTTGCTGGGTAAGGCTATGACAATCGCCAAAGTTGCCAGCATATATATATTTGGCACATGTTGTAACGTCAATATCTGTGCTCGGTAAATCTCAAAAAAAAAAAAAAAATCTGTGCTCGGTTATTCCACATAAAAACATGAATATTAAACCAAAATACTGGTCAATTTGACACGATTTTAGTTCTGTGTTTGAAGCAGAAGATAAGTTTACTTATTAAGAGATCTGAAAGTATGTACTCCATGAGACAAAAACAACATAAGTGGCAGTTGGCATGTCCTTGTCAATAGTGTCAAACAGTCCTCAATATTTTTTGGTCAAACACAAGGAAGGTGTGTGGGAGCTATCCTGAATTCGTTGCATCCATTGACTTCATCATCTTTAAACACATGGCATTGAACAATATGATATTTTAATTTTAATTAACTCCTAATGCCTTCAGTCCCGTAAAAAGAATTACTTCTCATGCTTTCAGCATACACCACAAAACTTATCATGAGAGATGAGCTTCCCTTGCAATCGCCTCATAAATCCCCTACTCTTCCTTCCATCTTAAATCTCCTACACTGCGGCGTATTTGACATGGAGGTCGCCATATCTGCGGTGACAGGCGAATTTTTGAGTCGTTTCATCTCTTTCCTGATCAACAAGTACTCTCACTCAAGCCATAGAAGATTGGAGGAGAAGGCAGAGAGGCTGCAGCAACTCCTAATGAGAGTGCACACCATCATTGAGGAGGCAGACGGGCGATACATCATAAACTCCAGGATGCTGATGCAGCTGAAGATGCTCTCCGAGGCCATGTATCGAGGCTACCACGCGCTTGACACCTTTAAACACCAAGGCATTGAGTACAAGGGAATCAACGAGGTTTGTGACTCATCCATTTTGCCATTCATCATTCCTATGAAGCGATCTCGTACAGCTGGAAAGGACAAAGACACACATCTTACGTTACATAGTGCCTTGGAAAGCATAGAAATGGTTGTTGCTAACATGATGGAGTTTGTTGTGCTTTTGGGTGGATGTGACCGCATGCTGCGTAGACCATATGATACATATCTTTACCACGATAGCATCATGTTTGGACGCCATACAGAAAAGCAAAAGCTCCTGAACTTCTTGTTGCAACACAACCTTCCCAGTGATGAACCGGCAATTCTTCCGATAATAGGTGGTCGTGCAGTTGGGAAGAAAACGTTGGTTGCTCACGTGTGTGGTGATGAGAGGGTGCGCTCGTGCTTCTCTTCGGTTTTGCATTTGAGTGGACACAACTTTTTGAGAATACTTGAGCATAGAAAGACCATGATAGGCAAGATATTGGTAGTTATTGAGTTTGTTTCCCATGTAGATGACAAGGACTGGGAAGCATTCCACTCATTTGTCAAAACATTGGATGGAGGTAGCAAGGTGATCATCATAGGTAAACTTCAAAAATTAACCAGATTTGGATCAGTGAAGCCAATTTTTCTCAATACTCTGCCTTACGAGGAATTCTGGTACCTCTTCAAGACACTAGCATTTGGAAGTGCAAATCCAACAGAACATCCACAACTATTATTAATAGCAGAAGAATTTGCCAAGGAATTGCACACGGGAGGGTCACTTGGTGTCACAAATTCATTTGCAGATGTACTGAGAAACAACCTGAGCGTTCAATTCTGGCTTTGCCTATTGAACAAGAGCAGAAGAATGATCCAAAAGAACATCTCCATATATGGTGTGCATCTGAATATACTTATGGAACAAGGTCGTCCAATGGACATAACGGATTTTGCTTTGCATCCACTACGGGTAATACCTTATACAGCTAAAGTTCCAATGAAGAAGGAATTACCGCAAGTGACACTTGGAGAGCTCCTGGAGGATCCTAGTGTTAGGCCAAAAGGGGAGTTCAGTTTATTGTCATGGAAATCAAGGATTCCTCCTTATACTTCATTTGTTCACTCTGTCCCAAACTGTGTTCAGGACATCTCTGAAGGTATGCGCTTGTCAGGGAGGAAGCGGAGAGGAATGTAGTCTAACTTACAACGTAGCTTCTATAGTGTTCCATGGCATTTGTAGTCCGACAAAGACCCAAACGAATAATATGCTAGTTATATGGTTATGCTTTGCCCACCTTGTATGCATATAGTTAATTTTCATCTCATTCTATTTTTCCTTTCATTTGTAACTTTCTTGCCATCCGACCGTTAGTGAGATAGTTGAAGCTCTCTGCTTTTGTACTCTCAGAAATATATTGTTGGGAGTACTAGTTAGATGTTCATAGCTGGGCATGATGTATTGGAAATGCTGGCTGGGAGGAGGAACTCAGATCCATGTATTGAGAAACAAAATAACGTTTATAGTGATGACAGGAGACAAAGAAAGAGACCACTGAGTCTAACAATGCCTCCTAAACCATCTGTTTCATCTTCCTATACCACAAAACCTAGAGAGAAAAATCTCACAAAGATATTATCATGATTCTGAAAAAATTTAAGACTTGGTATGCTACAGAAATGGCAGTTAATATGAAATTTGAGTTTCAACAAAATTAGCATTATAATGGTGAACTGTATGGCAACAAATATATTGCGATAGTTTGCAAAAATCTAGTGGTTGGTAACTTGGTATACCCTAAAGTCACTGATTCTGTCAGTTCAAATTGTGCCTTTCAGAAATTAGTGCCCATAGAAAGATCAACCATGCCTGGCGCGGGTCCCGTTTGACTGAATTATCTCAGATACTAATGTGGGCATGCTATGCTACTTGTTACCAGGGTCATAATATGACTTCAGACATTCCAGTTTCACAACAGTTTGCAATTTAACAGCACTAGTCGGAAGGAGTTGCTGCTTACCATGCAGTAGTTCCGCTAGTAGGTCTCCGCCGGCCTCACTGAACTAGTCCTCGGGAAGTTGTCCTTCCTCGCCTCGCTGACGACTGCAGTCGATTAGCCTCGATCCGGCAGCCGCAGCAGAGGAGGTCGAAGGCGATAGTGAGCTACGGGAGACGACGCCGGTAGCGTCTGTGGGGAATAAATACAGCTTAGGAAGAATGGACGCCTCCCTACGGTCTAGATCGCCGCCGTTTCTTCCGGAGCTCCGTCGGGAAGTGGCGGTGGGCTGCTGGAGCCTGGAGGTAGGGGACGGAGGGTTTTTTTTTTTGACAGATGAGCTCGTTGTTAGAGAAGTGCCCGATCTGGGCCCCAAAAATTTATCTAACAGATTTGGGCCTCACTATGGGCTCTGTAATCTGAACCGAACGGCCGACCATTATAGGCCTGTTCAAGCGGAGGCCTTAAAAAACTGAGGTTGTAATGGTTTCTTTAGGCCTCACGATTTCTCTTAAAAAACTATAAACTGAACCCCAAAAAATGTTTAAAACATTCACCATAACTATCTTCATATTACATTAGGGAAGTGTTTGGTTGGGGTGGCAGTTACAGTGGATTGCAGCTGTAATGACTGTGAAGGATGAGACCCCTGTTCTAAAGTGGGAGCTGTTGTCGCAAGAAAGTCGCGACGATGCCGAGCTGTTCGGCCGTGAAGGTCTTATTCGGTGTGAGTCTTTCCCATCTCCTCTTCTGAACTCATCTTCGAAGTTGCCAGTTCTCTACGCGAGGGTCGGCTGTTTGGCATTGGGCAGAGTAGGCTTCGCGAGGCTGTTGCGGCGATGTCTTTTCTGGTGGCCGTTTTTCGTTGAAGTTCGAGTCGCTGGCTCTTATAATAGTGATGACGATGACACCAGTGGTCCATGACGACTTTCTTTTTCGGTGGTGTGTATGAAGTTTGTCGGTATCCAGGTTGGCTGTGTGTGCCCTCGTGACAATCGTGTTTCATGACGCTCGACGTTGGTGTTTGACGATTTTAGCCCGGTTTTTAGCTAGGCGATTCTCTTCTTCATATTTAATGAGCTGGTTCAAATATTTTGCCTCCGTTTCATGAAAAAATAGAATTATCATGGTATAAAAATAGCAAAATGATCCCCTCTCAATTAGTGGTTGGTTGATTCTCCCCGCCAATGTATGCAAGGTTTTACACCAATCAGCTAGCAGCTTGAATCAATAAATTTGCCGATAGAGTGTGTGTTTATGCCAGGGACCATGAACGTTATTAATACTAGAACTGACGCAACGTACACCACACACATTCTCATTTCTCTACTATATAATCTATACCTAATAATAAAAGGATTAAGGTTTCTTGTGGTACGTCATTTTTTTTTCCCGATTTTATTCTCCTACCAAACCACATATTTATCCACCACTGCCACCCATAAGTTAAAAAACGGTTCGTCTCTTCGACTTGGATGTATTAACAGAGCAATGCCACCGCCGAATATAACGTTTCGTCGTACATACTACCGCAGCGGGCACGCCTCCTGCTTCCTCTATTCAAGCTGCGCTGCTGGGCTTTCTCTTGTGGGCCGCCGTACAAGGCCGTGAATTTCTGATTGTCGGAGGAGAGCAGTCCTGCTAGAAAAAAAAAAGGAGAGAGCAGCCGGATATTTTCTACTGGATAATCCCACCTCGCTCGCTTAAACCGATTCCAACTGGTTTATATACCATCGCAAATTCAAAGCAATCAGCCTCCTCTAGCATATACAAGCAGCATCAATTTGAATCGGATCCAGTGGGGGAGGTGGGAGAAGGGGGAGACAGAGCGGGAAGCACCAGAGAGGGGAAAACTGCGAGCTAGAGGAGACGGTCGGCAACCGACGACCTGCACAGCCGGAGCGAGAGCGCAGGCAAATCCCATATCGAAAAAATGGGAAAAGATGGATGCGCCGTGGTCCTTCCGTGATCCGTGATCCAGCCGTGGATGAGGGCCCGGATCTCCACGAATTCGCTCGCCGCGGCCTCCATAGTGCTCTGGGACAGTAGGGAGAGATATGACTCGTGTGCTTGCTGCCGGAGCTGCCGCGCGCGCGTGCGCTAGGAAGAAGATGGGAGGTTGCTTCAGATGCGTTGCTGCTAGCTCTTGATTGTAATCCCGTTGGATGTGCTACATCGGCTCATGTACACAAGAGTAGCATATGTGTCTTGCACGTGTTTGTCATAATGCTTGGGAGGAAGCAACTGCACTAAAGCGTAATTTGATCCGACTCGCTCACCTACAGCCTTTGTGTTTTTTTCTATACTATGTTTTTTAAGGTTGGCGACAATTGTGTTAGTAACGACTAGCCATCAGGCGCCTTGGATTTGGCAAATTCATACGCACCCAAAACAAGTTCAATCCCTTCGGTAATGACAGCGACAGCTATGTACGTCAACAACCATGCGTGATTAGAAATACGCTTTATTTGCATGCATGCACAAAAGACCAAAAATGCTGATGTCATCCCGCATTAAATGCGAAATTCGAAAATTTAAAAAGTTTTGTAGCCCAAACCGTTTATCCGATTTAGAATCCGTTTTCACCGTTTGACTAGTCGCGATGAGATCTTCGAAACTAGATCCCATGTCGATATGTTTCGACGAGCTATGTACGTCAACAACCATGCGTGATTAGAAATACGCTTTATTTGCATGCATGCACAAAAGACCAAAAATGCTGATGTCATCCCGCATTAATTGCGAAATTCGAAAATTTAAAAAGTTTTGTAGCCCAAACCGTTTATCCGATTTAGAATCCGTTTTCACCGTTTGACTAGTCGCGATGAGATCTTCGAAACTAGATCCCATGTCGATATGTTTCGACGACTTTTTTTTTTGCCCAAAAGTTATCACCCACGTAACATATAAGTTACCCAGGCTTGAATACGTAAGTTACCGACCATATTAGTGATTAGTTTTCGGGTCAAAATAAAACCATTTTTGTTGTTCTTTTAGATTTTTACGAGATTTAAAGTTACCACGTCACTTTGAGATGGTAAATTTATCGTGTATAAGTATTAGTCGCTCCCTTGTCGATTTCATAGTGAAACTACACATAAAAAAGATGGGCATTATATTCGTAACTATTATTTAGAGGACATGGTAACTAAATCGATTTCGTGGTGGGTAACTACATCATGAACACATGGATAACTAAATAAATACTGAGTGGGTAACTTGATCAGTATTGGGTGGGTAACTATTACCGAGAGAGTACGGTAACTACATTGATTTCATGTTGGATAACTTCACCATGAAAACACATGGGTAACTTTATCAGTACTGAGTGGATAAGTCCATCAGTATTGGGTGGTAACTATTACCGAGAGAGTAGGGTGGATAACTATAGATGAAAACACACGGGTAACTTTACTAGTACTAGGTGATAAATATTATCGAGAGAGTAGGATGGATAACTACACATGAAAACACACGAGGTAACTTTACTAGTACTGGGTGATAACTATTATCGAGAGAGTAGGGTAACTATAACGATTTTGTGGTGGATAACTACACATGAAAACACATAGATAACTTTGTCAATACCGGGTGGTAACTCCATCAGTATTGGGTGGTAACTATTACCGAGAGAGTATGATAACTATAATGATTTTGTCAACCTAAAAACTAATTGCTAATATGGTGGGTAACTTAACTATTCAAGCCTTGGTAACTTTTATGTTACGGGGGTGGTAACTTTCGGGCAAAAAAAAAATTGTCGGAACATATCAACATGAGATCTAGTTTCGAAGATCTCGTCGTGACTAGCTCAGCGGTGAAAACGGATTCTAAATCGGATAAACGGTTTGGACTACAAAACTTTTTGAATTTTCGGATTGTGCATTAAATGCGGGATGACATCACCTTTTTGGTTTTTTGTGGCTTGCATGCAAAAGGACGTGCGGTCTAACGAAGGAAAGGAGCAAAAGGACGTGCATGCATGCAACTTCTGGTTGACCGAATCTCGTCCGCCCATACGCGATCCAACGGCTCGCGGGGTGCTTACAATTAAGCTAATTATAAGGCGCCTTACAATTAGATTTTCCCATTTTAAATTGTTTTGCTGTGTATTAAAGGCTGGTTCTTGGGCTGATTATTGAGCAGTACGAGTTTTCCAGTTTAGTGATAATTTTCTGCCCCTATGTACTCCAATATGTTGGATTCAAATAATTTCATTTTTGCGTCGTTTGTGTCAAGGTGTGTCCAAGGTGTCGTGCTGGGCAGGATAGAATAGGAGTTGCCGCAAATCAATTCAACTGAATGTACAAGGCTTTACTTCTGACACTCGTCACCAACACACGATGTAACAAATCTTTTATGGGAAATTACAGATAATATATCTGAATGGGTTCCTTCGTTATCGATCTCATGCTCCAAGATAGGACAGACTGTATAAAAAAGGCGGTGGAAAATAGCATATGGATGAAATATAAGATACATCTGGTAAAATGAAAAGCGAATGCTCGACAAGAAATTGACATAGTTGCAAGTCTTTTCGCAAGATAAACTCAAGATGTGCTACAAGAAATCAAAAAATAAAGATTGATGAAATTTGGATATTGAGAATTGGAGGATCCGTCAGAAAGTTAAAGTTAATACAAACCTAAGGCGCAAACCATTACACTTCCGTTGGCTAGGGTTACCATGGTCGATCTATTTTAGGGTAAAATTTGGGTTGCATTGGTTACTCATTGAAAAGTTAATTCTTCCGGTGCAACGCACGGGTATTTAATTTATTGGGAATTGTACAAATGCTTTATGAGATTCGTTATGGACGCATGTTACATAAGGATATGCAAATAATATATCGCTCATCACACGTCCGCGGAAGAGACTCTGTCAGAGTCAGGAGACCGATGCAGACTCGATTATCCCAACCGGACCCAAGTCCGCATCTTACTGCCTTTAAATATGGGTGCGATCGATTGTCCCGCATCGAAGACGATCCAATCTTAGATCGAAATCCAGTGTTTCGAGCCATCAGGCGAGCTAGCGATTGTGAACTTTGGCGGCGACCACAGCTCCGGCAGCGCTCGCTTCAAGATCAAGCGGAGGTGGCGGCCCTCTCGCATCCACCGCGTGATCGAGGATGATTGCGTCGAAAACGCCGTTCCCCATCCTCACCAAGGTCATCGACCACGGCAACATGCGCACGCCATCGCCGGAGGAACCAGCTACGCCGATTAGCAGGACCTGAAGAGCTGCCAGGGAGAAGCTGCCGCAAAGGCCGAGCTCGACCAGCCACACGCATCAGGGTGAAGCTGCCGGCAAAGGCCGAGCTCGACCAGCCACGCCAATTTGCGTACATCCTCATCTTTACCCCTCTTTGGATGAAAACCATGGTGAACCGCCTGCTTAGGTGTCGACGTTGTAGTCGGACGCCTCGGCAGGAGCACATGGAAGGCAAGCTTATGTCACCCAGGCACCAATGCTGCCCGTGGCCTCCTCGCCGGAGCCGGCGCAAGAGGGGAGAACGAGCTTGGGACTATGCTTCTGGTGATGCCTTCATGGGCGGCCCCATGGGCCTGGGCGAGGACACACACGAGGCTTCTGAGCGAGGAGGACGGCGATCTTGGGGTCGGCTGCATCGCAACCTGGCGCGCCGAGGACAGGAACGGATGCCGCGCCGCCCCGGCCTGCACCAGTCCGCTACTACACTTGGACATCGCTCGTGCGTCGTCTCCATGTTAGCCGTCTCGGCGTGCCGCCCCGCTTGCGTTCCCTCTAATATCTCGCTGTCGTGATATGCATGTCGGGGAGCTAGCTGAGACGACGGGTATAGGAGGACGCGCTTGCCTGTGTAAGCTTGACGTATCCGCAGTTTCAGTTTACTTATTTTCTTCTCAGTGGAGAGAGTAGACCATGCCTTCAAAATTTACAACGCTCTTCAATGGCATCCTGTTCTACGCAGGGCAGCTCCTCCCGAAAAAGAAGTTGCTCCTCCTAGGCGGCTAGGCCTCAAGCGCAACACAGATCTCAAGTAAAACCTGCAGCTTCAGCTCTCGCCTCTCGGGCAAGCGAACGGGTGCGACAAGCCAGGGAAATTAGCTGAGTAAGAACGAAAGTCCGAGTAAGAAGGAAGACAAGCACGCAAGCATGGCTGCAGCTCTCGGGTCGCGTGAGTGCTGAAAAAACAACTGACCGAGTGGGGATGCCAGGTTGGTATTGCAGGTAGGCCGTATTGCCTAATTCTGGTCAAAATTGTTAACGACAAAATTCGTGTTTTTCTAACTAATAACCCCAAATTATGATGTTTTGGCCATAAGTAGATGATGATTATGGTTCTAGAGAAAACAACATTATCCATCTCTCTAACACCGTTTTTCTCCCGTTGCAACGCACGGGCACGTTTCCTAGTATAGCTAAGGTTTCTTCCTACGTTTTTTCGTCCGTGGTACGTCGGGTCCGTGGTACGTCGCGGCTATTTTCCACATAACCCCCTAAACAATATAGAATTCAACCGGCACACCACACTTTATGTCGTATTTTGCATTTTCCCCCTGTGTACCTCGCTCGCCAATCCCCCAATTCTGCGGCTGCCGAAATCAAGGGCGAAATCGAGGGCCTGCCGTCGAGCGGCGTGACCCGGAACTGACCGGCGGCGGCAGGGGCAGGCTAGGGCCCCCCGCATTCTGGCGGCGGTGACCCGGTCTTTAGCGGCGGCGACGGGGGCGAGCTCCTTGCGCGGGCGCTCCTACCGGTGGTCTCCTGCTGGTGGGCGTCTGCCGGAGCTGCTGCTTCTGGCGTCGCGTGGGCGGCCGTTGTCGGAGATGCCCGAGATCCTGAACTGAGGCTCATCTCCCATCTCCTTCTATCTGTTCTTTGCCCCACTATCTGCATCTCTCTCTTATTTTTGGCAATACGTTGCAGTTTTTTGAGACAGGACCGGGGTTGGCGACCACCACAGGACCAGTACACAAGAACTTGAGGCGGCAAAGATTCGCCTTACACGATGACTGATGGACGAGAACATATTCATATTTTATCAATTAGGCTTCAGTACTGCGTGAAGAATCTCAGCTGAAGCTGCCAAAAATACCAAACAACTCCGTCCTCCGGTGGAACCCTCTCTTCCAAATAGCAGGTGTAAACTTATTTCCTTATCCCTGAGAAAAATTACATTATATTCACCTGCCCAATGCATTTCACATGCCCCTTCACGCATAATTATTTGGTATTTTGAATAGTAGGTTCAAAAGTATCATCTCATTTGTTAAGCATTTCTCGCTTTAAAACAGATAATATTGCACCTGAAACAATTTTAAACTTACACTGTGATTTTTAAGCTGTCATATTGCATGAAAAACTGGGAAGTATTTTTTATTGTTTATTGAAGGGTCCAATTGATGCTGTTCCAGGCTTCCAGGGGTCAGAGTAACAAGGATGTTGAACACAAATTTCAGCATTTGGCAAGTTCAGTACATTAGGTCGGATGGTGTTAAACTCGGTGCAAAATGATATGATGCAGTTAAACATAGCCATGAAGGAGTCATCGCTAGAGTGTAAGTTCCCCATAAATGATACTTTAATAGCGATCATAACGGCGACTGTTTTATTAACATTTTTTGAACCCAAGTTATGTTGCTCACAATGCATTTGTTATATTCAGCACGTAGCATACAGAAAAAAGAAGTGCAGACCATTCATTTAAACAATTTCCTTGTATTTGAAATGTTGAAGACCATTATGTTACCAATCTTAATGTCCAATGTAAGCCAGTTAGTATGTTGATTGACAACGGCAAGCAGTATAATTGTTGCTACTGCTTCATGCATGTTTACTGGTGCTCTGTCAGGTTGCTTGCAACAACAGTCCATGTCCTTATGATACTTCATGCATTTGCTTGCAATGGTACTGTTAACAGTGTTCCCATCAGTGATTCAAATGTAACAGCTGCAGACTTGCCACTTAGTTTATCTGTCGATTCTTCCTGTTCAAATTAGGCCTAACTGTGTACTTTGCTATGCTCTGGACAGGCTGGGAAAGAGTATCAAAGCTGATTTGAGTTCCACCTGGAGCTACATCAGTTTCATGCATGTGAGCATGTCTACATGGTACTATGATGTGCGTTGGAGATGACTTTGTTTCCTTAAATTAGCTGATTTCTCTTTACTGGTCACTATAGCTGAGATGTACTTCTATGCATTTGAAGATGCACCTATTGGCAAGATATTGACCGTACCTTTACCATATTTGGAAGATGCTACACAGTTATTCGATGTGAAAAAAAAATCACAGCCCGTAGCAACGCACGGGCATTTTGCTAGTATGTATAAAACAAGTAACTGTACGGGCACGACCGATCTCGTTAATCAAGTTAGAAGCTAAGGATTTATACTAAGCAACCGTGAGTGATATTATTACAATTCTCCATCTTCCAAATCGCAGAGTTAATTCAAAAGCCTAGGCCATAGTTATTAAGTAGTCTCTGGATTATGGGTCCGACTAGGATCCGAGGTTTAATTATATCCGGCTATTCTCACTACAACCGCGCAAAAGCGTTACTCCCTCTGATCCATATTAATGGACTCAACATTGTCTAGATACGGATGCATCTAATCTAAACACTTAACTAGATACATCCGTATCTAGATAAAGTTGAGGTTATTAATATGGATCGGAGGTTGTACATTGAATTGAAGACAAGCAAGTGTCCACTCCCTGGATGCCCAGGGGATGGTTTTGCTTGTTTCGTTTTGTCGTCTCTGCAGGTCGTTTTGTTTTGTCCGGGCTCGATGATTGGGCCGTTTTGCTGCAGACTCGCGAGCGAGAGAAGAAACCCCGCTTCTCCGTCTTCCCTCCCCACTCCTCTCGATCCCCTCCGTCTCCGGCAGATCCCGGCCAGTTCCGGTGAGCCCCAGCCCCGACGACCACCTCCCAGCACCCCTGCCTGCTCCTCTTCAAACCCTAGCTCACCCGTGAGGCCTGCGCCGCCGCTCCCTATCTCGGGCGTCAAGATGGCGGCTGGACAAGTCCTTGCCGGCAAGGACGAGCGGAGGCGGCGGAGGTCGGCGAGAAGGAGGCCGCCGCTTGGCCTGCTCGTTGTGCTCCTCCTGCTGAGCACCGAAAAGGAGGCAGCAGCAGCTCGAGCGGCGCTGAGGGCGACCAGGCGACGGCAGCAGGCAAGGAGGAGGGAGGACGGAGCAGCAATAGGAGGCGGTGGTGTGGTGGTGGCGGCACGAGGAGGAAGATGAGGCGGAGACGGAGGGGCCTCGGATCTTGGAGGAGTCAGCGGTGGAGGAAGGAGACGGATGGGCAGGACCCACGGTGACTAGCGGCGGGATGGAGGTCGGGGAACCTCTTGCTCCCTCCATCTTCGCGGCGGCCCAGCGACAGGCTTGAAGGCCTCAACCCTCCCCAGGTCTCTCCTAGCTGCACCACGTCCTCCCCCACAACCAAGTGAAGCGTGTACTTGATGTGAGGAAGAAGAAGAAGAAGGGACAAGAAGAGGGGGCAAAAGGACCACCTCCTCCTGCCCGATTTCTCCTGCTCAAGCCCCAAGGGTGAGTTTCCCCACCTTCCTTGACCCTCTCACGTGCTGCACATGGTGATCCCATGATTCCTAGGGCAGGGGATGAGCAAATCCTTGTAGGGATTAGGGAAAAATGATTGGTGCTGCTGTTCCTGTGCATACAGCAATGAAGATCACCATTTTCGAGTACCTAAATGGAAAAATCAGAGGAGAAATAGTAGGAGTGTTTGTAGGTCTTGTTCCCATGATCGTTTTGAGCCTTCCTTCACTCAATTTGGTTCAGCCGTTTGGTCGCAGCGACGAAAACAAGTTGAGGTATTGTTTTTTGCAAAACAGTATTTTCATACCTTTTGCTCATAGTTTTTCACGATTTTCGAGAGTTGATAAAATGGAGTAATTTAAATCTGTAACAGCTTCTAAAAAGGCCAGTAACCTAACAATTGGCACTAACTCGTTGACTGCAATAGGTCATTTACCATATATATTGAAACAACTTAACTAGCCCAATTAAACAAAGAAGAGGATGTAGGGAACCTCGGGCCTGGTCATTACATTTGGTCAAGTAAAAGGAGTTCAGCTATCATTGTACCTACAACACTCTGTATATTTTAGCGTCAAAGAATTCTGGGATTTAGAATCATGTGTATTTATACTTGACCTGCATGATTTGATTTGAGACCATTTATAGGTGTTAATGATTTAGAGCTAATTGTTGTTTCACTTTACGTTGCTAAACTCTAAATGAAGTAGCTTGCAGAAATAGTTGTATGTTCGGTGCCAGAATGAGCAGAATACTTTGGTGGCGTAATTGGTTTTTTCATTTTCTGATGAATTTACTTTTGTGGTCAGCAAGCCTCAGTCCGCAAAATTTACTTTCCATTACTCTATCCAGGATTGCAACAAAATATAGTTTTTTACTTGCATACTTGACAATTGTATGGTATTTATTTATTCAGATTTTTACAGCACACACCATGTTTATTTATGTATATTCTACTGATTAAATAGTTCGTGATGACCTCCTTTTATTCTCACATGCTAGGTGGATCTCTCAATGATTTTGTTGCTCACTGAGTACTGGATTGCACCTTTGCGCGGATACTTTGTTGTTCTGCTGTACCCAGTAGGGCTTGCATTTGCAGGGTTCAGGAGAGCTCTCATGGTCGGGTTGGGCGCTTCAGCAATGATCGCTTGGGTCGGGATCACGTGGGGTTTGCTATCCTCGAGGAAGAGTAAGTTCCTCACCATTTTAGCCCCACCATGTGAATACTAGATTGATAGATCTCACATTTTTGTATTTCAATGTGATACTGAACTTGTCATTTTCGCTGTCTAGGATAGGTTTATGGAACATTTAGCTTCATGGTTTCTCTTGTTTCTGTATTAGCTTCTTGTGAGTGAGTTTCAGTTTTCTGTCCGGGCCATGTCCAGGCGGACAGCCCGGACATATTGGGGGAAATAAGGTGCTTGGTTAGAGAATGCTTTAATAGTGAAGTTGAGCAATTAACTTATGCTCTGCAGTATCAAAGTACTGAAATTCTTGTTTTCCTGGTTTACAATATGAAAGAAATCTTCCACAGTCCATTGAAATTCTTGTTTTCAAGTTTTTGTATATGAATGGCATTTATCCAGTTATAAACGCCACAAGAGTTACTTCTAGATAGCATATGCTCTATTTCTCTCTCATCGAAGTTAGGAATATTCAGTAAGGACTTCTTGTTTTCTGGTTTAATTCTTCATACATAATCTGACTGTTTATTTTTTTAATAGTGCACGCTGACATAATCTGACTGTTATGTTTAAATGTGCTTCTCTTAGCCTCGTGAAATCAATTTATAGTTTCCCTTAGGAGTGTGTGTAACTATTTTCAAATGAGAAGATCTAAGTCTCATGTGTGACTTTGCAGTGATATCCGCAAGTATTAAAAGAGCACCGAGTTGCTCATTCCAAAGGCTTGTTTCCATGCATTTTCAGTGGACGCAACACTACAGGAATCACATACCATGTCTTTGGCGCTATTTTTGGGGACCCAAGAACTGTTGGCACCGAGATGAACAAATAACATTCGGTTTACTTTTTCTGATATTTTGGTCCTTCATATATTTATTCCTTTGCTCAAGTATCTCAATATTGTATTGAGAACTGATGACAATGGAGAAGGTACACTGTAATTCATTTGCATCCGGTAGTTTTATTTGCCTACAATTACTTCATTCATACTGTTGTAATTGGTTCTCTAAGCAGTTGTTGATGCTTTTGTAGGCGGACCATTTGCTTTGTATTTGCTCCTCTGTAGGCCTGCAAAGCTTCCAAATCAACAAGCACAAGATGAGGTGTATCTACATACTGCAGAGATGGTCATCTCCAACCAAGATATCAAATCCGCTTACCGCCCTCTGTTTCGGACTGCGCTTTGATCTCCCCCCACCCCAATTTTTTGTCTAACCATGTGGTTATGTATTCTAATGAATAAATTGTGATGAGTTTTGTCTTTCTGTTTTGTAGGATTCTGCTTAAATTATCTGTAAAACAGTTTTCCCATGAATTGCAGGCTCAGCACTTGACAAGGATTCATCACAAGAATTTGGATTCCCTTAATGGGCTATTGCAATGACAAGTTTGATTTGGCCCTTGTTTATAAGTACATGGCCAAAAGGAACCTGCAAGATCATCTGAGAGGTTCATCCTGGATAGTTAGAATATATATCTTATATTGATTGCGTAATCAAAGTTCTTAGACGCCCTAGAAATTCGAATTACAAATGAATGTTGCATTTTTTCAAAGGAGAAATGCGTGAACCTAACTCTCTAAATTCCCTCTGAATTAACTATGTTTAATCTTTGTTGACAAGCAAAACTCCATTATACTCTTGTTGCTGTTTTTTTTGGCCTGCACAGAAGAAAAATATGCTAGCTTAGATTTTTTTCTCCTATGGGTAGTGCTTATTGTGATTTCCACGTCCTGCATTTTGTTACCTGTATTTTAGTGGTTTTCTAATACGCCAAAATGAGATCAGATATGTGCTTGTTTTTTCAATATTGGACTGTATATGCCTAAAGACTGTATCTAAAAAAGTAAAAATGAGATTATCATTCGCAAGAAGGAGCTCATGTGTTAATTGACCAATGTTACTTAAGTTCAGCTGCTTGAGTCATGCAAAATGATATTTCCTGTAGTATTTCTGATTCTTGTGCTGCCTTTACTCCCGTTGCAGGTTGGTAGTGCTCCATTGATGCAAACTTATGATAGCTAGCAACAAAGAAACATATTGGGGGCCAACTTTTCCTTCAAACGTACAGGTGAACTTAGCTGCAGTCCCATCATCGTTAATTTCCCTTTTTGAGTTATAACCAACAATTCCTTTACTCATATCAGACTAGAGGATGATCTACTGCCCAAACGACAGTGGCTCGGGTAACAGTTCTGTCAGTTACCTGAAATTTGGTACCAATGTAGAGCTCATGGATCGTCTTGTTGGTGAGTTTCAGTTACAGTTGTCGCTATACAGATCCACATGGGTTTCTTACAAGCTTCAGCTGGATCCAACATTGAAATAAGTAACAAAGTTTGCAAACCTGTGTCCGCTAAAACAAAGGCTCACAGCCCACTAAGTTCTAGCTGAGACACGATTTCATCTTTGAAGAAACTACTGGTTTTTTGTTTATCTTTATCGAAGTGTTGATAAGAAGATCATCTAGGTCTCACAACAATGTTTAGATAAGAGCCTTCTCTCATGTTAAGCAAGTCTGTTCTAAACTATGTTCAGTATTGCCTCAGTTACATATAACTACTGGTTATGTCTAAATGTGCTTCTCTTAGCCTCGTGAAATCAATTTATAGTTTCCCTTAGAAATGTGTGTATGTGGTAACCAAATTATCGTACATTGTGTTAGTGCCAGCGGTACTTTTCTCTTTAAAAAGACATATCATGTTAATGTGTTGCTTATTGTCCGTCATCTACCTGATCCTTTATTATTGCATCATTTTTCTGACGCCTTATTTAATTCAGATAGGTACTGATGGTGAGGAATACCAAGCTATGTGATACAGATGATAGGCAAAGATCTAGGAGCACATTTGTGGGAACACATTGGTGGTAAGTGCATTTTTTTGAAATTTGTACTGTCCGCCAATCATGTGCACTGAATCAAAACTAATAACAACTATATTTGTTGTGTCTACAAATTAACTGTATAAACCGTAAGGCATAAACACTCATTTGTCGTGTCCGAGCATCTTAGCAAGATCAATGCTGGGATTTTGGATTATGCTTTGCGTATAGGCATACTAGCAGATTAGCTAGGATTTAGCACCTGCATTCTTTTATTTCAAAGATATCTTATTTTGTTGTATATAACAATTTTTGCTGTTATGTTTCCCGATGGGTCAGGTAAAATATATGATGGAAAAGCCTCATCGGCAAGTTTTATTATCTGTATCACTGGCTCACCTATCCTGCCAAAATTTCAGATTGATGAAACCATGAAAGAAGCTATCCAAAGGAACTGCACACGCTATGCTCCTGGAATTGAAATTATTATTGTTCATGTTACAAAGCCAAACATATATCAGGAGAAATTTTTGAACTTATGGAGGAGGAGCCTACAAAGGTATATATGTACATGATACATGTGGCCAATTCATCTTTGACACTTGTGTCCACACTGACAGTCTTGTACTGTCATATACTCCCTCCGTTCCATTGAACAGGGCGTGAAACTTCCAGCGCGTCGATTAAGGAGAATCATTGCGTTTAATTTGTTCCCTGCATGCCCCTATTAAATAGCTACTCATGGTTAATATCTCACTCTCCGATTTGTTGCATGCAGCCATGCACCTCCTCGTTTCAAGGGCAGCCACGCACAGCCAATCACGGCATGCATCTGCTCCTTGATTCCAGCGTGAGAGAGGGGCAAATTCGGGAGGCTAGCTTTCTGCTGCATGCACGCCTTGTTTTTTGGCGAAAAATGAGAAAAATTTTCACGCCTTAAGCATAGGAACGGAGGGAGTACAATGCTGACTGCTTGAGATGCTATTATTTGGGTACCATACAATCATGCATTAGGGCTCGTTAAATAGTAAGCAATTGTGGCTACTAAGTTAGCGTCCATAGTTAATTGCTCTGATTGATTCTTCAGTTGATCTGATATCCTGATTAATAATGGATTAGTTACGTTGCATATAATTATGGAGTAATAAAAATTTACAACTTTTCCATTTCATATATTAAGGTCTGCTAATTTCGCATTATTTTTTGCTAAGAATTTAAACAAGAACATATTTTTCTTTTCTCTGGTCCTGTAGCCATGCCGATGTGATGATGTACCATTTTACTAGGATTCTAGGAAGGAAACTTTGGTGACACATATAGCACTTGTTGTGTGAATTAATCTGTGCTAGACCACGGTTCTTATATTCTTTGGGCATCTCTTTGAATGCAGTGATTTTAGAAGCATTATTTGAGATTCTAAATCGGTGAATACATGCCTGACATTAATGGGAAGGTAGCAACTTAGATGAACACATCTATCAATCCAGAGTCGGTAGCATTTACTGAGCTTTTCAGTATGGCCATTGTTGACACGATGTAGTTACCTATATATTCTAAAGCTCATCTCCATACAGCTAATCATTTAATTAATTTATTTGGTCCTTCTGGTGCTGGCATTGTGGCAATAGCTTTTTGTGTTGTTTTTTTCCTCAAGGTCATGTGCTATTTTAATTTTAGCTGGAGTGTAAATATTTCCAGTTCCTCTAGAGTTTATTTTTTATTACAGTGTTTTGGGGCTTGAGTGTCCAGATTGTTGCTAGAGACCAGAAAAACCGAAATGAAGCCAAAACCTGATTAGTTTTTACTGAAATGAAGCCAAAACCTGATTAGTTTTTACCGAAATGAAGACAAAACCTGATTAGTTTTTTATGTTATCGCTGAATTTATTTCTATTACAATGGTACTTGCACATACTTGTTTGTCATATATTTTTAACTTGGTATACTGCTTTCTGTTATCTGTAAGTATGTTTCTCATCCCCTGCTACCAAGCTTTCGTCGTCGGTTCATGACTCATGCGGCTTCTCAGTTTTTCTATTGTATCTGATATGTTGCTGCTACAATACTTTTGTACAAAAATATGGTTGACTGAATCTTGTAGGACTTTGCTAGATCATGGATAGTTCATACTTCATGAAGTATGTGCCAGTATATAGCTGTGTGCTCTCGATGCAGATGAGTGGTGCAACCTGTCTTTATTGTGCACTTCATGGGAGATCATGGAGAGAAGTTACTTTTTGCTGGTTGGGAAGTGTATTTTCTCTAGATATGTTTATTGTTCTGTAATGATGTGGCTATCCTGATTTCAAAAGCTTTACTGTGCCAAGAGTTTGCACATGAATATTTCGTCGGTTTACATATGGCTGTTGCATCATTATTCCTTTCGGTCCTTAACTGATGCTATTGTTTTGTAGTCTTCAAAATTAAGTATTGAAAATTCATTGTAAATTAATACTCGATATCTTTTTTTTTTGTTGAGATTTTGAGAGTATCTGACCGTAGCAAGATCTGTGGCTTTTCAACACTTCAACATAGCTTGTATTCCTGTAATCTTGGATACTTCAATAACAGAATGAGATGCTGGGCAAGAATTAGACTGCAAATGGTAGGCGAGGTGGCGTTCCAAGGAATAACCGGTTCACAACCATTATATAACGCTAATCACTGGGTGCATTAAACACATAATATGAAGACCTATAGTCTGTAGAAAATGGGACATAATTGGATAATATGAAGACCTACAGTCTGTAGAAAATGGGACATAATTGGGCCGCACCTGACCAGTGAGGAGGCGCCTGAAGGGGTGCCCCAGCCTCTAGTAACATTTTTTAAGTTGAGATAGACACCTAAAGTCCGGGGTTCATTGCGCTTATGCCTCGCTTAGAAGCTGTCATGAATATTGCGTCGTCGAAAACGTACGTGACGTACCTAATCTCCTCGTGATCTATTCAGTGACATTTGTATATTGTGTCTTGATAGATTAAGAGAAAACGAAATTTTTGTTTCGTTCGCAGTAGATGCGGCACCATTTGAAGCTTGTGTTAGGCACCCTTCCCGCCACACAAGAAAAGGTTGATCAAGCGAGATAATATCGCAATAAAGAAAAATAATCATTCGGTAAATGTTCTAATAGGTAGATTCTCAAATTTTTGTTGATGCATGAAACTTATTAATTTGTGAGAAATAATGTACCTTCATAACTCTGATGAATCCTCACTGAGCACAATATATAAAATTCCCAAACTCTACATCCAGTATCAACGAATGATTGTTAGAATTTTTAGTTACCTCCCAGTGTAACATTATATAAATACTTACATAATATTTTGCACACAAAGGCAAAACATGATCACTAAAATGCTGTTTTTGAAATTGGCACAATAATCATGCTCTGATTGAAGGTGCTTCAGGAACATGTTATTTTTGTTAGCATATTATTCATGATGACAAACATATTATTTATATCTGTAGGGTATATATATTATTAAACAATAAATTTATTTCACATACACTCTAAAAATACTAAGACTATGCGAGGATAACCATAGTGTAACACCCCGTCACATCTGACTCGGAGAGTCCAACACATGCATACAAATCTCAGAGATATGTGCATCGGCTAATACGTGGAACTCAGAGGTATGACTCAACATGTCTATACAAACCTGGCTCTGATAACATGTCATGTTTCATGCACCAGACAACTATCCCAAAAGTCTGAAATGATAGGAAGAGCTAGTACAATACACATATACCGTAACACATCAAAGGATTGTTTTAACAAGAAATGACACGTAAATATAGTCACTGTGAGACCTAAAGAGAAGACTATACCCCGTAGCAATAAGAACACAAAAGACACTCGATAAACCTCGAACAGACACGACTGTGCATCAGCCGACCAGAGATTAGGTCATCCTTGTTTTCAATTTTAAGAAAAAGAAACTCTTGCAGGCTCGGGAAACCAACACAACGTGAAGAAAACCAATAAGGATCACACATATGAGATCGACGGTACGCATCTTCGATACGGAAATAGACGGTATACTGATTAATATAGTTACTCATCGGGCGAAAACTCCAAAGTGAGCTGGAGCGCGCCTGCTCCCTTTCTCTCGTGTGTTCCTGTCCACACGTTTCCTTATGTGACGTAATAATCTGATGCGTATAAGATCCAGTAATCCGAGCACAGAATACCGCCCAACCACCCGGCGAAGATGAATCCTACGGCATGCATCCTGGACGAAGTGGGGTCGCGCGGAGCTGCCTCCCACTCCGAATGGTTGGAAAGCGAGTTTAATGCATCGGTCCTGTACCGACCGAGGAACGCCGCGACCTGGCCTAGTCACCATGCTAGCATCAAGGGAGACGCCTAGCACCCGCCGCCGCACCATGGCTAAAGGCCGTCGTCTCCCCAAGCTCCGGCCAGAACTCACACCTCCTCTTTCTTCTTCTATAGGCTGCCACGACTGCCGCCCGTAGAGTCGCCTAAACTCGCGCCTCCTTTTTCTGTACTAGTCGCCATGCTAGCCTGAAGCTAGCTGCTTCTCGTGCTGCTGCTATGCGAGTTTGGGCGTTTGGCCCCACGGCTCTGCTTCTCCGCCTAGCCTCGCCTTCGGCTGATCGGCTCTGTATACTTATATAGTGGTCCACGAGTTTCTCATCCTCGCTTTGGATTCCTCAATCCGCCGCCACCGCGATGATGCAGTCCCACATGCCATCGTCAGCGAGGCTGGGGATGATTCTCATGGAGTGCTTTCTTCCTTCGCCAGCATCACCGCACGGCCCCGTCTCCCACTCATGGCTGGTTCACGTCGCCGCGCCATTCGTGCACACCCTGCCAAACCTCACTTGCTACAGGTGCTACCGTGCCACCCACTTCCGGAGCCCGGGGCTGCACTTCCCAGCCTGCACTAGTAGAAACAAGGGCTTTCGTCCAGAGCCACATCGAGCTCTAGTCCCGGCTGGCTTACAAACCGGTACTAGAGGGGGGGACTGGTCCCGGTTCGAAGGCTACGAGGCCGCAACAGACTAGTTCCGAGTCGTAAGGGACCTCTAGTACCGGCTCGTAATACGAACCGGTACTAGAGGTGTCTGGCTCGGCAGGACCACGTGCGAGATACCTCTAGTACCGGCTCGTATTACAAGCCGGTACTAGAGGTCTCACTACTATATCATCTTCCACCCCTGAGAGCAGCCCTCCATTTTCAGCTCGAGTTCATCTCCATTTGCTCCATTGTTTCCTCTCTCAAGCTCGAGTTTATCCCCATTTTTTTCCACGATTTGTCAAGATTAGCGGCACCCATCTATCTAAGGGTTAGCAACTTGATCCTTTCATCCGACATTGCTCATTTTAGCTCATTTCCATACTAGCTTAGCTCATTTCATTTTTGTAGTGCTTGGTAGGTGTTTGATGAAATGGCTAAGTTAGAAAGTTCATTTGTTTTATATGCAATTTGAGCTAAAATTAAATTATGATTTGTGTGTTCTAGTGCCGTGCTCACCGCCGTTGATCGCACGCGTTGTCCCGTCACCGGCACCACCTCGGTAAGCCTCTTTTTTAAAACTTTTATATTAAAAAATCTTAGTTGTATGATTTAGATGCATAATTATTATTTGTATAATTTTATTAGTTGTATAATTGTTTGTTATATATATAGTGCCATGGTTTTGACACCTGACCACACCGGCTCTCGTCCGCTCTATTATTCGGATGTGGTATGATTGTTTGTTATAACTATATATTTGTTTCGTTTCGTGTTTATGACAATCATGCCGACCAACTTGACATAGACCCGTCGAGTTTTTTATAAAAGAAAACAATGATTTGAAAGCAAAATTGAAAACAAGTGAAGATCTTCGTCTCCAATGCCTAGAAGAGAAGATGAAATTGGAGTTCAAGCTTGCCGGCATCGTCGATGAAAACGAGTTCAAGCTTGCCGACGTCGTCGATGCTCACGAGATCAAGATGGATGCAATGCGCTTGAAGATTAAAAATATTAGAAATTATGCCATTAGTCAAGAGGCTTGGTATCATTATGCTGTTGGTTCAATAATTTCCTTAGTTGCGATTTTGATCGCATTTGTTGTTGGATTTAAATTCTTTGGATAGTTGTATGTTGGTTTAAATGTATGTTTTATGAGAACTATGTATTACATTTGGTCACTACTCTACTTTGGTTTTAATGTGATGAACTTGTATTAATGAATATGGTCAGTTATCTATTATGTTCGTTTACCGTAATGTGTTTTAGCATCGTGATTGTGTTTGACATACTTGTATAATGCAGATGAGCCATCCATGGATGTACGCTCACCGACGCTCTAATGAGTACATGCAAGGCCTGCGTTCTTTTCTCAACGTGGCTGAGGCAAACACGCGGAATGGTTTTATGTGTTGTCCATGCCATAACTGTCGGAATGAGAAGGATTACTCTTGCTCAAAAACCCTTCACATCCACCTAATTCAGTTTGGTTTCATGTCCGGCTATAATTGTTGTACCAAACACGGAGAAAGAGGGGTTATGATGGAAGACAACGAAGAAGAACAGAACGATGACAACTACATGTGCCCTGAATACGGTGGTAATGCAAGGGGGGAGCTGAAGATGAAGAGGTACCAGATGAGCCCATCATAGATGATGATTTACGGTGGGTCATCGTTGATGCACAGACCGAAGCAGAAAGTGCACTCGAGAAGTTGAAGTTGGAGCACATGTTAGAGGATCACAAAAAAAGTTGTACCCAACTTGTGAAGATGGCAAGGGATTTATCTGACATGTTAGTTATCTGACAAGGGAATTCAACAGTGGGCAAAAGGTCACATATTATGGTTACATAGAGCAGATATGGGAACTTGACTATGGACCTTCTTTTAAGTTCCCTTTGTTCTGGTACAAATGGTTCAAGCTGAAAGGCGGCGGGGTAAAGGTAGACCCATTGTACGGAATGACTACAGTGGATCTCAAGAATCTTGCGTACGACACCGAACCATTCATTCTAGCCAATGATGTGGCTCAGGTTTTCTATGTGAAGGACATGTCTACCAAACCGAAAAAAAGAAAAGATAAGCAAGCGAATACATCAGCCGATGAGCCAAAGCGCCACATAGTTCTTTTAGGGAAAAGAAACATCGTGGGAGTGGAGGACAAGACAGACATGTCAGAAGATTACAACAAGTTTCATGAAATTTCGCCCTTCAAAGTGAACATTGACCCAAGCATCAAGTTAAATGATGAAGATTGACCATGGTTACGGCGCAATCAGAAGAAAGAGACACACACGAAGAAAAAGTGAAGACTAGATAGGGATGTTGTTGGTGATGTGTAATAATGTATTCAACTTTTATGTAACTGCGTTCTGAAAACTCAGAAGAGAACTGTAAACACTGATATTTGGTTCTAAAAATCCAACGGCTTACAAGCGCTGGAAAAAGTTGGAACAAAACACACGGTTTCCCCTGCATACAGCCCGACGGTGTCTCGTGAGTGCCCGCATATCAAATGGACCGTCGAGATGTATGCAGGGAATCCGAATGATTTGTATTCGGTCGACGAACTGAAGGATTTTGTAGATAGAACAAAACACACGGTTTCCCTACATACAGCCCAACGGTGGCTCGTGAGTGCCCGCATATCAAAATGCACCGTTGGACGTATGCAGGGAGTCCGAATGCTTCGTATACCAAAATGAACTACAATGAGTGCCGTGAGTGCCCGGGAGGAGGGCTATATATAGGGTTATGTGTCTCACGAAGAAACACACGGTTCTAAAAATCCAACGGCTTACAAGCCCTCAAAAGAAACACACCCCTGATCCAACGGCTCACAAGCGCTTGAAAGAAACACACGATCCGTGTGATTCTTTAGTCCCGGTTGATGTTACCAACCGGGACTAAAGGTGGGTCTGTCACGTGTCCTCCCCCAGCATTGCCCTGGCCACGTGTCCAACCCCAGCGCTGCCCTGGTCACCTACGTGTCCTACCCCAGCATTGCCCTGGTCACGTGTCCTCCCCCAGCGCTGCTGTGGAGATCTATATGTAGTATTGTCGCCGACGGGGTAAACCGTAAGCCACGAAGACATCGTATCCACGAGATGGATCCGCCATGCTTGCCGCAGCGCCTTCTGGACGAGGTCGAGCGTGCTCGGCAGAGTGCGCTTGGGCGCTACCGCGGGAGCCTATCCCGTCGTATGCCCACGAGCCCGGCGTGGAGAGGAATGCCCAACTACCGGCCTCCTGCTCCGGTGCCAAAGGAGGTGCGGAGGGCGTACGAGCACGCGTGGTCCGACGGCCCCGACCCCGACGAGGATGCGTACGTCGCAGGGGTGGCGTGGGGATCCGCGGCCGCACCTCCACCAGCCGCCGCCGTCCCTCCCGACGAGGAGGAGGACAACGACGACGACTTCGACTGGAGCGACCATGGGGAAGAGGGAGGCGGGCCGCAGATGCAGGAGGCCATTGAAGCCTCCTTGCAGTCCGTCCGCGACGACCGTGTTCAGCGAGCCAGGACTGCCTGCCAGCTCAAGGCGAAGGAGGCTTCCCAGCTGGCTTGGGCGTTGAAAGACTCATCCTCCATGGCCCGTGCCCTCCGCTGCAAACGTGCGCGCGAGAACCAGGCGGCCACGAACGGGACTGGCTCCTCCCGCCGTTCCCCCTAATGCTACGACCTGCGACCAACAAGTCCGTTAATGTAGTAATGTAACTGTTAGTGATGTTTAATAATGTATTAAACCTTTTATCTCACTCTATGGGATGTTGTTAAGGATGTATTAAACCTTTTATGTCAAACAATATTAGTTAATTCATTTTTAATTGAAAATGGCAAAATGGTTAATAGTTTGAATAGTTAGAATAATTATTTTATAAAACAAAAAATTGTTTTGGATTAGTTATTCAAATTCAAACTCTTTTCATGTTGAAAGTTTTGTCAGATTCAAAAGTATGCAGAAGCTATTCAAATTCATATTCAAACACTTTTCAAATTCACTTTTGGGCATTTTGCGCGCAAAAAATCAAAATTTGGGTCCTTGAACGCAAAAAACAGACCTCTAGTACCGGGTGGAGCCACCACCCGGGACCAGAGGTGCATTTGCGCGCGCTGGGGGTGTCGTTTGCGAAAAGACCTCTGGTACCGGGTGGTGGCTCCATCCGGTGGTGGCTCCGCCCGGGACCAGAGGTCCCTGGGTATAAATACCCAGGACTCCATCCCGGCCCGAGCCACCAGCCGGGAGGCACCAATTCGTGGCGAAGCCCTGCCCAAATTCCTCTTCGCGCCGCCGCCGCCGTCCTCCGCGCCCACGCCGTCTCCTCCGCGCCGTCGCCTCCTCGATCCACCGCCCGCGCCCTCCTCCGCGCCCGCCTCCTCCGCCGCGCCCGTCTCCTCCGATCGATCCGTCGCCTCCTCCGCCGCCCGAGCCCGCCGCGCGCGTCCTCCGGACCGGCGCCTCTCTCCTCCGCTGCCGCTCGCTCCTCCTCCGCCGTCGCGCGAGGCTAGCTCCTCCACGCCGCCTCGCCCTCCTCTCCTCCTCCACGTACGGCCTCGACCGCCGCCGCCAGCTACCTCGCGTGCCCTAGCCCTCCTCCGGCCAAAATCACAAGGTGAGGATTAATTAGTGTTTTTTTAGGTAATTTTTTTTGTAGTTTAGGTGTTTTTAGGTAGTTTTTTGTTGTGTAGTTTAGGTTTTTTTGTTTTTGTGTAGTTTAGGTAGATGTTTTGTGTTGTTTTTTTATATTAGAAATTTAGTGTTAGAAATTTAGTGTGAGGAAATTTACTGTTAGGAAATTTAGTGTTAGAAATTTTAGAAAGTGTAGATTTAAATTTCCTAAGTGTAGATTTTGCTAAGTGTAGATTTAAATTTGCTAAGTGTATATTTAAATTTGCTAAGTGTAGATTTAGTTTATTGTTCTCAGCGACGATGTCTCTGTTGGACCAGAGGGCGATGTCCGGAACTGGGCTCCGCCGGGCTGGCACTGGGAGGTGTTACCTTCCGGGCGTAGCTTGGTTAGGAATCCGGGTGACGTCGTCGACCCGGATCTTCTTTGGTGGCAGTCGAGTGGGCCACGCTCGGTGCAGAGGGAGCCGGCCCCCGAGGAGGTGGTACGTCACCGTATCAGGGAGGAGGACGAGCACGTCCGTCGCTACATGTATTTGTTGGATACGCCAGCGGTGTATGACAGCAGATGGTCGATTCTTCATAGGGTTCCTTCTCACGTGAGTTATGACCCTGTGATGGTTCATGTTCTTTGGAAGCGCAGCGCCGGCCGCTCAGCACCCGCGGCTTAGGACCCGGTCGAAGTTAGTTTGAGAGGTTAATGCATGTGAGAGGAAGATGTATTAGTGATATTATTCGTGATGTATTAGGGTTAAATAAAAATGGACCCGAGCTATGTAACTTGATTAAATAAAGATGTATGAGCGATACTTTTGCATATTTGTAAAGTTCCCTACTTTGAATTATTCTGCTAATGCTATCATTGTTTTATCTTTCTTTTGTATTAGTTAAGCAATGGATGGAGATGTTCCCTTCATAGACAGAGAAGGGGAAGAAGAGTTGTTCGCCATTATGCGGCAACCCGGTCCGAGAATGGAGCCGGAACTGACGAGGGGTTAACTCATCAAATCCCATGGTTAGGACCTAGGATTGAGATTATGGGGAGAGAACGTGGTAGTACTGGTAGTACCGTCGGCTGACAAGCAGAGGCAAAGATTTACCCACGTTCAGGCCCCTCGGGTGGAGGTAAAGACCCTACTTCCTGCTTGTCTGGTATTGATCGTGTGAGATTATGCGGTTACAAGGGGAGCTCCGGCGAGATGTCGATCTCGCTAGGGCTTTTGGTGGTTCGAGTATTGCTTGTTCAGGATCGGCGACTGATGGCCCTTGAAGAGGTTGATCTACGACGCCAGAAAACACTTTGTTGATCTCCGGTGCGTAGTTACCTGCGTCAAAAGTAAATGGGTTAGGTTGAGACTCCAAGTGCAGAGTGTGTAGTAGTGGAAGACGTGTTTTCCCCACGAGGGGTGACTCGAGGGTTTAATATCGAACTCTCGGGGAATCAGTAGTGAAGATATATCTTCTTATCCTTCTTTTGGTTACCTACAAAACAAAGTTAAATGTTTTGGTCCTCAACCTCACCTGTGGTTGTCAAGCACAAGGTGTAAGAATGATATCAAGATAGTTATGCAATGCAACAGGAAATAAATATGCAATGATGGTGGATGCAATGGTAAATGAGATTTTTGGGTTTTTTAATGATGTATGCAAGATGAAAAGTATTTTTGTATTTTCGGATTTAATGATGGCTGAAAATGGAAAAGTGTTATATGGTGTTGGAAAGGTGTTTCTTATGATTAAAAATGGACCGGGGTTCATGGTTTCACAAATGCACTCTCTCTTTATAAAGTGGCAGACAATGGAACACACACAGAGTTAACATATGAGATTGCAACACAAAGTTTGATAACAAGTTACTTAGATATATGGGCATCACGTCCTAACATAGAGACATTTTGGTTATTAGTCTCTCTTATACTCCACCAAGATGCGAACCAAATCATAACACCTCAGTAATTAAGATGACTCAGAGTATAGCAATAAGTTTCATGACATGAAGTGAAAATAAGAACATGCTGGATCTAGTCATAGGAAGAAGCTTGGTCACCCTCAACCCTTGCAGCATGGTATTTTAGTTTATCCCTGGTGAGGTAACAAAGTAAGGTAAACACCCAAGTGGATCGCGATATTAAGTTGTCAGCTTACCGCACTCACCACTCCCCGTTACTCCAACTAATGCACACGTTTCCCCACACACGCTCTCATAAACATGCTTGATCATAACAAGTAGACAAGAACGGGGTACATCATATGCATCTATACTCATAACTGAAACAAATATTGCAATCTCAAACATATATTAACTCATAGAAAGATCCACCACATAGGTATTACAAATATGACCGTAATCATGTTCAGCAGCTCATACGGTACTAATTAGTGAACCTCAAGAGAGGAGAGATACATAAGTTACTTCCACAAACCCATAGTCCAGAGGTGGACTACTCCCTCTTCATCATGGAGACGGTGGAGAAGTCGATGGAGAAGATGGAGACCACACCGGCAGCGCCCCGCCGGAGTTTTCCCCCTCCAATCTGCAGCTCCTGATCTCCGTTTCAGTGTTTCTGTGTTTGTGCGGCGCTCCCTTCGCGAAACGACAGGGGACCTTTTTTATAGGCATTTTTAGGTCAAGACGGAGTCGGTGGACGAAAGATCGACGGCAACGGAGCCACGAGGGCCAAACGAGTGGGCCCCACGCGGCCACAGTACCTGGCCGCGTGGGCCACCCCCTTTCTACCTTGCGAGCTCCGTTTGCTTGATTCCTTCGCTCCTACGTCTTCTTCCTTCCAAAATAACGACCTCTGTATTTTTCCAGAATTTTATGACGACGTTTGGGTCCCTGAAACATAAAAGGAAAGAAATAGGGTTTTCTGCCTGCGCAGGGTTAATTCCATAAAAATAGGAAACAATTGATTTATTTCCTAAAATCATTAAATAACAGTAATATAACCCTTATATGATGCAAATATGATTGGAATATGTGTGATATAGTGCAAAGTTCATGTATGCATTTTACATGCATCAACATCCCCAAGCTTAACCAATACTCGTCCTCGAGTATGAAGGTGATAAAACTAAAATGGGCTTTGCAATATAGCACTAACAATGGATATCAAAGATGATTGCTACT
Source organism: Poa pratensis (assembly GCA_947311845.1). NCBI lineage: Eukaryota > Viridiplantae > Streptophyta > Magnoliopsida > Poales > Poaceae > Poa > Poa pratensis. Next base: position 35,094,970 of record CAMZMU010000088.1, read on the forward strand.
GCTACATAGAGTCAAATGATTCATTCTTCAAAGGAGTAGCAATATGCAAAACAGTTTATGAAGTGATATCAAGTATTCAATGCAAGGATGTTCAATGATAGTTCACAAAGTGTAACATAGTAGATAGTAGTATGGACATTCTTACTTTTGCATACATGTGGTCCATAGAGTGATGATGAAAATCTGAATATGTTTGGTGGACACTTTGGAAAGATGAATAAGTGAGTAGAGGTAAAGCATGCATAAGTTTCATCTAACCTCCAAACTCTCCTACTTAAGTTAATGATTGCAATGTGGTAATACTTGGTGTCAAGCTCTCTCATTCCCCAATCATAGCATCTTGAATGATTATAGTTTAATGTGAGAGCAAATATGAGTAGCGTCTCTCTAACCATTTATACAAACTCATTCAAACTAAATCTTTTCCCCCTTATTTCATCATGATAGGCATCCATAGACAAAAGCACATGATATCAACTAAATGGAGCATGTTGAAAGCTTTGCATGTGACAGCACATATGGGCTAACTCCCAACCTTGGACATTTATCAAGCCACTAGCATCATAATCTTAATCACAATGGGTCATGTTTTATTTATAGCAATGATAGTAAAAATGTGCATCAAGTTCATGAGAGCTATATAACCAACTTTTCCCATGGCAATCAATAACATAATCATTTTCATTCAGAGGTATAGATAACACAAATATCATGATGAACATACTCGGAATAGCATATAGCTAGTAGGTAGATATGGTGGACTCACTGGAATAACTTTGGTTGAAGGTGTTGGAAACAAGTTTTACTTGTTGGAATGTTTGGGCTAGCAAAAGGGAGAAAGTTGACCATCTAGATGCATGCATGAGTGTCCATAGAACTAACTAATCCATGTTAAACCAAGTAAAATAACAATCAGCACCAAAACATGAATAAGTTATAGCTCTTCAAAAAGGATTTGCAAACTATTACTCATAAACAAGCTCATGAATCATGCAACTATATGTATCATTAAAAATCAACTCAAACATCCCTTTTCCCAATCTTATAAAAGCATCCAACATATTTCAACCCATATTTCCAGTAGCTCTCCCATATATAAATGATAGTGTGGTGGTCTCTCAAAACAAATCAAACCAAAACAAAACAAAAGACGCTCCAAGTTTATGCGATAAAGTGTTTCGATCGAAAAACAGAAGTTGGACGTGCAAACCGAGAGTGTGTAGGTCCAGCGGGGTTGTCTTCACATCCCCAAGCTTATGGTCTTCACCATCCTTGGATAACTCTTGGTGCATCTCCTCCAATCCCTGTGAAAAAACTTCAAAACACCGTTTCTCCCATTTCTTTTCTGTGGGGTGCATTAATAGTGATAAACAAATAGTTTCTTGCTGCATATAATCCTTGAACAAAAATTCATATGAATGTCCAGAAAGTGTATAATGTTGTATGCCTACTCATAAACTCAATTGGATCAAAAAGATTCAACTTAAAAGCTCAAAGCATGCATCAAACAAAATGGGACAGAATCTGTCCAGAAAAACAGCAGCAGTAAAACGTATTTTTCTACCCTACCAAACTTTCTCGAAAAATTCCGAAAAAATTCATGCATACAGAGGATGAAAAGTTGCAACTACAGTTCAAATATGAGCTCATTCGGAGTTACAGAATAAGAATTAAAAATCATACCGTGCACTGATTCGTGCAGGAATAAAATCTCCGAACGCTATAAGCAACTTTTTCAAACCAAAAAGGGTAAAACTTGGCACTTTATTGAAAATTCCAGAACCTAAACTAGACACAAAGTCTCTTTTTACAGCAAGAGGACACAAAGAAAATCACACAAAAAAAACCGGGTTGCCTCCCGCAAAGCGCTTTCTTTATAGCCATATAGCTAGGCTTCTTGTTGTTTATTGTGGACGAAGCTCATGAGGGAGCTTGAACTTTGGTGGTTCCCTCTTCCTTGGGAAGTGTTCCATGCACTTCTTGTGTGGAAACTGAAACTTCACATTCCCTTCTTTGAATCAATGATGGCACCTGTGGTACGAAGAAAAGGTCTTCCAAGAATAATAGGACTAGAGGTTTTATTCCCCATATCCATGATTAGAAAATCCACAGGCACAAAAGTCATATGTAACTCCACCATAACATCACTTACTTTTCCTAAAGCATGTTTAATAGAGTCATCAGCAAGTGCAAGTTCAATGGAGCATTTTTCAAGATTTTTCAATTCAAGCACTTCATATAGTTCTTTAGATAAAACAGAGACACTAGATCCTAGATCAAGTATAGCATGGTGTGTCTCTTTTCCAATAGTTACTAGTACCTTAGGAATCCACATATCCCCAAGCTTAGGTGGTATCATAGCCTCTTGGTTGTACCTAGCAATCTTTTCTTTCAAGACATGATTAGCAATATAAGAACCAAACCAGCTTGATTAGTGTTGATGGAAGGATCACTTGCAAGTTTTTGTAAGATAGATATTAATTCATGCAAGCTACAATTTTCTAAGTCAAGCAAAGGATCCTTGACTTCACTAAGCATTTTAACTTCCTCAACTTCTACCTCTTTCATTACCCCAATAGATTCTTTAGCAATTCTCTCTTGCTCATGAATGTGTTCCCAAGACTTATTGATAACCTCTTGGCAATATTTAATTGTTTCCTCATGTTTTTGGGCTGTAATGATGCTCTTTAATGATGAGACTTCCTTAGTAAGCTGATCTACCCTTTCAAACAAGGAGTCTTGTTTTTCAAACTTAGAGATAAATTCCTTATTAAGCTCCTTTTGAGTAGATATAAAAGATCTAATGGTGTTTTCCAAGTCACTAGAAACATTACCACTAGAAGCATATTTATTTGGCACATATGGGGGTTTATTGTAGGAGTTATAATTGTTGTTACCATACCCATTATTACCATAGTTCCTAATGAAGTTGACATCAATATTTTCAGAATTGTTACCAACTAGTTCTTGCAAAGGAACATTTTCAACACTAGGTTTATTAAGCAAAGCAAGAATAGTATCCATTTTAGATGACAAATCATTAGTTTCCTCAATAGAATTCACTTTCTTAGATGGGTTGGGTGCCCTATCAGTATGCCATTGACTATAGTTTTGCAAAATGCTTTCCAATATGTTTTTAGCTTCTACTATAGTCTTACTCATAAAAGCACCTCCAGCAGCAGAATCAAGTATATTTCTAGACATGTAGTTTAACCCATTGTAGAAAGAGTGTAATATGGTCCATTCATTAACTCCATGTGAGGGACAAGTTCTAAGCATAAGTTTTATCCTATCCCAAGCCATAGCAACATGTTCATTTTCATTTTGCCTAAAAGAAAGAATGTTGTTTCTATTTTGCAAAATTTTAACAGGGGGATAATATTTCTTAATGAAAGCTTCTTTTAGATCATCCCAAGTTTTAATGCTATCAATAGGTAATGAATGCAACCACTCTTTAGCTTTTCCTCTAAGTGAGAAAGGAAATAACTTCAGTTTTAGAATATCACTTTCCACATTTTTAAACTTTTGCATGTCACATATTTCAACAAAATCATGAAGATGCATAGAGGCATCCTCCATAGCACTACCACCAAATTGTTCCCTAGTTATCAAGTTCAACAAACTAGGACTTACTTCATAACTCTCAGCATTTATCTTAGGTGTGGCAATAGCTCTAGCAATAAATTGATCATTTGGAGTGTTTGTGTAGTCACACAATTTAGTTCTTTCTCCCATTTTAGCAAGTTTTTTTGTATTTTTTATTTTTTATGCAAAACTGAAAATAAATATGCAAGCGGAATATGATATGCAATGACACTAACAAAACAAATAAATTGCTTTGTAAGTAAAGATGGATAAGATGGTGCTCACGTAGGTGCAACCTCCCCAAGCTTAGGTGTTAGCACAAGTTGGTGAAGTTGACTTCGTTGTGAGATGAATGCGATGATGCACACCCTTGGATAAATCTCTCAGCTATGATTCCCCGGCAACGGCGCCAGAAAACAGTCTTGATGGCCCTTGAAGAGGTTGATCTACGACGCCAGAAAACACTTTGTTGATCTCCGGTGCGTAGTTACCTGCGTCAAAAGTAAATGGGTTAGGTTGAGACTCCAAGTGCAGAGTGTGTAGTAGTGGAAGACGTGTTTTCCCCACGAGGGTGACTCGAGGGTTTAATATCGAACTCTCGGGGAATCAGTAGTGAAGATATATCTTCTTATCCTTCTTTTGGTTACCTACAAAACAAAGTTAAATGTTTTGGTCCTCAACCTCACCTGTGGTTGTCAAGCACAAGGTGTAAGAATGATATCAAGATAGTTATGCAATGCAAACAGGAAATAAATATGCAATGATGGTGGATGCAATGGTAAATGATATTTTTGGGTTTTTTAATGATGTATGCAAGATGAAAAGTATTTTTGTATTTTCGGATTTAATGATGGCTGAAAATGGAAAAGTGGTATATGGTGTTGGAAAGGTGTTTCTTATGATTAAAAATGGACCGGGGTTCATGGTTTCACAAATGCACTCTCTCTTTATAAAGTGGCAGACAATGGAACACACACAGAGTTAACATATGAGATTGCAACACAAAGTTTGATAACAAGTTACTTAGATATATGGGCATCACGTCCTAACATAGAGACCTTTTGGTTATTAGTCTCTCTTATACTCCACCAAGATGCGAACCAAATCATAACACCTCAGTAATTAAGATGACTCAGAGTATAGCAATAAGTTTCATGACATGAAGTGAAAATAAGAACATGCTGGATCTAGTCACAGGAAGAAGCTTGGTCACCCTCAACCCTTGCAGCATGGTATTTTAGTTTATCCCTAGTGAGGTAACAAAGTAAGGTAAACACCCAAGTGGATCGCGATATTAAGTTGTCAGCTTACCGCACTCACCACTCCCCGTTACTCCAACTAATGCACACGTTCCCCCACACACGCTCTCATAAACATGCTTGATCATAACAAGTAGACAAGAACGGGGTACATAATATGCATCTATACTCATAACTGAAACAAACATTGCAATCTCAAACATATATTAACTCATAGAAAGATCCACCACATAGGTATTACAAATATGACCGTAATCATGTTCAGCAGCTCATACGGTACTAATTAGTGAAGCTCAAGAGAGGAGAGATACATAAGTTACTTCCACAAACCCATAGTCCAGAGGTGGACTACTCCCTCTTCATCATGGAGACGGTGGAGAAGTCGATGGAGAAGATGGAGACCACACCGGCAGCGCCCCGCCGGAGTTTTCCCCTCCAATCTGCAGCTCCTGATCTCCGTTTCGGTGTTTCTGTGTTTGTGCGGCGCTCCTTCGCGAAACGCCAGGGGACCTTTTTTATAGGCGTTTTTAGGTCAAGACGGAGTCGGTGGACGAAAGATCGACGGCAGCGGAGCCACGAGGGCCAAACGAGTGGGCCCCACGCGGCCACAGTACCTGGCCACGTGGGCCACCCCCTTTCTGCCTTGCGAGCTCCGTTTGCTTGATTCCTTCGCTCCTACGTCTTCTTCCTTCCAAAATAACGACCTCTGTATTTTTCCAGAATTTTATGACGACGTTTGGGTCCCTGAAACATAAAAGGAAAGAAATAGGGTTTTCTGCCTGCGCAGGGTTAATTCCATAAAAATAGGAAACAATTGATTTATTTCCTAAAATCATTAAATAACAGTAATATAACCCTTATATGATGCAAATATGATTGGAATATGTGTGATATAGTGCAAAGTTCATGTATGCATTTTACATGCATCAGCGACCCTCCCAGCCTTTATATAAGAGGCTGGGTCTCGGGAGTCCGTAACCGACCCTGTTTACATGTAAGGAAAGTATAAACCGACTATGCCTATGTCTAATCTTGGAGGGTACTCCATCTTCTTTGGGCCTCTTGTCTTGGGCTTCGAGTAGGCTCTTCGCTATTGGGCCTTTAGACGTCACGTGCACCAGGTATCCTCACGGTAGGGTACCCGAGATGTATACCCTTGTCAGTAGCCCCCGAGTACTTGTCTGACTCGAAGAATCGGGCATGGACTCATTCGTAAGTGCACGTCATATGCTTTGTATTTTATAATTGGAATTCCTGTATGAATAGCACATGTTGGCTACGTCGAGTATCTCATCGACTGTGGTTTTTGCTTATGATGATCAAGGGATAATAGCTTAGCAGACCCAGTAGACTCGACGGATCGGGACTGGTTAACTACACATTCGGGTAAAACCTTACTAGCTTTCAATCAAACTCGAGTCCCCGGACTCGAATCTGGAACAAACTGGTCAGATTCAACTAGGCCGCAGAGGTCTTACTGAGTCGATATGCAGTATAGCTTTGAAATTTACCCAACGCGTCCGTCGGGATTTTTCATCATGTCTGCTGACACGGAAAGTATAAGGATTGACGTTGCTGGAACGGTCCTCAGCCCAGCTCGAAAGTTCGGCGGGTCTTACCTTTGCACTATGCGTGCAACATCCGAGACATTTGCGGCGGACGCAACTCCGGAATGTTTCGAGTATGATTTTGTAGATGAACTGAGTCGAGCCTTTTGTCGACTGACACTTTGTCGTTATTCTATCGGGTGCGCGACAGCGCTCCCGATGGGAGTAGCCCCCGAGATTATGCTTTATTGCTTTGCAATGGAGGATAATCTCAAATCTTTTTATCCCATATATGCTTTAGTCAAAGAAATTTTTGATACGCTCCCGATGGAGTAATACGCTTTAGTCGAAGGAACGGTCGAGTGACCTAATTTGCCTTAATATCGCTCTTTCACACCCGAACCAAGCAAGGCAGTCGATTGATCAATCTGCGTCGGGCGGACTCGATTGCCTTTCTGAATAGGGCGTGCAATGACGTCAGGGATGACGTTTTTTGGCGACTGCGCTGCCTGACACGCGGTGGCGTGCGTTATGCTGCGATAGATGGGACGTGACACGTCTGTGGGCCCACGATGCAGCCGTTTGGACTGGATTTGACCGTTCAGGCATGATTTCTCTGGGACTATGAAGACGGTTCCTAGATTCCCGTGCGTAGTGGGCGGAGTGGCCGGCGACGGTTGCCCTCCACGGCTGCCACGTGTACGGCTGGATTTGCTACTTTGCCCACGATCTCGCATCAACGGTGCGGATTCTTTTTGCGTTGATGTTAAAAGGGTGCGGCGGAGTAAATAGTATTTTTACTTGCCATTTGCTCTCCGCCGCCGCTGCTTCTTCTTCCTCCTAGCGCATCGCCATAGCCCCACAGCAAAGCTTTTGCCACCCACCATCGCGATGACGAAGCCCGCAACCCGGAAGGGCAGGAGCGCCGCGAACGCGTCGGCAGACAGCGGCGCTGGAGCCACTGCCAGCGGCTTGAAGAGGGACAAGGGCTCGTGGACCAAGACCACCTGCAGCAAGAGGATGCTCACCGGCCTGCGGAACGACGGGCTGATTCCAGCGGACGCGTCGCAGGTTCGCATCCCCGGCGCCGAGGTAATCCCGTGCCCAGGCCCCAATGAGCGGGTCTGTTTTGTGGATTTTGTGAACATGGGCTTCTCCTTCCCTGTTCATAACTTTCTTCGTGCACTGATGCACGTTTATGGAGTGCAATTGCACGATTTTACCCCCAATGGGCTTTTGCACATTGCGTGTTTCATCGTTCTTTGCGAGTGCTTCTTGGGCGTTGCACCCCACTTTGGGCTGTTTCGCCGCATCTTCAACGTCAAGCGCCGGCACAGTGTCAAGGGACCTGGTGGTTTTGGAGTACAGACTCGACCCGACGTCAAGTACTTCAAGATCAACTTCCTGGAGTCTGTGCAAGGATGGCGTCAAAAGTGGTTCTACATCAAGGATGTGACCATAGGCACCCAAGCGTTCGGGTTGCCTCCCTTTCACGCAGACGCCCTGGTGAAGAAGAGGCCATCCTGGATTGCCCAGCCGACCGGAGTCGAAGCCGAAGAGGCTGACATTTGATGGAGAAGGTGCTAAAGCTTCAGACCACTGTTGGTCGGGAGGTTACGGGCATCCATTTGCTGGCCATTTTTGCCAAGAGGCGAGTGCAGCCCCTCCGAGCCCGAGCTCATGCCATGTGGGCGTACAGCGGGGTTTCTGATCCAACTCGCTCACGCGCAGTGGAACTTTCTGATGCGGAAGCAGAGAAGTTGGTAAGAAGCCTTACCAAACGGACTGATGAAGATCCTTGCGATCGAGATGAACTCGCCTGTGCCTCCTTATGAAACCAGCAACCCTCTACCAGAGGTAACAGTCGATACTATATGTAAGTTGGTGTGTTATGCATGTGTGATGTTGATTCCTTTGCTGTTTATGTGTGCAGGGACACAGAATATATGAGTCGATGCCGCCCTTGCCAGAGAGCGGCCCAGTGCCAGACAATGAGCCACTCGAAGCGGACTCTGATGATGAGGTGACCTCACTCGCCACCGCACACACGGCAGAAGCTGATGAGGGCGATGCTGAGGTGCAGGCCAAGCAGAAGCGGTCGCGCGAGGAAGAAGACACTGCTGACTCGGAGGAAAAGGAGGGAGACGAGACGGAGTCGATGACGGCGCCACTCGAAGTTCCTCCGATTCGCTCGCTTCCCCCACGACCACCGAAGAGATCGCGCCCGAGCATGGGTGTGCTTGCACCTGGTCGAATGGTCGACCTTACTGAAGAGTAAGTATTATGTGCATTTGCTTTGTGATGGTTTATGAATGTTGCCAAGCTGTTTACTTAGCATGTGTGAAACAGTGTGTCCTCGGATGAGGATTTGCCACCGCCACCTCAGATGGAGAAGAGCAGTGCGGCGTCGACTGCTCGGAGTTTGCCACCAGAGCAGTCGCCCACCGCTGCGACTCCGGCTGCCGCGGAGCGGCTACACCATCTGAGCCTGAGGTTGCGGCTGACAAGGATGAGGCAGCAGTGACAGGCGTTCCTGCGTCGACTTCCACCTTCTTGAATCATGTAAGCTTTACTTTTGTACCATAGTTGAATCACTAGTGGGTGTTAAAGCTATTCATAGACCTGATAAGTCTGTTCTGAACTTTCGCGTATTGTGCTGTAGCCATTTGTACAAGAGCTACTGAATGCTGGCTCCAAGTATGTACATATGGAGACAGAAGTCGCCACCTTGCAGCAGCAACTCGATGATGCAAAGAGTAAGTATCCTGTAATGAGCACTCGAGTGTTTTTGATGTGCCCATTTTTTGCAGCATGTTGAAGAAATGCTTATGTGTCTCGCAGAGTCAGCGATTGCCGCTGCGGAAGAGATGGGCAAAGCTACCCTTCGAGTTGCTGATCTGGAGAAGAGGCTGAAGGCAGCCGAAGTTAGGGAAGACCAGGCAATTGGTCGACTCTCTGCTGCCAGCACCACTTTGACAGGTATGTAATTTTGCCGTTGCGTTAGATATTTGAAGTTTTTGTAATTTGCTGCTGATCATGGTGTTTACATGCTATGCTAGATGTGATGGATGGCCCTACTGCTCCTGGCAAGCAAAACGTTGGCGCTTCACTTGATGAAAGTGTGGCCGTCGCAGAGGTTGCCAACAGTAGGGCAGGGGAGATGCTGACGAAGGCGACGAGTGCTTTGGGCGCCCTTCACAACAGCTTCTTCCCAGATGATGAGCTTCCATCTACGTTTGCAGAACTGGTGGAGCTGTTCAAGCCTGAGGGAACTGCCATCGCCGATTTCTGTCGCGAGCAAATGGTAAGTGGTGCTCAGACTACTTTTCTCATGTTGCTCGCGCACGGAGTCGAGGCAGATTTTGACAAGGTCACGACGAAGTTCCCGAGGGGGCCTGGCGGCAAAACCGTCGGGTTAGGCACTTGGATGGAGGCTGCCCAAAAGTATTCTCAACAGCTTGTGACAACTGTTGAAGATAGGGCAGCCAAGGTTCAGGCGAAGAAGGCTTCCTCCAAGAAGTCGATGACTAGCGAGTGATTCCTTCGTCGCCTAGTTTTAGGGACTTTTATGATTTTGCTTTTGCTGTAAAAACTTCAGACTTCGTATTTGTGCTTCATGAAATATGAACTCCTGTTATCGGGAGGCACAGCCCCCGAGCCTTTTGCTTGATCTCTTATGTTTCTCTTATGTTCTGAGTTATTCTGGATGTAGACCCGAGCCTCTAGAACATCGACTGGTCCAGGTGCGAGCGGCTCCACTCAGTCACGTAGCGTGAATGACCAGAAAATCATCGACTTCCTTCAGCTCAAACTTTCCGAGTGACACGCGAGCTAAAGAAGACACAAGACGCATATGCTGAGTTGCAGTCGAGGCCATCCCCAACTACGGAGCTGGAGGCCTTTTTGCTTGAAGAGTTGGAGAAAGTGAACCTACAGCTTGAATGTAGGCTCTTATGGAAATTGAATTGTGGACTCGACTCAAAGGTCGACTGGGATAACAATTTTGCATTATTTTTGCCATAGGTGTCTGTTTTGACCAGTCGAAGGAGGAGGCGCGGCTACAGGACCGACTCGACGGTCAAGCGAGTAGCGCGGAATACGCTGCCCATCCCTTTTGGTCGGACAGGGCGAGGAGTGCCATTCTGGTAAAGCTTCTGGATCGTGCGTGGCGAACTGCCATTCGACTGGAGAGCTGCAGGTTAGCTTTGTTTCGAATCCACGAAGCTTTGTTTCCTTTGAATGAGCAACCACAAAGCCTTGCTGCATTGCTGAAGAAATTTCGAAAAGGCAAGGCGATCAAGAAATTTGTGCGCGAGCAACTGGTTAGCGGGGCTAACGTTGCCCTTGCCTTTGTGCGATCGCATCTTCCGCACCTTGATTTGAAAAAGATTGTGATGGGTCCCGCACCCCTACCAGGTGGTGGTCCTGTGCCAATGGAGGAACATTACCAAGAGACACGGGTGGATGCACTGGTCCTAATCCATCAGGTGCTGAAGGAGGAGGCGAAGTGGACCCAGCCAAAGGATGAACCTGTAGATTAGGGTTTTATGCATAGGGGGTGGCCCCAGAGTGTAAAATGCAACACTTGTAATTATTTATGAACTAAGTATTCGTATCTCCGTTGCCCCGAGTATTCGAGTGCGGCTGAGGCATTATGTTTGAAGAAGCGAAAGCTCATGCTTTTGAGATAGCGCAACCCCCGAATATTCGGGTGAGGCTAAGTTTGTGCGAATAAGTTATGCGAGTAGTAAGTAGGAAGAAATATGAGGAATCATTGATTATATTCCATTTTTGAATGTTTAGCTGCAGGCCGCCTCATTAAAAACCTTCCAGTCCCGTAGGTACCCTGGTAAGGAAAAGAGCGCGTCTGAAACCTGCAGCCATCCGACATATGTGCCTATTACATTGTGCGACTGAGCAATCTAAGCATAGAAACGGCGCAGCTGCGCAACGTTCCAAGGATTATGCGAGAGTTCGCCTGTCTTCGTGTGCTTCAGTCTGTATGCTCCACCACCAATGACCTCGGTGATGATGAAGGGTCCTTCCCATGGAGAAGCGAGTTTGTGCACCTTCTTTTGCTTCAGTCGAAGTACCAGGTCGCCAACCTCGAAGGACCTGGTACGCAGTCGACGGCTGTGGTAGTTGCGGAGGTCTTGCTGATAGACAGCTGTGCGTGCTAGCGCTGTGTTGCGTGCTTCTTCGAGCAAGTCGACTGCATCTTCGAGTGCTTCATCTGCATCTTCTTCGTTGTATGCTTCGACTCTTGGTGCATTGAATCTTACATCTGATGGCAGGATTGCCTCTGCGCCGTAGACCATGAAGAATGGGGTGAATTGTGTTGAAGCGTTGGAAGTTGTGCGTAGGCTCCATAGCACAGACGGGAGTTCTTCGACCCAAGCACCCGCGGCTCTTTTGAGTGGCACCAGGAGGCGTTTCTTGATTCCGCTCGTCACGAGTCCATTGGCTTTTTCGACTTGGCCATTGGACTGCGGGTGTGCCACAGATGCATAATTGAGCGTAATGTCCTGCTCTTTGCAGAAGGATCGAAACTCTTCAGCCGTGAAGTTTGTACCGTTATCAGTGATGATGCTACTTGGCACACCAAAGCGGTATATGATGGATTTTATGAAATTGACTGCTGTAGTGGCAGTCGAACTTGTGATAGGGACTGCTTCAATCCACTTGGTGAACTTGTCGACCGCCACCAGAAGGTGAGTATGCCCTCCATGGGAGGATTTTTTGAGTGGCCCGACCATATCGAGCCCCCACTGGGCGAAGGGCCAGGCCAATGGTATTGTCTTCAACGCCGATGCGGGTGCGTGCGGCTTTGTGGCGAATTTTTGACAGCCGATGCACCTTTTGACTATGTCCTCCGCGTCTTTGAGTGCTGTGGGCCAGTAGAAGCCTGCGCGAAAGGCTTTGGCTACGAGTGATCGACTGCTGGCGTGATGCCCGCAGGTACCTGCATGAATATCACGAAGGATGGCTTGGCCATCTTCAAATGCTATGCATCGTTGGAACATACCTGATACGCTGCGTTGTATAGTTCGCCGTTGATGACGGTGTATGCTTTAGATCGTCGAGTGACGCGTCTTGACTCTGTTATGTCTTCAGGTACCTCGCCGCGGAGTATGTATGCGAGGAAAGGTTGAGTCCAAGTTGGCTCGATGAGGAGTACCTCGACTGGCGGGTCCTCTGTGCTAGGTGCTTTGGCTGGTGCGGCTGATGTAGGAGTGTTTTTTTTCTTGATGGACCTGTGCTCGATGCGCTCGAGAAGACACCAGGTGGAACTGGTGCTTTGGTCGCGCCAATGTTGGCTAGCTTATCTGCTTCTTCATTGCTCTCGCGCCCTATGTGCCGCAACTCGCAGCCTTCGAAGCTGCCCTCCATTAGTTGTACAGTCACGGTAGGCGATCATGTTATCTGCGATTGCATCGCAGGCCTTCATTGTTTGCTGCACCACAAGATTCGAGTCACCATAGATCATCAGTCGAGTGCACCCGAGGGCTTTGGCCATCCGCATGCCATGGATCAGGGCCTCGTACTCTGCTTCGTTATTGGATGGTACTCGAATCCCATCTGCAGGATATAGCGAAGCTTGTCGCCTTTTGGTGATATGAGGATGACACCTGCGCCTGCGCCTTCGTTTTTCTTTGAGCCGTCGAAGTACATAGTCCATGAGTTGGACACATCTGGTGCTCCTGGCAGCTGAGCTTCGATCCACTCGGTGTGGAAGTCAGGTAAGACTTGTGCTTTGATGGCCTTCGGGTAATCATACTTGATATCTCGTGGTGCTAGCTCGATGAGCCATTTTGCGACTCGCCCAGTTGCGTTGGGATTTGTGAGGATGTCCCGATCCCTGAGGTGCTGATTACAGTGATCGGGTGCTCTGCGAAGTAGTGCGTCAGCTTCCTTGAGGACATGAACACGGCGTAGGCCAGCTTTTGATAGTGCGGGTACCGCTGCTTTGATATGGAGAGCACTTCACTCAAGTAGTAGACTGGGCGTTGTATGCTTTGGGCGTGTCCCTCCTCCCTGCGTTCGACTACCAGTACGGTACTCACCACCCTGTTAGTTGCGGAGACATATAGGTATAGTGGCTCTCGTTCCCTTGGTGCGACGAGGATTGGAGGGCTTGTGAGGACTCGCTTGAGGTCCGTGAAGGCTGCTTCGGCTTCTGGCGTCCACTCGAATTTGTCTGCTTTCTTCATCAGTCGATAGAACGGGAGTGCTTTTTCGCCTACTTGCTGATGAATCGACTGAGTGCTGCCACTCGACCCGCTAATTTTGCACGTCATGGAGCTTTGAAGGCCTTTGCATCGTCAAGATGGCCTGTATTTTCTCCGGGTCCGCCTCGATTCCTCGAGCCGAGACTAGATACCCGAGGAGCTGCCCGGCTGGCACGCCGAACGTGCACTTCTTCGGGTTGAGCTTGATGTGGAAGCGTTTGAGGTTTGCGAACGTCTCTCGCAAGTCATCGAGTAGTGTGTTTTCCTCCCTTGTTGTGATGACGATGTCATCTACGTAGACCTGGACGTTTCGCCCAATTTGCTTCTTGAGGCAGTCTTGCATCATGCGCTGGTAGGTTGCGCCTGCGTTCTTGAGCCCAAAAGGCATGGTTGTGTAGCAGTAGACCCCGAGTGGGGTTATGAACGCCGTTTTCTCTTCATCCTCTTCCTTCATCCTTATCTGGTGGTAACCTGAGTAAGCATCCAGGAAGGACAAGCGAGCGCACCCGGCGGTGGAGTCGACGATCTGGTCGATTCGAGGTAGTGGAAAGTGATCCTTTGGACAGCATTTATTGAGTGCTGTGAAATCTACGCACATCCGAAGGATATCTGTGTGCTTCTTCTCTACAAGTACGGGGTTGGCCACCCATTGTGATTTCTTGATTTCTCTGATGAAACCTGCTGCGAGTAGTCTGTCGACTTCGGCTTCGACTGCGGTTCTTTTCGGGCCGGATATGCGGCGCATTGTTTGCTTGACTGGTTTAGCATCTGGAAATAATTGGAGAGAGTGCTCGGCGAATTCCCTGGGAATACCTGGCATGTCGGCTGGACACCACGCAAATATATCCCAGTTCTCACGGAGGAATTCGACGAGCGCGCTTTCCTATGCGATAGGCAGACTCGACGAGACATTGACTGTCTTGGTCGGGTCAGTCGGGTGCACCTGATGCGACCTTGTGTCATTGGTGGCATTGAATGCTCTGTCGACTGCCACCTTCTTGTGCTCCGGCATAAGTGTTCGATCGTTGGAGACCGCTAGATCGGCGAGTGTTGCTTCCATGCCGAACATCTCAGAGATTTTGCTGAACTTCGGTCGCAAGAATCGGACTTTTGGAAGTTTCCTTTGACTGTGATTACTCCTTTTGGTCCAGGCATTTTCAGCTGGAGGTATGCGTAGTGTGGGACCGCCATGAATCGAGCGAACGTCGGGCGTCCAAGTATGGCATGGTATTGTGACTTCCAGTCGACAACTTCGAACTCAATCGACTCGTCCTGAAGTGGTTTTTGTCCCCGAACGTAACGTCGAGTTGTATGGTGCCTTCTGGGCTTATTGCTTTGCCTGGGACGATACCGTGAAAGGTATTTGAGGATTTTGGCAGGTTTTCGACTGACCTGTTCATTTTGCGGAGCGTATCTGCGAAGATGATGTTTATGCCGCTGCCACCATCCATGAAAACCTTGGACATGGCGTAGCCTCCAATTTGTGCGTCGAGTACCAGAGCAGAGTGCCCTGGACGAACGACCGATGGAGGGTGGTCCTCTCTGCTGAAGCTTATTGCGGTTTCAGAACCCTTCAAGAATTCAGTTACAGCAGGAGGTGACATGACCGCCATGTTTACTTGTCGAGTGCGAAGTTTTTGCTCCCTGTTGGAAGGGCGACCTTTCTGTATCATGTACATCTGCCCTTGGGGCGGAGGGTACTGAGGTTCGTCCACCCGAGGTAGGGTTGTATGGCACCCGCGAGATTTCCGCCTGCGCCAGGCTGTGGTGGTTGAGGTGGTGCCATCAGAACAGGCACATTGTTTGGCTGAGGCACAGGTGCAGGTGCGGGTGCGGCTGTTGCCTTTCTGAGTTGCACATATTCAGATGCTAGTTGGTCGAATTCTCTGCAGTTTCTCATCGAGTGAAGCGCAATTTTCCGTCTTCCCCCTTGTACAGGTGGAATCTGCAATCAGCATCCATTTTTTCTTCGAATGATCGCTCGGATTGTGCGCCGGAGCGCGACTTGCGCCAGTCTTTCCTCTTGTAGCTGTCGCTGCGTTGGCCGCGGTCTCGACTGTCCCGGCGATCATCTCGACTATCCTGGCGATCATGTCGACTGTCCCGTCGATCTTCTGACCGTCGGTCGCTTCTGTCTTGGTCATTGCGGGGTGTGGAAAACCCAGCCGCCATGAATTCGGGTCTGTCGTCGTCGTAGTGACGTTTTGAACGTTTGCGCCTTCGGTCATCTCTGTATGAGTCTCTGCGGCTTTGACTGCCACCTTCATGATTGTCACGGGGTGAGGACCCTCGTGTGGTGCGCGCCATGTCTTCTCCGTCTGCCCACTCAGTCGCGATCTTCAGGAGGTTAGCCACAGAGGTTGGCTTTTGGCGACCAAGTGCTTCTTTGAAATCTCGCATGGCGAGGCCCATGATGAAAGCATCCATGGCCATATCTTCTGAAATTACTCCACTGAGTTGCGTATCTCAGTCCATCGTCGGATGTATGACCTCAACGTTTCGTCTGACCGTTGAACGCAGGCTCGCAGCTCTTCGAACGTTTTTGGGCGCTCACATAGAGGCTCGAAGTTTTTGAGGAAGTCTGTGCGGAAGTGATCCCACGAGTCGTATGTTGATGGAGGTAAGGCCTTGAGCCAGTCGCGGGCTGTGCCTTCGAGCATGAGTCGTATGTATTGCATGGCTCTGATATTTGTGCCTCGCTGGCACGCGACAGCCAGTCTGTAGTCTTCCAGCCACCCTGAAGGTTCCTGTCGACCCGTGTATTTGGTTTGTTCTGATGTGAGTTTGAACCCTTTGGACATCCGTGTCTCGCGGACGCGTCGAGTGAAACACAGAGCTCCGTGTGGCTCAGGCTCCCGATCAGAGTATGAGTCGCTACTCTAAGATCTGCGTGATCTGCTCCTGGACCTGCGCCGACGTGAGCTGCTTCTTTCCTTCGAGTGGTGACGGCGACCACTGCGATTATGTTCTTCACGACGCGTGTCTACTATGGCACGGTCTCGACTCCCTCCTGGAGTTTTTGGGATTTGGCGTATGGCCTTGCTGCTAAGGCGAGTGATTTGATCTGTTGGCGATGTAGTTTTGCATTGGGGTCATCCCCGGAGGCTTGATTGCCTCTAAGTATGCTGCAGCAGTAAAGAGGGCACCCGCAGCTGTTTTGGGTACTGGCACTCCTTCCTCGTCGAATGTCTAGAAAGAGTGGCCTAAGTTGCGGGTGAGTGCTGCCCTCTCATCTTCCGCGAGGTGTGACAGCCTTGATCTGGGTCTTGTGTCTGCTCGCCCGGTGGAGAGCTGTCTTCTTGATGCATGTAAAATGCATACATGAACTTTGCACTATATCACACATATTCTAATCATATTTGCATCATATAAGGGTTATATTACTGTTATTTAATGATTTTAGGAAATAAATCAATTGTTTCCTATTTTTATGGAATTAACCCTGCGCAGGCAGAAAACCCTATTTCTCTCCTTTTATGTTTCAGGGACCCAAACGACGTTCAAAAATTATGGAAAAATACAAGCGTCAGTATTTTGGAAGGAGGAAGACCTCGGAGCGAAGGAAGCAAGCAAACGGAGGCCAGAAGGCCGCAAGAGGGTGACCCACGCGGCCAGGTACTGTGGCCGCGTGGGGCCCACTCATTTGGGCCTCGTGGCTCCGCTGCCATCGATCTTTCGTCCACCGACTCCGTCTTGACCTAAAAACGCCTATAAAAAAGGTCCCCTGGCGTTTCGCGAACAGAGCGCCGCACAAACACAGAAACACCGAAACGGAGATCAGGAGCTGCAGATTGGAGGGGAAAACTCCGGCGGGGCACTGCCGGTGTGGTCTCCATCTTCTCCATCGACATCTCCACCTTCTCCATGATGAAGAGGGAGTAGTCCACCTCTTGACTATGGGTTTGTGGAAGTAACTTATGTATCTCTCCTCTCTTGAGCTTCACTAATTAGTACCGTATGAGCTGCTGAACATGATTACGGTCATATTTGTAATACCTATGTGGTGGATCTTTCTATGAGTTAATATATGTTTGAGATTGCAATGTTTGTTTCAGTTATGAGTATAGATGCATATGATGTACCCCGTTCTTGTCTACTTGTTATGATCAAGCATGTTTATGAGAGCGTGTGTGGGGGAACGTGTGCATTAGTTGGAGTAACGGGGAGTGGTGAGTGCGGTAAGCTGACAACTTAATATCGCGATCCACTTGGGTGTTTACCTTACTTTGTTACCTCACTAGGGATAAACTAAAATACCATGCTGCAAGAGTTGAGGGTGACCAAGCTTCTTCCTGTGACTAGATCCAGCATGTTCTTATTTTCACTTCATGTCATGAAACTTATTGATATACTCTGAGTCATCTTAATTACTGAAGTGTTATGATTTGGTTCGCATCTTGGTGGAGTATAAGAGAGACTAATAACCAAAAGGTCTCTATGTTAGGACGTGATGCCCATATATCTAAGTAACTTGTTATCAAACTTTGTGTTGCAATCTCATATGTTAACTCTGTGTGTGTTCCATTGTCTGCCACTTTATAAAGAGAGAGTGCATTTGTGAAATCATGAACCCCGGTCCATTTTTAATCATAAGAAACACCTTTTCAACACCATATACCACTTTTCCATTTTCAGCCATCATTAAATCTGAAAATACAAAAATACTTTTCATCTTGCATACATCATTAAAAAACCCAAAAATATCATTTACCATTGCATCCAGCATCATTGCATATTTATTTCCTGTTTGCATTGCATAACTATCTTGATATCATTCTTACACCTTGTGCTTGACAACCACAGGTGAGGTTGAGGACCAAAACATTTAACTTTGTTTTGTAGGTAACCAAAAGAAGGATAAGAAGATATATCTTCACTACTGATTCCCCGAGAGTTCGATATTAAACCCTCGAGTCACCCCTCGTGGGGAAAACACGTCTTCCACTACTACACACTCTGCACTTGGAGTCTCAACCTAACCCATTTACTTTTGACGCAGGTAACTACGCACCGGAGATCAAGCAAAGTGTTTTCTGGCGTCGTAGATCAACCTCTTCAAGGGCCATCAAGACTGTTTTCTGGCGCCGTTGCCGGGGAATCATAGCTGAGAGATTTATCCAAGGGTGTGCATCATCGCATTTATCTCACAACGAAGTCAACTTCATCAACTTGTGCTAACACCTAAGCTTGGGGAGGTTGCACCTACGTGAGCACCATCTTATCCATCTTTACTTACAAAGCAATTTATTTGTTTTGTTAGTGTCATTGCATATCATATTCCGCTTGCATATTTATTTTCAGTTTTGCATAAAAAATAAAAAAAATACATAAAAACTTGCTATCATGGTTCTTGGAAACAAACAAGGAGGGAGTTCTCTAGGGAATTCGGTTTCTAGTTTTAAACAATATCATGGAGAAACATTAAAAGATGCTTGGGTAAGAATTAATAGGATGCACTATGAAGATCCTACACCTTGTGAAGATGAAAAGCTAAATCTCTATTTCTATTATGGGATAGACCCATGGTATCAAAATGCTTTAGATGGGGCTACAGGTGGAAGTTTTGTTTTGTCAACACCACCTTGTGCAGCCATGACTCTTAGAAGAATTTTTGGTAGCTTTGTGGGTAGCAAGAAAAAGTTGGAGGACACCACAATAGCACTTGCTTCATCAAAGGATAAATTTGAAACTAAGTTAGAAAAGCTACCTAGTAAGGAAGATTTTGAACAACTAGTTTCTTATTCTGAAAACATTATTCCAAAAATAAACAATGAGTTGGTTAATGTTATGCATAAGTTAAGAATATGTGAGAAAGAATTTCTTGAGAAAGATGTTTACTTGAACAATATTGAGGAAAGGTTGGTTCGAGTTAGTGATTCATTGAAGAAAGATTCATCATCTAAACATATAAAAGAAGTTCCTAATAAGCAACAAGTTTGGGTGAAAAAGGAAAAGAAAGTTGAGGAAGTAAAAATGCTTAGTGAAGTCAAGGATCCTTTGCTTGACTTAGAAAATTGTAGCTTGCATGAATTAATATCTATTTACAAAAACTTGCAAGTGATCCTTCCATCAACACTAATCAAGCTGGCTTTGGTTCTTATATTGCTAATCATGTCTTGAAAGAAAAGATTGCTAGGTACAACCAAGAGGCTATGATACCACCTAAGCTTGGGGATATGTGGATTCCTAAGGTACTAGTAACTATTGGAAAAGAGACACACCATGCTATACTTGATCTAGGATCTAGTGTCTCTGTTTTATCTAAAGAACTATATGAAGTGTTTGAATTGAAAAATCTTGAAAAATGCTCCATTGAACTTGCACTTGCTGATGACTCTATTAAACATGCTTTAGGAAAAGTAAGTGATGTTATGGTGGAGTTACATATGACTTTTGTGCCTGTGGATTTTCTAATCATGGATATGGGGAATAAAACCTCTAGTCCTATTATTCTTGGAAGACCTTTTCTTCGTACCACAGGTGCCATCATTGATTCAAAGGAAGGGAATGTGAAGTTTCAGTTCCCACAAGAAGTGCATGGAACACTTCCCAAGGAAGAGGGAACCACCAAAGTTCAAGCTCCCTCATGAGCTTCGTCCACAATAAACAACAAGTAAGAAGCCTAGCTATATGGCTATAAAGAAAGCGCTTTGCGGGAGGCAACCCGGTTATTTTTTGTGTGATTTTCTTTGTGTCCTCTTGCTGTAACAAGAGACTTTGTGTCTAGTTTAGGTTCTGGAATTTTCAATAAAGTGCCAAGTTTTACCCTTTTTGGTTTGAAAAAGTTGCTTATAGCGTTCGGAGATTTTATTCCTGCACGAATCAGTGCACGGTATGATTTTTAATTCTTATTCTGTAACTCCGAATGAGCTCATATTTGAACTGTAGTTGCAACTTTTCATCCTCTGTATGCATGAATTGTTTCGGAATTTTTCGAGAAAGTTTGGTAGGGTAGAAAAATACGTTTTACTGCTGCTGTTTTTCTGGACAGATTCTGTCCCATTTTGTTTGATGCATGCTTTGAGCTTTTAAGTTGAATCTTTTTTATCCAATTGAGTTTATGAGTAGGCATACAACATTATACACTTTCTGGACATCTCATATGAATTTTTGTTCAAGGATTATATGCAGCAAGAAACATATTTGTTTATCACTATTAATGCACCCCACAGAAAAGAAATGGGAGAAACGGTGTTTTGAAGTTTTTTCACAGGGATTGGAGGAGATGCACCAAGAGTTATCCAAGGATGGTGAAGACCATAAGCTTGGGGATGTGAAGACAACCCCGTGGACCTACACACTCTCGGTTTGCGCACGTCCAACTTCTGTTTTTCGATCGAAACACTTTATCGCATAAACTTGGAGCGTCTTTTGTTTTGTTTTGGTTTGATTTGTTTTGAGAGACCACCACACTATCATTTATATATGAGAGAGCTACTGGAAATATGGGTTGAAATATGTTGGATGCTTTTATAAGATTGGGAAAAGGGATGTTTGAGTTGATTTTTAATGATACATATAGTTGCATGATTCATGAGCTTGTTTATGAGTAATAGTTTGCAAATCCTTTTTGAAGAGCTATAACTTATTCATGTTTTGGTGCTGATTGTTATTTTACTTGGTTTAACATGGATTAGTTAGTTCTATGGACACTCATGCATGCATCTAGATGGTCAACTTTCTCCCTTTTGCTAGCCCAAACATTCCAACAAGTCAAAACTTGTTTCCAACACCTTCAACCAAAGTTATTCCAGTGAGTCCACCATATCTACCTACTAGCTATATGCTATTCCGAGTATGTTCATCATGATATTTGTGTTATCTATACCTCTGAATGAAAATGATTATGTTATTGATTGCCATGGGAAAAGTTGGTTATATAGCTCTCATGAACTTGATGCACATTTTTACTATCATTGCTATAAATAAAACATGACCCATTGTGATTAAGATTATGATGCTAGTGGCTTGATAAATGTCCAAGGTTGGGAGTTAGCCCATATGTGCTGTCACATGCAAAGCTTTCAACATGCTCCATTTAGTTGATATCATGTGCTTTTGTCTATGGATGCCTATCATGGTGAAATAAGGGGGAAAAGATTTAGTTTGAATGAGTTTGTATAAATGGTTAGAGAGACGCCTGGGCCGCTAATCTAAGCCATGCATTATTCATGGTGGAAATTTACTTACATGCTATGGTGAATTATCTATGACACACCTTACAATAAAAAGCTATTCCAATGGTAAATAAAAAGGGTGTTGAGGTTTTTCATCTTGTTTGTTTGTCTTGTCATTTTGATATGGGCTTGTTCCATATCCTGGGACAAGAGGTACCCCAGTTGACGCTCTTGATGATACTATTATTACTTACAATGATAGATAACTTGAACTTGCTTTTCCCAAGTTGAGTAACTCATGGTGTAGGTACTTGTATTCAAGGGGCATGAGACATCCAACCTTTACTTTGTCAAGCACACTACTCATATTTGCTCTCACATTAAACTATAATCATTCAAGATGCTATGATAGGGGAATGAGAGCTTGACACCAAGTATTACCACATTGCAATCATTAACTTAAGTAGGAGAGTTTGGAGGTTAGATGAAACTTATGCATGCTTTACCTCTACTCACTTATTCATCTTTCCAAAGTGTCCACCAAACATATTCAGATTTTCATCATCATCTATGGACCACATGTATGCAAAAGTAAGAATGTCCATATTACTTGCTACTATGTTACACTTTGTGAACTATCATTGAACATCCTTGCATTGAATACTTGATATCACTTCATAAACTGTTTTGCATATTGCTACTCCTTTGAAGAATGAATCATTTGACTCTATGTAGCAGTAGCAATCATCTTTGATATCCATTGTTAGTGCTATATTGCAAAGTCCATGTTAGTTTTATCACCTTCATACTCGAGGACGAGTATTGGTTAAGCTTGGGGATGTTGATGCATGTAAAATGCATACATGAACTTTGCACTATATCACACATATTCTAATCATATTTGCATCATATAAGGGTTATATTACTGTTATTTAATGATTTTAGGAAATAAATCAATTGTTTCCTATTTTTATGGAATTAACCCTGCGCAGGCAGAAAACCCTATTTCTTTCCTTTTATGTTTCAGGGACCCAAACGTGTCCAAAAATTATGGAAAAATACAGGCGTCAGTATTTTGGAAGGAGGAAGACCTCGGAGCGAAGGAAGCAAGCAAACGGAGGCCAGAAGGCCGAAAGGGGTGGCCCACGCGGCCAGGTACTGTGGCCGCGTGGGCCCACTCATTTGGCCTCGTGGCTCCGCTGCCGTCGATCTTTCGTCCACCGACTCCGTCTTGACCTAAAAACGCCTATAAAAAAGGTCCCCTGGCGTTTCGCGAAGGAGCGCCGCACAAACACAGAAACACCGAAACGGAGATCAGGAGCTGCAGATTGGAGGGGGAAAACTCCGGCGGGGCGCTGCCGGTGTGGTCTCCATCTTCTCCATCGACTTCTCCACCGTCTCCATGATGAAGAGGGAGTAGTCCACCTCTGGACTATGGGTTTGTGGAAGTAACTTATGTATCTCTCCTCTCTTGAGCTTCACTAATTAGTACCGTATGAGCTGCTGAACATGATTACGGTCATATTTGTAATACCTATGTGGTGGATCTTTCTATGAGTTAATATATGTTTGAGATTGCAATGTTTGTTTCAGTTATGAGTATAGATGCATATTATGTACCCCGTTCTTGTCTACTTGTTATGATCAAGCATGTTTATGAGAGCGTGTGTGGGGGAACGTGTGCATTAGTTGGAGTAACGGGGAGTGGTGAGTGCGGTAAGCTGACAACTTAATATCGCGATCCACTTGGGTGTTTACCTTACTTTGTTACCTCACTAGGGATAAACTAAAATACCATGCTGCAAGGGTTGAGGGTGACCAAGCTTCTTCCTGTGACTAGATCCAGCATGTTCTTATTTTCACTTCATGTCATGAAACTTATTGCTATACTCTGAGTCATCTTAATTACTGAGGTGTTATGATTTGGTTCGCATCTTGGTGGAGTATAAGAGAGACTAATAACCAAAAGGTCTCTATGTTAGGACGTGATGCCCATATATCTAAGTAACTTGTTATCAAACTTTGTGTTGCAATCTCATATGTTAACTCTGTGTGTGTTCCATTGTCTGCCACTTTATAAAGAGAGAGTGCATTTGTGAAACCATGAACACCGGTCCATTTTTAATCATAAGAAACACCTTTCCAACACCATATACCACTTTTCATTTTCAGCCATCATTAAATCCGAAAATACAAAAATACTTTTCATCTTGCATACATCATTAAAAAACCCAAAAATATCATTTACCATTGCATCCACCATCATTGCATATTTATTTCCTGTTTGCATTGCATAACTATCTTGATATCATTCTTACACCTTGTGCTTGACAACCACAGGTGAGGTTGAGGACCAAAACATTTAACTTTGTTTTGTAGGTAACCAAAAGAAGGATAAGAAGATATATCTTCACTACTGATTCCCCGAGAGTTCGATATTAAACCCTCAAGTCACCCCTCGTGGGGAAAACACGTCTTCCACTACTACACACTCTGCACTTGGAGTCTCAACCTAACCCATTTAATTTTGACGCAGGTAACTACGCACCGGAGATCAAGCAAAGTGTTTTCTGGCGTCGTAGATCAACCTCTTCAAGGGCCATCACTTCTCCGTACACTCGACAAGCTAGCTTGCTTTTTACGTTTTTCGAGTGTTGCTCTGACCAGCTGCAGTCGAAGTGATTCCTGCCAGTTGAAGTACTGGAAGGTCAACATATCCTCTCGTGTTGCGTCCAGTGGCATCATTGTGCACTTCTTGATGACTTTATCCGCTTTTGCTGCCATCTCAGCAGTAATTGTGAGAGTTGTGACTCCATCCGGCATAGTAACTGTGCACGGGAATTCTGTAGGCCTGCGACTGGCCGCAATGTCAGATGATTCTGCAGCGAAGGCGACGTAGACCTGCTGGGTATCACCCGAGGGTATGTGTATGTGTTTTCGAGTCCCGTCATGGACTCGACGTCTTCATCAAGGTTCATGTCGGAGTCGATATGCTCGTCGAGTGGTCCGTCTGGACGTATCTCGCTGTCGATGTCTTCATCGCCTATGCCCATCTCGGCGTCGGCGAAGTTGTTATGAATCTCGAAGTCGAGTTTGTTGTTGATGCAAATCTCGGAGTCGACGTGGTTGTCGGTATGAGTTTCGGGCTCGTCAAAGTCGCTGAGGGAGATCCCGCAGCCGGAGCTATCCTCGAGTGGGAGATCGAGCTCGGGATTGCTTGTGCGGTATGCTGATTCAGCCTCCTCTCCTTGGAGTTCTTTCGCAAAGAACTCGTCGATCTCTCGAGTTGACATGGTTGTTGCAGACGAGCAGGATGGGAGGATCGACGATGGTATGGTCGCAGTTGATGGATCCGCAGTCGAAGGAGCCGCGATCGATGGAGCCTCGGGTGCGGAAGTCGCGAGTTGGCGTGGATCTGTCAAGCCCTCAACACCAAGCTTGTTTACGAAAAAATTGAATAAGCCAACGGTTAAACCCAAACCTGACTCGAGATCAGCAAACGTCTCCTGGAATTCTGGCGAGTGTGGCTCGAAGTCCATCAGAGGATTTGATGTGCTTTTTGCAGGTGAAGTTGGTGTGTTGCCGTTTGTCGAGTGAGTCGGCGAGTTGCCGTGTGCCGCCTGAGTCGGCGAGTTCTGGTTCGTTGATGCAGCCGGCGAGTTGCCGTTTGTAGATCCGATCGGCGAGTCGCCGTTTTCCGATGGAACCGAAGAAACCGCGAGTCCAACACTATTCTTTCCCACAGACGGCGCCAATTGACGAGGGGTTAACTCATCAAATCCCATGGTTAGGACCTAGGGTTGAGATTATGGGGAGAGAACGTGGTAGTACTGGTAGTTCCGTCGGCTGACAAGCAGAGGCAAAGATTTACCCAGGTTCAGGCCCCTCGAATGGAGGTAAAGACCCTACTTCCTGCTTGTCTGGTATTGATCGTGTGAGATTATGCGGTTACAAGGGGAGCTCCGGCGAGATGTTGATCTCGCTAGGGCTTTTGGTGGTTCGAGTATTGCTTGTTCAGGATCGGCGGCCCTCCCAGCCTTTATATAAGAGGCTGCATCTCGGGAGTCCGTAACCGACCCTGTTTACATGTAAGGAAAGTATAAACTGACTATGCTATGTCTAATCTTGGAGGGTACTCCAACTTCTTTGGGCCTCTTGTCTTGGGCTTCGAGTAGGCTCTTCGCTATTGGGCCTTTAGACGTCACGTGCACCAGGTACCCACACGGTAGGGTACCCGAGATGTATACCCTTGTCAGGAACGAAGCGTCGAAGCGCAAATTACGAGCACAGATCAGTGCGATGACGACTTGCAAATTGGTGGACCCCCGCCGTCTGGCGAGGTATATTAAGCCGATGTTGATCAGATGCAATAACTGATTTGTATATATATGTATTAACAAATGTTTCTTATTTTTAGACCTCCGCATCGACCCAATCTAGTAAAGAAGGCCATGCCAAAGGATTGGCCGCATATGCGCATCTCAGAATTGAGGTCGTCGGAGCAGATGGCAAACCGTTGGAGCCCAAGGCGAACGCAGCTAAGTTTGTGCATCAATGCGGAGTTGTTGTTAGGGACAATGTTCCGATCAGCATTCAGGAATGGGTTGAGGAAAAAAACTTAGAGGGAGCTAGTTATGTCAGCGACAGAACTAAAGATGTGCTTTGGGACAAGCTCATAGCAAAGTTCACCCTACCGGTGTTGGATTGTCCCGAAAAGACACAAGTCATGACGAAAAAAGTCAAGCATTTCGCTCTGAAGAAGATGGCTGAACAATTCAATAATTATAAGAACAAATTATACCGTGATTGGGTCTCGAAAAAGAAAGTTCCAGATTTCACTGGAGCACTAGAGAGCTAGCGGACTCACTGGAAGGCATTTCTGGAATACAAGGATTCAGAACTAGCCAAGCAAAGATCAAAAAAGAATAAGGAGAATGCAGCGAAAAAGAAATATCACCATAAGTTGGGGGAGGTGGCTACGTAAGTGCCGAGCCTAAGTGGGATCTGGTTGAGGCCGCTATGCGCGAAAATGGGATCACTCCAGTTACAGATAACTGGCCCCATAGGGTCAGAAATTGGATGCTTGCTCATGGGGCGGAGTATGACGCATCAGGTGATCTAATAGTTGATGAAACGAAAGAAACTCCTATACCCCGGAAAGCAATTCTTGATGCAATCGCCGATGCTCGAGAGCGAAGGTTTATTCCCGACAGAGAGTACGAGGAGCTGACAAAGGGCCTCGGTAATAAAGAAAAAGGAGGACGAACACGAGGCAAGGGAGCTTCTGTGACATGGGATCAAGGGTTTCCCGAGGACCGTGAATCTTATAGAAGCCGAGCAAGAGCAAGGAAGAGGAAGGAGCAGGAGGTTTCAGACCGGTTGAGCAAAGTAGAAAGTATCATTAGCGAACAAAAGAAGCAAATAGATCAATTGCGCGAGCAAGCTTGTCAAGGGGTAACTCATCAGCTGCAGCCAGATAGTCAAGCAGGTGGTCCCTCTCAATGGAAAAGCAGCGTGGCTTCCACGGCGGTCGGTGCTGATGAGGCATCGAAGCAAACCTACCCCGTGGATTTTATCACTGAGAAGACAAGTTGTGAGCTACATGAGCCACTGAGAAACTTAACCGTGAAGGCGGCGGACGGCTATGCTTTAACTTGTGAATCTACAGCACTGTATCGTGGCAATGAGATTCCAGATGGCTATGCTCGTGTCGGCGTGGATCAAGTTGAACCCGCATTTGAATCACTCGAGCTTGACATCCCTGGAGATGATGATGAGAGGACACTAGGAGATGTCCAGGGTGGACTCATTCTATGGCAGAAGAAATACATCGTGTTTCCAGGCTGGACGCCAAGGCCACCATCGCCTCCTCCGAGTCGAGATGACGGCAGTGACGACCACCACAACATGAGTCCATCTCGATCTCCGTCGCCGCCTCAGCCGACTCCGCCGCCGCCTCAGCCGACTCCTCAGCCGTCTCCTCAGCCGACTCCTCAGTCGTCTGCGCCGCCTCCGCCCACTAAGGCTAAGACCGCCGTTCCGTTCCGATCCAAACCCCAATACGAGCCCCTCCCAAAAGTACCGAAGGTTCCTCCCCGAGACCTTACGACGTCGAGATGACTCCAGAGGAAGGCCGCGCGTGGCTGGTAGCCGACGCGAAAAGACAGATGGCGGAACTAAAGGCGAAAAGACAGCCCGCGCCAAAGCAAGTATTTACGACAGAGCAAAAAAAGTGGGCTACGGAATTTCTTAATCATCCATCGCAAATTGAGATAAATAGGCCAGATGACTATGCACGTTGTCTGAGGAGAACTCGCCCCAACATGAGGACAAGTAGTACTACCAGCGGGAAAAGAAAAAGAGAGGTTGCCCAGCTCGGAGAGCAATCAAAACAGTCCATCTCCCCGCTCAAGGTGGCCACTGATAAGGACTCCGCGCGCGCGGCGGATTTAGCTTACCGCGCGGAATTTGCTGTAGAATTTAGTATTTCACTTTCTCAACTGGATGTAGAAGAGCTCCCCTTACTTATGCCACCTGATAAATGGACCTTGCAATACGGGAAGTCTCTAGTGCCACCTGATCAGATCGAGAATCTACCAACACATATGCTAAGACTGCATGACTGGTACATGGAAGTCACAAAGCTAGATCGAAAAGTGCTCCTTGTGCAAGTTACAGAGGAACATTTCAATGGTAAAGACGAGTTAAATATTTATCTTGAAGAACTCTATCAGTTATACCAGCTTGACGCTCTCGACTTGAGTATCGTCAGTACCTATTGTCTATAAGTGATTCAATTCATTTATTTTCTAAAATAAAGTCTATAGCTCAGCTCGGTCATTGCCTGTTCTAATTATGCTCACTACGCTATTATGCAGAATGAAGAGTGATGAATGTGACAGAAAAGGAATCTTTGAGATTGGGTTCATTGACCCAACCCGAGTTAATGAAAATCTGCTACGGAACTATACTCAGGAAACGGTGAACAACTTGTTCCGGTTCATAAAGAGGCAAGATTATAAAAGGAAGATATTGTTTCCTTACAACTTCAGGTAAGAGTGTTACTGTCTTGTACACATTAGTTTTTGGTTACTCGATGTTAAGTGTAACTGATTAGTTACTGACATATATAAAACGTGCGCAGCGACCATTACGTTCTGCTAATCATTGAAGTTGATGAGGCAAAAGTTGAAATCTTCGACTCATTGGCGTGGCCCCAAGAGAAGTACCAACATATTAAAGATGTGCTCCAAGGGTATTTTCAATCATTATCGTACTATATCGGTCTCTTTTGTTCAATTCCTGAGATATCAAGTAACTAATTAATAACTCATTTATTCATTTGTTTGCCGGGCAGGGTTTGGAAAGATTTCAGAAGGTGTACAACTGGTGAGTTTAAAGAGGAGCTTAGATTTGTTAATGCCAAGGTAAGCAGTACGAGCTAGTTTCGCGCATCTCTTTAATTCAAATTTCAATACCATCATACCATGCTTGATTATTATTTGATTGAAATCTATTCTTGTAAAGTACTGTGAAAGGCAGCCACTGGGGACCAATCTGTGTGGATACTACGTCTGCGAGTGGATTCGCCGGGAGGTCTCTGAGCGGAACCCATCGACATTTGTAGATGTAAGTGAACAAATATATTCACAGTTTTATTTTATTACCATCAATTAATTGTGTTGAGTGTCATTCGTAATTTCTGTTATGATGATTGATATTCATATTGATCTCCTTCTTTTATAGATGGATACAATGCGGAGGGACCTGCAACCAAAGGACCGCTTTCGACCAATTCAAGAGAAAATTGCGGGATTTTTGATGAACTATGTAATAAACCCAAGGGAAAAATACAATGCCACCGGGATCTAGTCCCGGCGATGATCATGTAATCGAATAGACGACGGACTCTAGTCCCTGTTTTATATCATCTCTATGTAATTAATCGAACAGACGGGCTCTAGTCCCGGTTGTGATCTCCATGTAATCAATTAAAAATGATCGAATTTTCATAAAGATTTTTTTTATGAATATTTTGATATGGTATATGTATTTTTCTGGTTTAGGGACCCTAAACCCTAAAAAAAACCAGAGGCCGCCACGTGGGAGAATCTCTGGTCCCGGGTTGTATTACCACCCGGGACTAGAGGTCCTCTGCCACGCGCTCTACCCAAGTCCCGCGTGGAGCTCTCTAGTGCCGGGTCGTAAGCCACCCGGGACTAGAGGGGGGGGCCTCTAGTCCCGAATCCGGCGTCCCGGGTGGGAATCCGGTACCAGAGGCCCCTACCACCCGGGACCAAAGGCATGGTTTCCACTAGTGCTGCCATCACCAACAATGAAGAAGAACAGTACATCATGGACAAAGCGCTGCCTCCATCATTTACTACGAACCCCAACTGCACCGTCTCGGCATTTAATTCGAACGTCTACCGTACATCTATCCACTGCGTATTCGGACCAATACATCCGTTTCCAGAATTGAACGGAAACAGCATTCAATGCTCGTCCAACCAGGCTAAGAGCATGGGTAATAGTATAGCCAACTGCTGTCTATATAGAACTGTCATGTCATCTATAGCCATCAACTAAACCACTCATATAGTAATGTTGGCTATAAGGTTGGCCATTAGAGTAGTACTTTACACCATCTTCTCTCTATCTCTTTCTTCACATTTAATGCATTTGCCTAGGAGCACGCGTAGAGGTTGGCTCTTACATGAGAGCCCACTCCCCCTACTTTTTGTTGTCTCTCTCTTCCACATTGGCAAAAATGTCACGTAGGCGGGCTATAAGCACACTTTTATACTTGCTCTAACAGACACGAAAAAACCAGGACCAGGCGAACCCGGGTGCCATTCGTCCACGTCCCTCATCGGGAGCCTCCAATTCAATGGAATTTGAGTTTTCAATGTACTCTGTTTTAAATACGGCCGGTTGGAACTTCTGCTGAGGACGCGTGGTTTTCCGTGAGAAAATACCGCCGTTCGGTTAGATTACGACTAACCAAGCAGGACCTAAATGATAAACTCCAACGCTCGTATAATCATATTCATATGCTCAGTCATGATCTAACCATCTGAATAATTTGAATGGTACATTTTCTTTTCCAACCGAAGTACAAACCTTTTCCATTAGCAATGGAATTTTTCCGATAAATTAGCATCGGAAATAGATGGTATACGGATTAATATAGTTACTTGTCGGAAGCCTCCAATTCAATGGAATTTGAGTTTTCAATGTACTCTGTTTTAATTTACATGTGAGATGGAGAACAATCACAATGGGCAGATTAACTAACGCGTAAGGTACTAGATAGTACCGCTCTTAATGATATTTATCAATCATGTGACGTCCTTCTATCTGTTGTCTCTTCCCTAGGAAATGGTCACAATCAAGCACTCTTACTGGCTCTTGCTTTGCAATGATCTAACATGTGGGTACTCAACTCTACCACGACAAAAGCTGCAATGAGCTATGTGGTGTGAAATTCGAAGGTATCTAGAATTCCGCTGATACATCTGAGGAAAAGGTTTGTAATCATCCGGGGGATCTCGCGCTCGCGTCCCCCGTGTTGGTAGCGTGACACGTGCCCCCCTTGACCCAAGTTCTCGCCCGACTCCCTCGATCCCTTTTCTCTCTCCTCCCGTCCTACACTAGCCTCCCATCGCCGCCCGCCGCCGCCCCTCCCCGATCTCCCGCGCCGGCCCATGGCCGCGCCCACCCTCCCCGTCGCGTCCGCGCCCACGCCCGCGCGCCCACCCACCGCTAGCTAGCTAGCTAGGATCGATCGATCGATCGGATCCGCGAGCACAAGCTAGCTAGCTAGCTTTAGGCCTTGTTTATCTTGAGTGTATTTTAGGGGATGGGAGGAGATTATCTCGGATCCTGGAAAATTCTCACTAGTTTGTTTACTTCTAGTGTATTTTAGGGATGGGAGGGGATAATCCCCAAATATCCCCTACCAACCATCTCATTTTTGCCTAACACAAAAACTCTAATCCATACTAGTGTATTGTAGGGGAAGAGTATTTGTTGGGATTTGTGGGGATTGGGTGTTCACCAAATCCCCTCCCATTCCCACTCTTCGCATCCCCTAAAAAACCTTTGAAGTAAACAAGGCCTTAGCTAGTTGGATGATCGATCGGATCCACGAGCGCAGGCTAGCTAGCAAGTTTAGGCCAGCAGTTTTCCGGGCCTGCGCTACCCACGCCGTCGTGGCGCCGTTCGCCAGCGAGTTCTGAGGACCAGTCCGTCATGGGCTGCAAAAAGTCTGTCACAGGCTCCAGTCCATCGACGAGCTCGCGCTCGATCCGCCCGCGTCTCCTCCACCACCATCTTCTCCGCATCCGCCGCCCCGGAGATGGAACATGTCTTCACGGAGCTGAGCGGCGCCTGCGGTTTCAGCCCGCGCTCCCGTAGCCCCGGTCCGGGGCCCCCGAGCTCGATAAGGGCGGCGACGACGACGACCTCCGACCGCCTCCTGCTGCCCCGGTCTGCGCCCCGAGCTCCTAAAGGGCGACGACCTCCGACCGCCTCCTCTTGTCCCAGTCCGCGCCCCGAGCTCCTAAAGAGCGGCGACGACGACCTCCGACCGCCTCCTGCTGCCCCGGTCCGCGCCCCGAGCTCCTGAAGGGTGGCGACGACGACCTCCGACCGCCTCCTGCTGCCCCGCCCGATGATGATGCTGCGTCACGCCCTGCGGTGCTGCGGAGGGATGAGGAAGGCTACCGACGTTGGTCGGTGTTGCTCGGCGATGCTGATGTGTTGGGCAATGCTGCTACCCACCAGTTGCTACCATGGTTTATGGATTTGCATCGCATATTTTTTTTTGCTACAATAGCATTTTTTTGCTATATGTGGTGCAAGATCTTGTAAGATTTGTTTTCTCCTTTGACGCAAATCCATAGAATGATTGCAGCAATTGTCCCCTCAAATGATGTAAATTAAGTTTTTTAACGTGATGCAAATTTTTAAAGATTTGTAGCAAAAAAAGTTCCTCTTTTAATGCAAGTTCACAAAATTATTGTAGCGAATTTCTTTTTTCACATTTTGCAAATTTAGAAAAGAGAGATGTAGCAAAAAAAAATTGTTGCTATGAGATCTCCAGCGAGTTCTCCGGTGCTACCACAAGCAAAGGAGGGGTGCTGCGATGCAGCGACGACGCTGTTTATCACCTGCGAGGGCAGTGATGCTGCAAGCGGATGCTACCGACGTCACGCGATGTTGTTATCGACGAGCCGACGCCGACGATGCTACCGACGGCGCATGCCATTGCTACCGACGATTTCTTTGCAAATCCACATAAAAAAAAGGTTGTAGCACATATTTCTAGAGCTTTCAATGCATGGCAGCAATGCTACCGACGACACATGGCATTGCTACCGACGATGCTACCGGCGCGCGGTGTTGCTACCGACGGCATGCCGCGATGCTACCGATGGATCTCGACGTTGCTACTGATGAGCCATGATGCTACCGACGGTATTCGGCAATGCTACGAGCAGATGCTACCGACGTATCGTGACGTTGCTACCGACGAGCCGACGATGCTTCTGACGGCGCATGACACTGCTACCGTTGAGCCGGCGATGCTACCGGGGACGCGCGACATTGCTACCGATGACACGCAGCAATGTTACCGACGACGCACCTTTTTGCTCCATAAAAGCATCTCCGATGTTGCGAGCGAGTGATGCCTCGCCGGAGCTCTGGAGGAAGATGCTACCTTGGACCATACACGCTGCTGCAAGCACCTACCATGGTGTTGCTGCATCGGCGGCGCCGTGTCGGGGTGTTCTCCAATGTTGCCAGCGAGGTCTCATCGGATTTCCTACAATAGCAAAAAATTGGTACAATTTTTTTTTAAATACAAACATTTGCTACGAGCAACACAAAAAATTGCTATGAATGAAAAATTTTGCTTCGTAGAAATATTTTGTGGGATTTGAGAGGAAATTGGACTTTTGCTACAATAGTACAAAATTCTTATTACAAATGAAACTTTTTTGCTTCATAGATGCATTTGCGGGATTTTTGTGAAAATTAGAAATTTCGCTACAATAAAACAAAATTCTTATTACAAACGAATTTTTTTTGCGTGTCAATAGGAGGACCCGGGGGATTTTTTCCCAGGTGCCCCGGGGGGGCACCTAGTTATGTCCATATGATTTTGTTGTTGTAATAGTTTGTGATATTCGTTTGAAATTATGGTGATTTTGTTGCAAATCTGTACGTAGCAAAAAAAATATTGTTTAATCATTTTTTGTACCATCATTTTCTTAAAACCTTGTGCAGAAAGTCATGTCCATAGAGGGAGAAAAGTCACATGGTAGCATAGCATCAGGGCATGGCCAGTGGTAGCAGTACGATGCTACTTCCCCAGCTCTTTGGCTTAGCAAAAGTGACATGAGGCATCATCTTGCAAATAACTGACCCAACGCATGATAGCTCCAGTGGCTCTACACACGTCTGCTGATTCAGCTTTACCTCCTGCCTCTCCTCTCATTTCCGGAACCTGCATAGGTCATCTACCTTGCTTTTCTCTACTTATCTCGCTTTAGTCAGTAAGGAGTCGGGATCTTCTGCAGGATCTCGCTTTAGACCGCAAGCAGCAGGTTTGTGCTAGCTGGAGTGAAATTTCCGACGTGGATACCTAAGGCAGTGTTCCAGCGTGGAGCGTTGGACATGCCCTCACACAGCCACGGGCCACCACATGCAAGGCAGCAGAAGTGACAGCGATGACCACCACATGCAAGGATTCATGCACAGAAAGCTGGCAGCAGACTGCGACGTGAGGGATTTTCCATCCGACCGCGCCTGGGCGACGCGCGGTCGTGGACGGGGTCCAAGGAAAGCGACGTTTTTGGATTTTTCTGCATGCGACGCGGGGTTGTGGGATCCAATGGCATAAAAGGTTGCATCGGATGGCTCTCCACCCGGGGATCGGATGGAAAGATCCGGGGGACGCCTAGTTCTGTCCTACATCTGATGTCTCGTGCATCTAGGAACAAATAAAGCACCACATCGTCGATGTACATGGGCACGTCACACGTGCATCATTGCCTTCTTTTTATCTTTTACAACTCTACCATAGGGGAAGGCCCTACATTTAAGTTTTCATTAAATTAAGAAACCATAGAACACAGTCCAATGTCCAGTACAAAGGGGCTGAAGGGGAAGAAATGCAAAAGGAATTCCATGAAAATTACACAAAAAGATTAACAAACCAGTCAACAAGAGGCTGAATTAGTGTTGCTTTAATCTTATAGCGACGAAGAAGTAGATCATGCTGACATGGGTATACATCTCGGGTACCCTACCATGAGGGTACCTGGTGCACGTGACGACTAAGTCCCAATAGCGAAGAGCCTACTCGAAGCCCAAGACAAGAGTCCCAAGAAGATGGAGTACCCTCCAAGATTAGACATAGGCATAGTCGGTTTAGACTTTCCTTACGTGTAAACTAGGTCGGTTACGAACTCCCGAGACCCAGCCTATTTAAAGGCTGGGAGGGGTGCCGATCTAGGAAAGCCATACTCAAACCACCAAAACTCTAGCGAGATCGACATCTCGCCGGAGCCACCTTGTAACCTCATAATCTCACGCGATCAATAACAGACAAGCAGAAGTAGGGTCTTTACCTCCACCCGAGGGGCCTGAACCTGGGTAAATCTTTGCCTTTGCTTGTCAGCCGACGAAACTACCAGTACTACCACGTTCTCTCCCCATAATCTCAACCCTAGGTCCTTAACCATGGGATTTGATGAGTGTACACCTCGTCAATTGGCGCCGTCTGTGGGAAAGAATAGTGCTGGACTCACGGTTTCTTCGGTTCCATCGGAAACGGCGACTCGCCGATCGGATCTACAAACGGCAACTCGCCGGCTGCATCAACAAACCAGAACTCGCCGACTCAGGCACACGGCAACTCGCCGACTCACTCGACAAACGGCAACACGCCAGCTTCACCTGCAAAAAGCATCAGATCCTCTGATGGATTTCGAGCCACACTCGCCAGAATTCCAGGAGACCTTCTCCGATCTCGAGTCAGGTTTGGGTTTAACCGTTGGTTCGTTCAATTTTTTCGTCAACAAGCTTGGTGTGCAGGACTTGACAGATCCACGCCAACTCGCGACTTCCGCACCCGAGGCTCCATCGGTTGCGGCTCCTTCGACTGCGGATCCATCAACTGCGTCCATACCATCGTCGATCCTCCAAGCTTGCTCGTCTGCAACAACCATGTCACTCGAGAGATGAACGAGCTCATTGAAGAACTCCAAGGAGAGGAGGCCGAATCAGCATACCGCACAAACGATCCCGAGCTCGATCTCCACTCGAGGATAGTTTCGACTGCGGGATCTCCTCAGCGACTTCGACGAACCTGAAACTCATATCGACAACAACGTCGACTCCGAGATCTGCACAACAACAACCTCGACTTCGAGATTCATAACAACCTCATGAGCATAGGCGACGAAGGCATCGACAGCGAGATCTATCCAGACGGACCACTCGATGGGCATATCGACTCCGACATGAGCCTTGATGACGACGTCGAGTCCATGACGGGACTCGAAAACACATACACATACCCTCGGGTGATACCCCAGCAGGTCTACGTTGCCATCGCCGCAGAATCATCAGATGCTGCGGCCAGCCGCAGGCCTACAGAATTCCCGTGCACAGTTACTATGCCGGACGGAGTCACAACTCTCACAATCACTGCTGAGATGGCAGCAAAAGCAGATAAAGTCATCAAGGAGTGCACAATGATGCCAGCAGACGCAACACAAGAGGAGATGTTGACCTTCCAGTACTTCAACTGGCAGGAATCACTTCGACTGCGGCAGGTCAGAGCAACACTCGAAGAACGCAAAAAGCAAGCTAGCTTGTCGAGTGCGCGAAGAAGACAGCTCTCCCTGAGCTCCACCGGGCGAGCAGACACAAGACCCAGATCAAGGCTGTCACACCTCTCGCCGGATGAGAGGGCGGCACTCACCGCAACTTAGGCAACTCTTTCATGACATACGACGAGGAGGGAGTGCCAGTACCCAAAACAGCTGCGGGTGCTCTCTTTACCGCTGCAGCATACCTAGAGGCAATCAAGCCTCCAGCTGATGACCCCAATGCAAAACTACATCGCCAACAGATCAAATCACTCGCCTTAGCGCGAAGGCCATACGCCAAATCCAAAACTCCAGGAGGGAGTCGAGATCGTGCCATAGTTGACACGCGTCGTGAAGAGCACAATCCAGTGGTCGTCGCCACCACTCGAAGGAAAGAAGCGGCTCGCGTAGGCGCAGGTCCAGGAGCAGATCACGCAGATCTTACAGTAGCGACTCATACTCTGATCGAGAGCCTGAGCCACATGGAGCTCTGTGCTTCACTCGACGCGTCCGCGAGACACGGATGCCCAAAGGGTTCAAACTCACATCTGAACAGCCCAAGTACACGGGTCGACAGGAACCTTCGGGTGGCTGGAAGACTACAGGCTGGCTGTCGCGTGCCAGCGAGGCACAAACACCACAGCCATGCAATACATACGACTCATGCTCGAAGGCACAGCCCGCGACTGGCTCAAGCTACCTCCATCAACATACGACTCGTGGGATCACTTCCGCACTGACTTCATCAAAAACTTCGAGCCTCTATGTGAGCGCCCAAAAACGTTCGAGGAGCTGCGAGCTTGCGTTCAACGGTCAGACGAAACGTTGAGGTCATACATCAGACGATGGACTGAGATACGCAACTCAGTCGGAGTAATTTCAGAAGATATGGCCATGGATGCTTTCATAATGGGCCTCGCCAGGCGGACTTCAAAGAAGCACTTGGTCGCAAAAAGCCAACCTCTGTGGCTAACCTCTTGATGATCGCGACTGAGTGGGCAGACGGAGAAGACATGGCGCGCACCACACGCGGGTCCTCACCCCGTGACAATCATGAAAGCGGCAGTCGAAGCCGCAGAGACTCGTACAGAGACGACCGAAGGCGCAAGCGTTCAAAACGTCACTACGACGACGACAGACCCGAATTCATGGCGGCTGGGTTCTCCACACCCCGCAATGACCAAGACAGAAGCGACCGACGGTCAGAAGATCGACGGGACAGTCGAGATGATCGACGGGACAGTCGAGATGATCGCCGGGACAGTCGAGACCGCGGCCAACGCAGTGATAGCTACAAGAGGAAAGACTGGCGCAAGTCACGATCCGGCACAATCCGAGCGATCATTCGAAGAAAAGATGGATGCTGATTGCAGATTCCACCTGTACAAGGGGAAGACGGAAAACTGCGCTCCAATCACTCGATGAGAAACTGCAGGGATTCGACCAAATGGCGACTGATTACATAAATCTCAGAAAGGCAGCAGCCGCAAACGCACTGCCTGCACCGTGCCTCAGCCAAACAATGTGCCTGTCTGATGGCACCACCACCACCACAGCCTGCGCAGGCGGAAATCTCGCGGGTGCCATACAACCGTACCTCGGGTGGACGAACCTCAGTACCCTCCGCCCCAAGGGCAGATGTACATGATACAGAAAGGTCGCCCTTCCAACAGGGAGCAAAAACTTCGCACTCGACAAGTAAACATGGCGGTCATGTCACCTCCTGCTGTAACTGAATTCTTGAAGGGTTCTGAAACCGCAATAAGCTTCAGCAGAGAGGACCACCCTCCATCGGTTTCGTCCAGGGCACTCTGCTCTGGTACTCGACGCACAAATTGGAGGCTACGCCATGTCCAAGGTCTTCATGGATGGTGGCAGCGGCATAAACATCATCTTCGCAGATACGCTCCGCAAAATGAACAGGTCAGTCGAAAACCTGCCAAGATCTTCAAATACCTTTCACGGTATCGTCCCAGGAAAGCAATAAGCCCAGAAGGCACCATACAACTCGACGTAACGTTCGGGGACAAGAACCACTTCAGGACAGAGTCGATTGAGTTCGAAGTTGTCGACTGGAAGTCACAATACCATGCTATACTTGGACGCCCGACGTTCGCTCGATTCATGGCGGTGCCACACTATGCATACCTCCAGCTAAAGATGCCTGGACCAAAAGGAGTAATCACAGTCAAGGGAAACTTCCAAAAGTCTGACTCTTGCGACCGAGAGTTTAGCAAAATCTCTGAGATGTTCGGCATGGAAGCAACACTCGCCGATCTAGCGGTCTCCAACGATCGAACACTTATGCCAGAGCAAAAAGGTGGCAGTCGACAGAGCATTCAATGCCACCAATGACACAAGATCGCATCAGGTGCACCCGACTGACCCGACCAAGACAGTCAATGTCTCGTCGAGTCTGCCTATCGCATAGGAAAGCGCGCTCGTCGAATTCCTCCGTGAGAACTGGGATATATTTGCATGGTGTCCAGCCGACATGCCAGGTATTCCCAGGGAATTCGCCGAGCACTCTCTCCAATTATTTCCAGATGCTAAACCAGTCAAGCAAACAATGCGCCGCATATCCGGCCCAAAAAGAACCGCAGTCGAAGCCGAAGTCGACAGACTACTCGCAGCAGGTTTCATCAGAGAAATCAAGAAATCACAATGGGTGGCCAACCCCGTACTCGTAGAAAGAAGAACACAGATATCCTTCGGATGTGCGTAGATTTCACAGCACTCAATAAATGCTGTCCAAAGGATCACTTTCCACTACCTCGAATCGACCAGATCGTCGACTCCACCGCCGGGTGCGCTCGCTTGTCCTTCCTGGATGCTTACTCGGGTTACCACCAGATAAGGATGAAGGAAGAGGATGAAGAGAAAACGGCGTTCATAACCCCACTCGGGGTCTACTGCTACACAACAATGCCTTTCGGGCTCAAGAACGCAGGCGCAACCTACCAGCGCATGATGCAAGACTGCCTCAAGAAGCAAATTGGGCGAAACGTCCAGGTCTATGTAGATGACATCGTCATCACAACAAGGGAGGAAAACACACTACTCGATGACTTGCGAGAGACGTTCGCAAACCTCAAACGCTTCCACATCAAGCTCAACCCGAAGAAGTGCACGTTCGGCGTGCCAGCCGGGCAACTCCTCGGGTATCTAGTCTCAGCTCGAGGAATCGAGGCGACCCGGAGAAAATACAGGCCATCTTGACGATGCAAAGGCCTTCAAAGCTCCATGACGTGCAAAAGTTAGCGGGTCGAGTGGCAGCACTCAGTCGATTCATCAGCAAGCTAGGCGAAAAAGCACTCCCGTTCTATCGACTGATGAAGAAAGCAGATAAATTCGAGTGGACGCCAGAAGCCGAAGCAGCCTTCACGGACCTCAAGCGAGTCCTCACAAGCCCTCCAATCCTCGTCGCACCAAGGGAACGCGAGCCACTATACCTATATGTCTCTGCAACTAACAGGGTGGTGAGCACCGTACTGGTAGTCGAACGCAGGGAGGAGGGACACGCCCAAAGCATACAACGTCCAGTCTATTACTTGAGTGAAGTGCTCTCCACATCAAAGCAGCGGTACCCGCACTATCAAAAGCTGGCCTACGCCGTGTTCATGTCCTCAAGGAAGCTGACGCATTACTTCTCCGAGCACCCGATCACTGTAATCAGCACCTCAGGGATCGGGGACATCCTCACAAACCCCAACGCAACTGGGCGAGTAGCAAAATGGCTCATCGAGCTAGCACCGCGAGACATCAAGTATGATTACCCGAAGGCCATCAAAGCACAAGTCTTACCTGACTTCCACACCGAGTGGATCGAAGCTCAGCTGCCAGGAGCACCAGATGTGTCCAACTCATGGACTATGTACTTCGACGGCTCAAAGAAAAACGAAGGCGCAGGCGCAGGTGTCATCCTCATATCACCAAAAGGCGACAAGCTCGCTATCCTGCAATGGGTTCGAGTTCCCATCCAATAACGAAGCAGAGTATGAGGCCCTGATCCATGGCATGAGGATGGCCAAAGCCCTCGGGTGCACTCGACTGATGATCTACGGTGACTCGAATCTTGTGGTGCAGCAAACAATGAAGGCCTGCGATGCAATCGCAGATAACATGATCGCCTACCGTGACCTGTACAACCTCATGGAGGGCAGCTTCGAAGGCTGCGAGTTGCGGCACATAGGGCGTGAGAGCAATGAAGAAGCAGATAAGCTAGCCAACATTGGCGCGACCAAAGCACCAGTTCCACCTGGTGTCTTCTTCGAGCGCATCGAGCACAGTCCATCAAGAAAAAACGAGCATCTCCTACATCAGCCGCAGCCAAGAGCAAAGCACCTAGCACAGAGGACCCGCCAGTCGAGGTACTCCTCATCGAGCCAACTTGGACTCAACCTTTCCTCGCATACATACTCCGCGGCGAGGTACCTGAAGACATAACAGAGTCAAGACGCGTCACTCGACGATCTAAAGCATACACTCATCAACGGTGAACTATACAACGCAGCATATCAGGTATGTTCCAACGTTGCATAGCATTTGAAGATGGCCAAGCCATCCTTCGTGATATTCATGCAGGTACCTGCGGGCATCATGCCAGCAGTCGATCACTCGTAGCCAAAGCCTTTCGCGCAGGCTTCTACTGGCCCACAGCACTCAAAGACGCGGAGGACATAGTCAAAAGGTGCATCGGCTGTCAAAAATTCGCCACAAAGCCGCACGCACCCGCATCGGCGTTGAAGACAATACCATTGGCCTGGCCCTTCGCCCAGTGGGGGCTCGATATGGTTGGGCCACTCAAAAAATCCTCCCATGGAGGGCATACTCACCTTCTGGTGGCGGTCGACAAGTTCACCAAGTGGATTGAAGCAGTCCCTATCACAAGTTCGACTGCCACTACAGCAGTCAATTTCATAAAATCCATCATATACCGCTTTGGTGTGCCAAGTAGCATCATCACTGATAACGGTACAAACTTCACGGCTGAAGAATTCGATCCTTCTGCAAAGAGCAGACATTACGCTCAATTATGCATCTGTGGCACACCCGCAATCCAATGGCCAAGTCGAAAAGGCCAATGGACTTGTGACGAGCGGAATCAAGAAACGCCTCCTGGTGCCACTCAAAAGGGCCGCGGGTGCTTGGGTCGAAGAACTCCCGTCTGTGCTATGGAGCTACGCACAACTCCCAACGCTCAACACAATTCACCCATTCTTCATGGTCTACGGCGCAGAGGCAATCCTGCCATCAGACGTAAGGTTCAATGCACCAAGAGTCGAAGCATACAACGAAGAAGATGCAGATGAAGCACTCGAAGATGCAGTCGACTTGCTCGAAGAAGCACGCAACACGGCGCTAGCACGCACAGCTGTCTATCAGCAAGATCTCCGCAACTATCACAGCCGTCGACTGCGTACCAGGTCCTTCGAGGTTGGCGACTTGGTACTTCGACTGAAGCAAAAGAAGGTGCACAAACTTGCTTCTCCATGGGAAGGACCCTTCATCATCACCGAGGTCATTGGTGGTGGAGCATACAGACTGAAGCACGCGAAGACAGGCGAACTCTCGCATAATCCTTGGAACGTTGCGCAGCTGCGCCGTTTCTATGCTTAGATTGCTCAGTCGCACAATGTAATAGGCACATATGTCGGATGGCTGCAGGTTTCAGACGCGCTCTTTTCCTTACCAGGGTACCTAAGGGGACTGGAAGGTTTTTAATGAGGCGGCCTGCAGCTTAACATTCAAAAATGGAATATAGTCAATGATTCCTCATATTTCTCCCTGTTTACTACTCGCACAACTACTCGCGCAACCTTAGCCTCACCCGAGTACTCGGGGGTGCGCTACTTCAAAACGTGAGCTTCGCTCCTTCAAACATAATACCCAGCCGCACTCGAATACTCGGGGGCTGGGTCGTAAAAATCATACATAAACAAAAAAGTTGCTCAATAACATGAGTTGAAGCTTCAAACATCGCAAAAATTCACAGCCTCACTCGAACACTCGGGGGCTGTAGAATTCATGTTCTATATAAAGTTTTTTCATAAACCCACTCGATACACTCGGGGCTGCATACATACAAGTAAACAAATATGTACTAAGTACAAGTGGCAAAATTTACACTCGGGGTGTCCCTATACAGAAAAACCCTAATCTTCCGGTTCGTCCTTTACTGGAAGAACAGGGCCCATAAGTTGAGCATGATAGCACTCAACCAACACCTCGCATGATCGACTGTATCGTCAAGATGCGACTGCGACAAAGTCGATCCAGGAACGGGTGGACGTAGCTGCATATTTGGACGCTGGCTTCGGATGTATGCCATCGTTGCGTTGGCTCCATCCACAAGCTTCTGGGTGACAAAGTCTCGAATGGGACCGGCACTCCGGAAAAGCCTGAGCAACGCGTGGATTCCTTGAGGTTGCGGCCCTGTCGGAAAAAGAATTTGGTTGATGCGACTGAAGGCCGACCTGCATAATTCTAGCAGCATAGTGCTCCGCCACACTCGATCCTGCAAGTCGCGAGTTGCGTGCTCGGTGCTTATCCAAGCGAAAGTGCTGACGGCCAGTCGTGGGTTCGTCAGTCGCATTGTTCAACTGCTCTCTACACGAGCTTGCTCCGCCTGGAAATCTGGAACAAAACCTGCAACAACACACGTGGGTGAACAAAAAAGGACAGACTATGAACTCTTGAGATGAGAGCAGTCATGCTTACACTCGAGTTGTCTGTTCACGATCTCCATCTCGCCAAGCACATACT
This sequence comes from Poa pratensis, assembly GCA_947311845.1. Taxonomy (NCBI): domain Eukaryota; kingdom Viridiplantae; phylum Streptophyta; class Magnoliopsida; order Poales; family Poaceae; genus Poa; species Poa pratensis. The sequence goes on from CAMZMU010000088.1 coordinate 35,138,357, forward strand.
CCTCTCGCTGAGTGGGTAGAGCAGGCCTCGCCCTCATCCTATCCAGCTCACTTCGGGCACTACCCAGCTCTTGCTCCAGTTTTGCGACTCGAGCCTTCATATAACGCATTACTGCGGCATCGTTTGCCACCTGAGCTCGAGATCGAGTAGGGGCGCGATGCCGCGACGAGCCAGATGAAGTAGCGGCTGGCCGTTTCTGTTCCAAACATCATAAAAATGTTCAATCAGATATGAGATTCATCACACAGCTCAGTCGAGCAATAGCACATAGCCTTACAGGCAGAAGCATAAAGAGGAAATTAAGTTCATACAAAGGTAGCAAAAGCGCATGCATACTCGCATGGTCATAAGTTTAATTACAAGGCATAAAAGGCGCGGCTGCCCTACTTCTCAGACACCGACTCCGACCTAGCCCTACTCGCACGGGCGGCGACCTCTGTTGCCCGGCGTTCCATGGTGTTCATGAAAAGGTTGGCCAGCCGGGTGGCTGGCTCGCTAACATGCTTCAAAGATATTAGCTTCCCGCCGGCCTTCCGAGGGAAGTCAGACATCGCCGCCTCGAAGTTACCCTCTATCCCATGACCTAGTATCAGCTTGAGGGTGGACTCCGAACAGCGTACCGTGAGGGCGCGAGCAAAGTCCGTCATGGTCGAAGTTCCTGGTCCAAGCACATCAGCGAAGCCGTCAGCAGTCGAAGGCACCTCCTTTGTTGGGAGCACGTTCTTGTGTACGGCGCCGAGGGTGCTGGCAGACTTGGCAAGGGCATCCTTCGCCTGGAAAATTGGGTACCAAGGTCACCTATAACCTGGTCGAGTGATAACTCATCACTGACCATGTCAGTAGGTGTTGGCACACCAATCGCCTCTGCAAACAAATACCAGAGAGAGCAAATATTAAAACATAATACCCAACAGGGTATACACGAAGCAGGCAAAGGGAAAGCTGCTAACCTCTCACGTCCCGAGCAAGGCCAGCCAGTCGTTCAGCAAACTCTCTCTCGCGCACGGCGGCTGCCTCCTTGGCGGCATCCAAATTCTTCTTCGACTCAGCAAGCTGGGAGGCGATTGCTTCCTCCAGTTCCTTCACCCGAGACTCAGCAGATGCCTTGTCACCTGAGATAGATGGCCAGATGTCATTCACAATCGACAAAGCAAAGACAGAGCAAAAAGAATTTCGAATACAGAAGTCAAACACACTTACGGCTGAGTTGCTCCATGACAGCGCGCAGATTGTCTCTCTCCTGTTCAACCTGGACAAACGCTTTGCCTGATTCCACCAGGTTGAGGTAGAAGGGCTGCATGCACATGGAACCAGCATAAGTTGTACACAAATAATCCCAGTATGAGGATTCGACAAACGACACTTACGTGTTCAACCCAGGGTGCAGGCCTGGCAGCAGAAGTCCCAATTTCCGGAGTCGATGCATTAGCAATCTTGGCGGCCTCAATGGTAGTTGCCGTGGCTACTGTTTTCACGACCTCAGCCGCAACAGGAGAAGATTCTGGCTGATCTGGAGTCGCAGCTCTCTCGGTTGGAGGAGTTGGAGGTCGCACAGTCTCGGCACTACGAGTGACATAAGACATACATCATAAGCAAAAGTACTCAATAAGTAAAAACTTAGTACAAAAAGCTCAGGAGCAAACCTGTGCTCTTCTTCCTCCTCACTGTCGAGGTCGTCAAAAATTGGGCCTCCAAACTGCAGCTCCTCACCCGACTTGGGAGGAGGAGCTGAGCACAATGGACTCACATCCAGAGGAGCGGCCTTGGCAGAATGTGAGGAGATCGAGTCTCCATCATCCCTCAAATCCTCCTCCTTCGCGGGTGAGATCATAGAGGAAGACACAACTTGGGCCGCCCGACGGCGCTTGCGAGTAGGGACCTCGCTCACATCATCAGTCGTGGCAAGCTCCTTGTCCTGTGCTTCTTCAACCCTTTCCTCTTCAACCTCTTCTGTGGGAGATGTGGTAGCCGAAGGTAGAGGCGATTCATCTCCTCCCTTCGCTTCTACCGTCACCTCTGTTTCATGAGTTGGGCCATCTTCGGGAAGAGGAGGAAGGGACGAGGTAGTCGAGTGGCCCTGCATACAAAATACAGCAGTCGAAAGTCACAAAGATGCACAGCAGAATAACAAAAGCAGGAGATCATAGACTCGATAGATTCACTAACCTCTGGCAAAGGCTTTTCAGCCCCATAAGGAGCGACAGGGCAGTCGACGTTGCAGGGCTCGCTGGCTTTTGTGCTGGTGATGGACCGCACATGTGACACCAGCTCACTCCTGGACAGCTCCTCCTTGTTCATTCGAGTGGAGTCGAGAGGACCTTCATACTGCCACATAGGGTGAGCTCGCGCGCGGAGCGGCCACACCCGCGTCTTCACAAAGGTGGCAAGAAGATGCACACCAGTGACGCTGTTTAGCAGTCCTCCAATTGTCTCCAGCAGAGGCGCCGCTTCCGCCATTTCTTCAGTCGAAAGCTCATGGTCCCAGGCCTTCGTCCTAGCGGCTATACCAGCAGTCGAAAATGCTGGGACCACATCCTGGTCAACGCGCACATAAAACCACCTTTTCCTCCACCCTTGCGCCGAGTCGACTGGCTTCAGGGCAAAGTATCGGGTGTCGCTGCGCACTTGGATTTGAAGGCCTCCGACTGGATAGGTTCGGCCGCCTCGGTTGTTGGGCCGGACCATGAAGATAGATTTCCAAAGGGCCCAGCTGGGAGCAACTCTCAGGAAGCACTCGCACAATACCATGAAACAGGCAATGTGCATAATGCCGTTAGGGGTGAGATCATGGATCTGCACCACGTAGGCGAACAGCAAGCCACGAACAAAGTCATGGAGGGGAAAAGACAGGCCCCTAGGCAAAAATTCCGCAAAACATACGCGCTCATTTGCGCGAGGCTTGGGGAGTACCTCTTTCGATGGCGCACGGACAGTAAGCTGGTCCGCCGGCGGCAGCAGTCCGTCCTCGCGGAACTTCTCGAGATGTGCTGCCTTGATTGTGAACTTCATCCAGTCGCCATCGCTCTTCTTGAGGTCGACGGCAGCCGCAGATGCGCCAGCCGCAGTTTTCTTCCCCTTCAGAGCGGCCGCGTCAGTTGCGGGCGCGTCGGTGGCAGAAGCTTTCCTCTTTGGCGCCATGGCGGTTGTGGCTAAGGAGAACAGCAAGAGCTTGGGCGCAAGAGCAATGGAGCAGGAGCGCAAGGAAGAAGATGGAATAGGGGCGGCGCGCAGAGCAAATGGCTACTAAAAAACAATGCCATCGCCGTTCCCCTATTTACCTCAAATCAAAGGCAATCACAGCCATTCAGATCCTAACCGTGCGCTACGCACGCAATCTCATCGTACATGTGGCAAACGCGGAGGGCAACCGTCGCCGGCCACTCCGCCCACTACGCACGCAAAAAGAGGAGCCATAATCACCTCTCCGTAAAAAGTGGGCCAGAGTGGTCAAATCAAGTCCAAACGGCACCGTCGTTCGGTCAGCTCTGCACAAATGGGCGCACCTATGTGTCACGTCCCATCCATCGCAGCATAATGCACGCCACGCGTGTCAGGAATCGCAGTCGAAATAAACGTAATCCCTGACGTCATTGCAAGCATCCGTTCAGAAATACAATCGAGTCTGCCCAACGCATATTGGTCATTCGACTGCTTTGTTTGGTTCGGGTGTGAAAAAGCAATGTTAAAACAAAATTGGTCACTCGACCGTTCCAACGACTTAGGCATATTACTCCCATCGGGAGCATATTCAAAAATTCTTCGACTGGAGATGCTCAAGACAATGATTTTGAGATTATCCTCCATTTATAAGTAATACAGCATAATCTCGGGGGCTACGCCCATCGGGAGCGCTGTCGCGCACCCGATAGAATTACGCCACAAATTTCATCGATTAACATATGCAGGGTAAGAGGATCTTGAGATTATCCTCCATTGCAAAGCAATAAAGCACAATCTCGGGGGCTACTCCCATCGGGAGCGCTGTCGCGCACCCGATAGAATAACAACAAAGTGTCAGTCGACAAATGTCTTGATTTAGTTCATATACAAAATCATACTCGAAACATTCCCGAGTTGTGTCCGCCGCAAATACCTCGGATGCTGCACGCATAGTGCAAAGGTAAGACCCGCCGAACTTTCGAGCTGGGCTAAGGACCGTTCCAGCAACATCAATCCTTATACTTTCCGTGTCAGCAGACATGATGAAAAATCCCGACGGACGCGTTGGGTAAAATTCAAATCTATACTGCAGATCGACTCAGTAAGACCTCCGCGGCCTAGTCGAATCTGACCAGTTTGTTCCAGATTCGAGTCCGGGGACTCGAGTTTGATTGAAAGCTAGTAAGGTTTTACCCGAATGTGTAGTTAACCAGTCCCGATCCATCGAGTGTACTGGGCCTGCTAAGCTATTATCCCTTGATCATCATAAGCAAAAACCACAGTCGATGAAATACTCGACATAGCCAGCATGTGCTATTCATACATGAATTCCAATTATAAATATACAGAATACGAAGCATATGACGTGCACTTACGAAAGAGTCCATGCCCGATTCTTCAAGTCAGACAAGTACTCGGGGGCTACTGACATGGGTATACATCTCGGGTACCCTACCATGAGGGTACCTGGTGCACGTGACGACTAAGCCCCAATAGCGAAGAGCCTACTCGAAGCCCAATACAAGAGGCCCAAGAAGATGGAGTACCCTCCAAGATTAGACATAGGCATAGTCGGTTTAGACTTTCCTTAAGTGTAAACTAGGTCGGTTACGAACTCCCGAGACCCAGCCTATTTAAAGGCTGGGAGGGGTGCCGATCTAGGAAGAAGCCATACTCAAACCACCAAAGCTCTAGCGAGATCGACATCTCGTCGGAGCCACCTTGTAACCTCATAATCTCACGTGATCAATAACAGACAAGCAGGAAGTAGGGTCTTTACCTCCACCCGAGGGGCCTGAACCTGGGTAAATCTTTGCCTCTGCTTGTCAGCCGACGAAACTACCAGTACTACCACGTTCTCTCCCCATAATCTCAACCCTAGGTCCTTAACCATGGGATTTGATGAGTGTACACCTCGTCACATGCTGAAAACGCACTTTCCAACGGCCAAAGGAAGGGGCTTTATTTTTTAAGATAAAATCATTGAGTTCCTTCCAAATATTCCAAGCCGCCCATATGATTACTTCCACAAAACAAGGTCCAAGAAAACCTGTCGCAGCTGATCCAAACCGATCTGATAGAGGAATAGAATTGTCCCACTGAATGTGAATAAAAGACCAATACAGACTTGCAAAAAGACATTCGAAGAATATATGGCTTCTGGTCTCTAAATACTAATCATCAGTTTCCAATTAACTATCTTGGCATCCCAATTCACTTTAGGAGGCTAACGATAGCTCAATGGAAACATGTTGAGGAGGGACTACAAAAAAGGTTGAGTAGCTGGAAAGGAAAATTATTGTCCTTGGGTGGAAGGTTGGTGCTCATAAATTCAGTCCTAACTAATATGGTGCTGTATATGATATCCTTCTTCCAATTACCAAAGGGAGTCTTACATCGATTGGATTACTTTCGATCCAGATTCTTTTGGCAAGGGGATAATGAAAAAAAGAAATACCGGCCGGCAAAATGGGATGTAGTGTGCCGACCTAAAGACCATGGCGGTGTTGGGATTCATGACCTACAGGTCAAGAATAGAGCCCTCCTTCGTAAATGGCTATTTAAGCTTTTGACCGAAGATGAGATGTGGCAAACTCTTCTTAGGAGAAAATATGTAGGCCCAAGCGCGCTGTCACAGGTTTCTTGGAAATCAGGTGATTCGCATTTTTGGGCTGGCCTAATGGCAACGAAGAAATTCTTCTTTCCATATGGATCCTTCTCCATTAAGGATGGGTCAGAGATAAGGTTTTGGGAGGATACATGGTTGGGTACTATCCCACTCCGAGAACAATATCCAGCGTTATATGGAATAGTCCAAGGGCGTCATAAGAGCGACACGCTTGCTCAAGTGTTGGTGAATAACCATCCAATAGTGACGTTCCGAAGAGATCTTGTTGGTCCCAGGCTGGCAGCGTGGCACGAGTTGCTACAGCGACTAGCCACTGTCAATTTGACACAAGGGACCGACGAGTTTCGATGGAATTTGCGCACTTGCGGTAAATTCTCTGTGGACTCCATGTATACAGCACTCATCCAACCAGATGTGCCGGTCGACAATAATAAGAAAATCTGGAAGATGAAAATTGCACTAAAAAACAAAGTTTTTGCGTGGTATCTTCGTCGAGGAGTTATTCTTATGAAAGACAACCTTGCGAAACGCAATTGGCATGGAAGTAGACAGTGTGTCTTCTGTCACAAAGACGAGACGATAAAACACCTATTCTTCGAGTGCAAATTGGCTAGTTCTATATGGTCTATTATCCAAATAGGTTCTACTATTTACCCACCTAAAAGCATTGCTAATATTTTTGGCAATTGGCTGAATGGAGTGGATAATAGGTTCAAACAACTTATTAGGGTGGCAGCGCTGGCCGTAATATGGTCGATTTGGCTATGTAGAAATGACAAATTTTTTAACGATAAAAATTGCTCTCTTATGCAGGTTATCTACCGGACTACTGCTACACTCCGTTCGTGGTCTCAGTTGCAACATGTGGGGCATCGAGACCTGTTTATGGAGGTGTGTACAAGACTGGAGGATACGGCGAGAGACTTTTTATCCCGACATGGATGGCAGCATAATTTGCGGATCGGCCCTCCACCACCATAGGCGTCTTTACAATTTCTCATTATGATATGTAATTCGCTTTTTTATTTTCAGTACTTCAGACTTGATACGGCTGTGTGCATCTTTGTTATGCAGAGTCTGGGTGTAATGCTTAAACATCTTAAGTAATAAAACTCCCTTTATCTAAAAAAAAATACTGATTATCAGTTCACCACGGAAAACGCAAAGCCGTTCTATTTTCTCACCCCAAACAGTTGCTGATTTCATCTTATTGGGCAGATGTTGTCCCAAAAGTGAATATTGCGCTTGATTCTATCATGAAGGGCTTGTCAAAAAAAAAAAACCTGGCAAGAGCTTTCCCTTAGCCAATTAATTAAAAATATCAAGGGCCTCGTTCTATGATTCGATCATCGTTCTTCTAGATATAGGCGACCGAACAGATTCGCCTTTCTTGAAGTGAAAATTGTCACTTGATGAATGCACACAGTTTGAATATGCGGAATTATCTCATTCATCCTTGGCACAAACGAACAAGACAGGCACGGCATGGACGTAGCAAAAACAAATCATCGCAATGCCGTGAATCAAACTGATGCAGGCTGCTTCTCGGAAGCAAAATGATGTTGCCGGTGTCGACGAGGGCTGCAGGAAGTCTATTCTGAAACCGAAGTAGTATTAAGAGCTTCCCGCGTAAGTTAGAAAAATATATCATCTAATTCAGGACCATCATTGCTGATGAACCAAACATTAACTTTAGAAGAAAATCGTAATGTAGTTAAGTAGCAAGCAATTGGAACTGACTTGCCGTTCAAACACATGACCCACCATTGCTGCCTTGTTCCATTTGTTCTCTGAAACCCATCCCATGCCCTATAAATACATGGCCAAGCCCTCTTGAAAATCATTGTGATACTTCCAGTTGACTACGTAACACCGAACAAGTAGTCTTTCACCAAGAGACATAAATCTCACGTTCGTCCTCTCTCGAGGCACGCAAAACTCGACGAAATGGATACAGATAGTGGTGTACGATACTTCAGGGGTAAGAGCATCCTCATCACCGGTTCCACTGGGTTCCTAGGAAACGGTAGGTTGTTCACCATCACTACCTTTTAGGATATGATCTGTTGTGTTTGCTGACCATCAGAAAGTGTTTATATGCATCTTGGTGTTTAATTTGTGGCTAGTGCTTGTGGAGAAGATATTGAGGGTTCAACCTGATGTCAAGAAGCTCTTCCTCTTGATTGGGGCTTCCCATCTTGAATCCGCGAAGCTTCGGATTCAGAATGAGGTGATTTTTTTTGTTTTGTTTCTAGCCTTTTTACCCGAAAGTGCGCTTTTCGTCGCTCTGTCAAGTCTATACTTCCTTGCTTGATACCTATCTGTTCTTGTCAACCCATTCTCACTTGTTTTCTGACCTTCTCCCCAGCAAAAAAATTGCATGGAACAAATGTAAATGCATTCAACGATGAAGTCATGTTGCACTCTATCTATCCAGCTGCTTGTGCTAGCATACCGTCTTGCACGGCTGCACTAAAGTAAAAGTAGGAACCTCCTGGGCATTGCCTCCTATAGCAGATATTTCAAGCAAACAAATGGGCTGATGAAAATATCAATGGAATACAGTATTAGCTATATGCTTAAATGCACAAATTGCTGAATTATTTTTTCAGAATCACATCACTATATCGAATAAGAAACATTCATACAATTGTTACGAGCGGTATTCCGACACACTGGACGTAACCCCCACACATGTTTTATGTTATAAGAATGAGAAATAGCATGGACAACACTATTAACCACTCGTCAAATCTTCACCAACTATACCTTATGATACACATCACAATTTCAATAGCTTCCTTCACCAACTTGTTGAATATGGAGTGCTAGTCGCCTAAACTAAATTCAAAATACAGCACAATTTGTGACATATAGATTCCACAAACGCATAGTTAATTTTCAATTAATTTGAGGAGTCATGTATGCTGGATTAGGCAAGTTCATATCTGCATACCATTCCTGTTGGAAAGATAAGCTAGGGTGGCTAGATCATGTTCCATATGACCCAAAATGGTCTGAGTTATCATACAACAATGAACTAAATCCTTCTGAAAAGAGCTTACGTTCATATACCATACGCTTGAAGATATAACTATTGTTCGAGTGGTTAAGTATATGCTTACAAATATAGGATCCTTCTACAATTGTATCTCGTACATAACAAAATCCCAAGTTGATCACCGGGTCAGCTTTATCAAACCGGTCATAACACCTCAAACCTTTTAAGCATATTTGTTTAGAAGGATGTGAGATATATGAGGTGCATCTAATCCAAATAGTAGCCTAGGTGCATCCAATCCAAATAGTAGCCGAGGTGCATCCAATGCTAAACTAATTTTTTACAACTTTATCGCTACCACAGGTCTGCAGGGTTTCTTAAATCCAGTAAGTCGGCAACTGGATTAGCAGGATTCATCTATGAGAAATAATCCTTCCTGAGAGCAAATTTTCAAATGCATAGTACAGTAGTAATTTGCAAATGCTTTTTTGGTATTATTCAGGTTACAGGGAGGGAGATTTTTCAAGTGCTAAAAGAAAAACATGGTGCGGGGTTTGACAATTTAATCGACGAAAAGATATGTACTTTGGTAGGAGACATCATGGATGAGAACTTTGGACTAGACACTTCCAAACTGACCGAAGTATGCAAGGACATCGACATCATCGTCAACGGAGCTGCTAATACAAAATTCTCTGAAAGGTTTGAGGTTTTTCCTGGTCACAGATTACTGACATAACACTATAACAACATACATCACATCGAAATTTTTGGTCAACATGTGATGCTTTTTTCAGATATGACGTGGCTTTCGACACAAATGTCATAGGAACGAAGCATCTTTGTGCTTTTGCAAACAATTGTAGCAAACTCAGGATGCTGCTTCATGTTTCCACTGGTGCGGAGCAATAGGAATATGATATATGCATTGGTTGATGGCCTGTCCTGAATTCTAACTCATAAATTATCTATATGGCTTGAACAGCCTACATAGCTGGTGAACGAGAGGGGCTAATACCAGAAAAGCCATTCCTGATGGGTGAGACACTAAGGGTAGGCACACATTTGGACATCGAATCCGAGCTTAATATGATCAAAGAGACCAGGACAGAACTAAGGGATAACTCATCCACTGATAAATCTGAGAGGAAAACCATGAAAGAGCTTGGCCTCAAGAGGTCAGACACAAACAACTAAACAGAAAATAAAAACAGCCCCATACACTACGTCAAGGTAAGGATTTAAGGGCACTTCAAAGTGCCCCAAAAAGTCAAATAAATGCCCTAAAAACTTATTAGGGCACTTGAAAAAGTGCCCAATATACTGGTGATTGGAAAAGTATTAAGGGCACTTTGAAAAAATGCCCCAAAAGGTTAAACCTTTTAGGGCACTTCTCCAAAGTGCCCCGAAAAGATTTTAGGGCATTTTGAAAAACTACCCTAAACTTATTAGGTCACTTCTCCAAAGTGCCCCGAATAGTTTGCCCTAGAAAACCTACAAGGGCGCACATTATATTAGTACCCTAATATATTTTTTAGGCATTGTTCAAAGATTCTCCAGATTTATATTATAATATTAGACACAATTCACAATTCATCACATATACAATCAAAACAGGAAATCATCCAAATAGGCTGTAAGATCTGCAATCAGGTGTTACAGGGACATGTAAGATCTGCAATCAGATTACAGATTCATAATAGACAAAGGTACTGCCAGTTGAGCATGATAAAATCTGGAACATGTAGATTACAAGGACATGTACTACTGCCATTGTGAGGTATGATCAAACTTGCAATATTTTGCAACATCTAGGAAGTGAAGAACTCCTCAGTCTCACCTTGGCTCCTGTTTGAAGGAATGGAATATAGGTAAGAAGATATCCACAGAGCGAACAACAAAAACAGACTGGACCAATGGTCGATTCCAAGCCACTGATAATAGTGAGAAGTTAAGATTACTTACAGCAGCTCCTGCATTTTAGAATCATACTGGAAACCTTCCGGTGCCATTCCTGCCATGGCTGTAGCGGAAAAATATATGTTAGCTATAGAAAGGCAATGGCGCCAATAATCAGGAGCTACCTTAAGTTGACAACAGCTAACTGGAAACGCAACGTAGAGCACGAAGATACCCATACTGTTCAACCAACTTGCATAAAAAGAACATAAAAAGGTGAATATTTGCCACAGAACAAAAAAAATATGTAGACACGTCTTGTGTACACATCCATTTTTCTTCCTGCTACACAACTTGCTATCCAACTATGTAGACTGTTGCTGCAAAGGCCGTTGAGTGATACGAGTAGATGCCTTCCAATCATAGGAACCAACTTGAGGTCTCGACCTCTGTACTCTGGCCTGCCTATACTCGACCTGAGATCACATTCATCGGTAGACAACTATTCTGCTGGTTTACTGCATACGACTATACGAGTGCTAACTTAATCTTTGCATGATCATTCATAGCTATTCATTTCCAAACTGTACATGTTTAGATGATTTTGGCTTGGTTTCATCCAGCATGATCCAGAGCACAAGATATTTTAGCTTGCTGCTCTGGTACTAGATACTGTTGAATTCTACTTTGTATAACATGTTGATTTTCTTCTGCAACATGTGGTCTCACATTCATACTTTATAGTAGAAATGGTTGGAGTAGAACAGAGAAATGAACATCAAGCTAAATCAACAATGGGCGGTTGTATAGCTATTATAGATTGCAATAATAGCTAGACTAGATGCATTGGACTATGTCGCCAAATATGTTCATAAAATGGACTATTGAGTGTTGCTACATTACAAATATACCAATGAATAATACAAACTTAAGAAAAATAAGAACGGGCAGACTATTATGCTTCCTGCAGTTAAACAATGCAACAATGCTGGAAAGTAACAGGATAGTGTCTCTCCTCATGTCTACTTGAGCTACTTTCCTAAGCAATCATGATACTATTTGCAATACACACTGACCAAGCTCAACTTTAAAATGAATAGCATGCTTGATGATGAGATGTGAATTGCACATAGCTACTAGAAGAATAGATTTCTTCTTTCACCACCATTACTAGAGGGACAATAACGTGAATTACATAGATTTCTTCTTTCACTGTCACTACAAGAAGAATAGTAACACGAATTACATAGATTTTGATGCTGAAAACTAACTTCCATATGTCAATCTACTAAAGGGAACCTTGCATCCAGATGTCAGTATGCTTCAGAACCTTGACGAACAATCCAAATCTGGTACAGATTAAAGAAGCACACACAGTCCAGGTTCCAGAAAGTAAAACTTTAAACCCAGCGCACAAAAGTAGAGGTCATGATGGAGGAGCAGAGCATTCAACAACAACGAGAAATGAATGAAGGGCACAAAAGTAGAGGTCATGATCGGTAAGTATACACTTATGCATGTGCACTCTTTTCTGCCACTGATGCATTTGCTACATGTTTCTTGCACAAATGAATGAAGGGCACGACACTTTGGGTGGCCAAATACCTATGTATTCACCAAGGCAATGGGGGAGATGCTACTGGGACAACTTCGAGGGGACTTTCCGGTGGTAATCCTGCGCCCCAGCATCATAACCAGTATCCTCAAGGAGCCATTGCCTGGATGGATGGAAGGAATCAGGTGACTGAAACTAAAAAAACATTTATTGATTCTTCACAACAGTGTACAAAAGAAATGCTACAACATTCCACTGAGTGATCACTGAACATTTACATCCTCCGCAGGACAATCGACTCAGTGATCATTGGTTATGCCAAGCAGTCCTTCTCATTCTTCCTAGCCGACCTTAATTTAACAGTGGACATGGTGAGTTTGTTTACAAATTGGCAACCAAAATAAAATTTGGAGGAACTTGTTTAGGTACCAAGCAGTAACAAGCTATGGTCTGGTTGTGGTTGGGTTTATTTGGACAGATTCCGGTGGACATGGTGGTGAACACTATGATGGTTTCCATGGCAGCACACTTAGAGGAGAAAGCACAGATCATCTATCATGTAACATCGTCCCTGCGCAACCCAGCATCCTATGCCGTCCTCTCGGAGTTAGGACACCGGTATTTCTTCGACAACCCACCATGTACAGGAAGGAGTGGAGAGCGTGTGCGGCTGAACAAGATGCGATTCTTCAGCACAGTCGAGCGATTGAGGTGGCACATGGCCATTAAGTACAAACTTCCCATCGAGGTTATCTACCATTCCACATGAGAGCATACATTTTTGCAGATGAGATGAAAATGAGATTAATATTATGTGCTACTCCTATGATTGGGCAGATGTTTCGCCTAGTAGCGATTAACAATGGAGCCTATTACTTTGATTTTGACACCAAGTCCATCAACTGGGATGACTATTTCTACAGTGTTCACATTCCCGGTGTGCTCAAATATACGTGTGGTGGAGTTATATTTAACTAGAAACCTTTTTAGGGCTGTTGATAGTCTTGAAAATATAACTGTACTTTATTTTTTATGCAACTATGACGCATATGTATTGTACACCATTTGTTTGTGTTGAGTGTATAAGTGGATTGCCCTCCCTTTCCATCAGATCGGTCTTTTGGAATAGTGGTCAGCGCATGAAGCTTGACATAGTATCAGAGCCAAGGTCTCGAGTTCGAGTCCCGTGTGGCGCAATTTTCCTAAAAATTGCTGATACCCCCTCCGTCCACGTTGCAAGGCCCCTTTCTCTTCATGCGCCTACCTCTGCGTTTACACATGTTGGCCTCTCTCTTCCCGTCACATGTGAGGAGGGGTGTTGAGTGTATAAGTGGATTGCCCTCCCTTTCCATCAGATCGGTCTTTTGGAATAGTGGTCAGCGCATGAAGCTTGACAGTTTGCAACTCTGATAAATATGTATGTATATGTCTGCATGGATAGCAGTGGCAGTGTTTGCCCAAAAACTTAGTATTTCATCATAAGCCCACTTGGTTGAAGGTGTTAAACATTTGGTTCCTTGGAGAGTATAGAAATTGTTGCTGCTAACATGATGGAGTTTCTTGTGCTTTTGGGTGGACGCGAGCGCGTGCTGTGTAGAGCCGTAGACCATGCGATATAATCTTTACCACGATAACATCGATGCCATACAGAAAATCAGGAAGAAGAGCAAACAGGATAGGAAGAAGAGCTTCAGCACATGAAGCATTCTAACTTTCCTTTCATCTGATTGTTAATAACATTACAAGTTAGATGCTCATAGGATGGCTGCTGCTGTTGGAAATGGTGGTTGGGAGGAGGAACTCAGATCCTCACTGAAAACCAAAATGAGGTTTTCATCTCAGAAACCAAAATGAGGTTTTATAATGATGCTCGAACAAAAGGAAAAAGCAAGAAGCTGGTCACTGCAGCAGTACAGTAGATTCAGTGGAGCCCCTCAAGAAAATACTCGAATCTATGACGGAAGTAGTGAACATGCTAACAGATTATTCAATATAGGGTGCGCTATCGTTTCTCTTCTGTTTTGCACTTGAGTGGGGAAAACCTTTTGGGAATACTTGCACATGGAAGCACCATGTTAGACAAGATGTTGGCAGTTGTTGAGTTTGTTTCCAATATAGACAAGGAATGGAAAACATTCCACTCATTTCTCAAAAGTAAGGCTAGAGGTAGCAGGGTGATCATTGTGGGTAAACTTCATAGATTAGCAAGATTTGGATCAATTAAGCATTTTTTCTAATTGCTCTGCCTCACGGGTTCCCAAGTTTAACAAGATTATTTAATTTCGTCAAAATGGAAAGGAATGGCTCGGACATATTGTCACATGAGAAAATGTTTCAGACATGGTGGTGTGCTACTGTACTGTTAATGCCTGCTGTCTATGAAGTTCGGTTTTCAGCAAAATAAGCAGCCTGACGGTGAAACGTATGTATGGCAACAGATATTGTGATGGTTTGCGATATAGGTGTTGAAATACGAGAAGTCACAGAGCATTCACATACTGTGACCATGCAATGGAATTGAATCAACAGATCTGAGAAGTATACGACTTCAGATATTCAGATTCCACAACAGGTTGCTACTTACCAACAGTAGTGCCCCTTGTGTGGCTCCGGGGTGCTCCTCGGGAAGCTCTCCTTCCTCGCCTAGCTGACGAGTGCAGTCAATTAGTCTCGATGCGGCGACCGCGACAGAGGAAGTCGAAGGCGACAGTGAGCTGCCGGAGGGGGTCGGGTGCGAAAGTGAGATAGTACCAGATATGGAAAAAACTGGGGTGGGCACCGGGCTCACGGTGCGCCCCCGCCACGTGCGCCGCGGTGAGCCACCTGCGCCGCGGTGAGCCGCGCCGCGATGCGGACTCGAGCTTCCCGTGCGATCCCAGCCGTCCAAGACGGGGCGCACCGAGCGTGGGGTGAGCCCGGTGCTCACCCCAGTTTCTTCCCCAGATATCGCCGGATGTAGTAGCGGCCGGCTGAGGAAGAGGGCCGGAACAGAGGCCTCTTTTGGAAGAAAAAAATGCTCAATCTGGGCCACCAACGTTTGTTTCATCCAATAGGCCTCACTATGTATGGGTTGTGTAATTGGGTCGAACAGCCAGCCTTTCTACACAGACACAAGCCACAAACTGAGGTGCCCTAAAAAAAGTCACAAACTGAGGTTGTACTACTTGATAAATTAAATGCGTATTTTATTCTATATTTATTCGAGCCTAAATCATATTATTTTAAACCGTTTATTCACCTCCCCTTTAGGCGGAATCCTTATACTTTTAGAGATACTCTTAGAGATGTCAGACAGATTTTTGACATGTCCGAAGTACTACTAGAGGCGATTTTTGTGTCCACACAGCGGTGGAGGGTGTTACATTGGTGATGCTCTAAGCATTAGGTGGAAGCAACATTTGACGTTGCACTTGTTACCTGTTGCAACAGTGCCATCGGGGCACATAGTAGACCTATTAGAAAAATGACTTCAACAGAATTTCATTGAGAATATCAAGAATAGGATCCACGAAAGGCGGTTTTCTCTTGCTGGTTAGGACACTATTAATAGTAAACATAGTACTATGAGCAGTCTACCCCTTTTCTGAGTTGATGTCAAGTTATTCACAATCTCATTTAAGACTACAACAAATAATTGTACCACATGAGAGGGAGGTGTGCCCCTTGACGATGACCGATGGTGACTTGATGATGACCACAACGTCTGTACGCACGCTGGTTGATACAGAGAAAATTACACCTAACACCAATGTTTGGGCCATTGTTGCACAACACAAAATCAACTTGTTGTAGTATACAATTTTTTCGTCTAATCAATTACAACACCCCAAATAGATAATTTCGAGCATTAGAAGTGTATTTGACATGTGAGACTGTATTTCTATACCATATACTCCCTCCGGCCCACAAAGTGTCACCATTTGTCTGTTGAAGTTGTACTTAAACCGAACGTTTCCTCCGACAATTATATCGGATCAGAGGGAGTACCATAAATTAAAAATAGCATCATACCGGTATAAAAGATAGAGATTATACACAGATCTATATAACATGTAGTACTATATGATAGAGAGCATCAACATAAAATCTGACATATGACACTCATGGCACACTACAAACTAAGGTACTCCGGCTTATACGGTATAGAGACATGGACCCCACATGTTTGATATGTATTAAGACCCTTAATCAGTTATTTGGGCTTGCTGTAACCGATTAGACAAAAACTGGGGTTTGTTGCAAAACGAATTTTGATTCTTTGTTTTATGCTACAATACCAAATTTTGGTGTTATGTGTAATTTTCTCATTGATGTATGGATCGATGAGTATCTGCTTTCCATCTGTTTTTAATAGCAAGTTCAATAATAGAGCCAACAGCCAGCTATATGAAACTGCCATGTCATCCAGAGTTAGTCTTATATTTAGCTCATACAATAAAGTTAGCTATAAGGTTGGCTATTAGGTTAGTATTTTTCTCACGTTGTGTCTTTATCTCTCATCGCATTTAATGTTTTTGACTAGGAGCACGCGTAGAGTCCACTCAATCACTTTTTCCTTGTCTCTCTACTCCACATAGACAAAGTGTCACGTAGACGGGACTTGGTGCCTTACGATAGAAGCCTACTATTGTACTCGCTCTAAGACGTGGACACTATTAATACCAGTACTATAGACAGCGCGGCCCTTCATGACTTGATTATACTCCGCTACTATTAATACCAGTACTATACTATAGTGGAGTACTACGCTGGACCAAGCGCTCAATTAAGCACATTCACATTTAAGATTACAGCTAATAACTGTACCGACTGATAAAGATGTGTGTATACAGTGAATTGGTAGGATAGGAGGCTGTTGCATCGAAGCCCCCAGAAGGGGTGAATGAGCGTTCATGGAAGAATTAATATCTCTCTTAATCCGTGTGATACGGTCCACAGATCCAATATTCTCAAAGAGGTGGAGTAACAAAGATTAGATTGTGTTATACGGAGTAGCTCTTTCAAACTGGCTGCTCAGAACACTCGAAGGTACTAAATCTGAGTCAATTAATTCCAAACGGAGGGCGTACTAGCATCTCTAGTCGCGTCCTCAACAAGCCTACCAATAGGTCTATTGCCTATTAGGGCTTCGGAAGGAAAAACAGCTCCAATCATGTTCCTAACAGTTTACTTTCATCTGGGCATGCCCAATAATTTTTCTGGCAGTCCAAGCCCACCCTACGCATGGAGAATGTATTGGGAGTGCCGGACACAAATTTACGTCCGGTCAGGGCCCACCTACAGTGACACATTTAGAGATCCTCCTCTCTCTTTTCTCTCTCCTTCATGGGATGGATCCCCACATGGCACAACGACTAGGAACCCTAGCCCCTTCTGCCTCTCCGTGGCGCCGCCATTAACATGTTGGCCGCCGATCTCCTCGTGCGGCGGAGCGACCACGCTGGGCCTGGCCAGCCGCTTCATGGCGAGATTGGCATTCTCCTTCACTGGCGCCCCGATGAACGAGGGCCCGATGGTGCGCTGTCGCGCTTCTCCTGGACGAGCTCATGGCCATGCACCTCCGGCTCCTCCGCCGTCATCTTGGAGAAGGTGCGCTGGTGGTGATCCTCGTCCGCAGGTACGACGGCGAGGTGCTGCCAGAGCGCTGGTCCTAGAGTGCGCCGTGTGCCTGAGCGAGTTCGAGTACGAGGATCAGCTTCGACAGGTCGCGCTGCGCGAAGGGCAGAGATTGTGCGTGCTCTGGCAAGGCCGCGAGAGGTTGAGGAGAAGGATCAGCTCCGGCAGGCCACGCGAGGTCGAGGAAACGACGCAACGTCCCGAGCGCTCGTCGGAGGCATGCATTTGCAGATGACCGGCCATACGCATGGAGCTCGGAGGCCCAACGTCGGCCACGCCAGCGAGCTCGCACACGGTAAAGGCGCTCGTGCTCACCCTCCCGCCGTCCCCCTTCAAGCCGGCCACCACGTCGACTCTCCCCCTCGGATGGCACATTTTTTTATGACGTCAAGGCGCTTTGCCGTGTGCTCGCACATGGTAAAGGAAAAGGGCTTTGCCGGCAAAGAGCGACCGGTGGGGCCCACTTGTCAGGATCCTGCCGTCGCCGTCCGTCGTCGTCGTCAAGTGGCGGTGGGGCCCACATGCCAGCTTTGATGTGTGTCCCATTTTCGGCACACGGGAACGAGGTCGTTCCCGTGCAATTCTTTCCCCTGTGCGGCGCATGGGAAACACTTTGCCATGTGTTTTGCGGCCTTTGTCGTGTGTCTTCGGCACACGGAAAAGTGGCGTTGTCTCATAGTGTGTGGGGGCGCATGGAGCACATGGACATGGTGTTCTACGGCGTGTATGTCAAGGAGATGATGGTGCGCGACGTCGAGTGTAGGAAGGACCATAGGTGGCCAGTGATCGTCGTGGGTAGAGATTCACCCAACGGCGAGAAGAGGCGGTTCGGAGTGCATGTGATATGTTTGTGGGAATGTCAACAAAATTATATTAGAAAGAAAGAAAAATACAAAGTGTATTGGGACCGCCACTAGGGGGAGGACTCCCAATAGAGTGTCGGTGTCAAGCACTCCCAATACAGTGTTAGACAAAGAAAATTTGGACACACTATTGGGAGTACCGATGGAGATGCTCTAATGCCTAGTCCTTCTAGCCATTCTGTATTATTCACAACCCCTATAGTTCTTCTGTAGTATATCAAATGAGTTTCGTAGGAGCAACCATTTGGAGAGCGGCGTTTTGGCTCCCGAGCACAGATACACCTGATATCTGGACGGCTCGGGTTGTGTTGAGATTGCGATTCTGGCCCTTGTCGCGACGCGCGCTCGTGTGGTAAAAAGAGGGGATCGCGGTAACTGCGACCTGGCAGGTGGGGCTTCGTCTTGACGGCCGGCGACGCGAAGGACGGCGCGTTCTTCCTGTTCTCCAGGGGCAGGACGCCTGCTATTCCTGTCCCCTCGGTTCCTCGATCGATCGGAGGCGTCGGCTTCAAGCCTTGGAGTCTGCGGAGACAGAAACCTTTTGTAGGGCGGAGCGGCCTGGTGGCGAAGATTCCTGCGGGAGATTCTTGCCCGTGTGTTTTTGTCGTCGGAATGAAGATTCTTGCCGGCCGACCAGTATGCTCGAAGGAATGGTGTTTCTCCAAGATACAGTTGACAGGTGAGCGGAACAATTCTGTGCATATCCTCAGTTGCAACTACTGAATCTGGGGGATTTGTGATAGGTAAACGTATGCGATTTGTTGTCTGGTCACAGGTTTCCCCGCGAGAGGCAGCAGGGGAGAACGGAGACAGGATGGATCTGATCCGTGTGCTGGCTGAAAGCAACGCTGCAGAGCAGCGGACGGCGTGGTTGCCGAGGCTGAGTCTGCTGTGGGAGAGATACGGGCAAGAGATGAGGAATCGCCAGAGGGGGAGGTGGACAGCAAGCGTCCGAGGAAGCCAGCGACGGCGTCAGAAGCATCCGCGATCCGGGGGGATCCGAAAGATCCGGGGTGGACGAGAAGGTTTGTCCCGCAAATTTTCAAATCCGTTTTTGGTTTATTGGAAAAGAGGGCCGTGAAAAATGCTAGGTTTAGAACCGAAACTCCATATTGGCAAAATAAATGCTGGTGCAGACATGGATGGAACTGCTATCTTGGGTAAAAGATAGAGACGGTCCAAGGCCTGGTAGCAACTGTGGGGCTGGTACTAGCATTACAAACAATTGCAGTAGATTATTTCATTGTTGGTGGAAAAATGCAGTTGACAGTAAAATACCTTAGGTGCTGCCGCTTCGCTGATTGCTTTTAACCATGTAGGCTTTTCGGTGTCAAACTATAAAAGTTTTCATTGCATCGCTGCAAAATGAAATTTTTTGTTCACAGTCCATTTTTACAGATATATAGCTTCGAGCTGAAATCCGGGGATCAGACATGTGCAAGAAATTGCTGTGTTAAAAAAAGGGGATGGATAAAATAGCTTTTTGTGTACTGGTAATTGCGACCTGATAGCATTTGTAGAACATTGCATTTGACTGCTGGTAGTTTTTCTTTCAGTAATTGCACTTGTCCTTGTAGAACAGAGGAGCATGAAAGATATGTTTCACTTACGAAAATGCAGGATCCGGATTGGTGCTGCTCCACAGGAAAGGCCAATCTGTCCAAACCGGATGGTAGCTCTAGAGAAATCTTTTTGGGATTATGCTGAGAATTCGATAGATGGTGTTGTCAAGCCAGAGATTGGAACTAGTGTCAACTCGCTGAATGAGGCCTATGATTTCTATAACCTGTATTCGTTGGAGAATGGTTTTGGAATCAGGTACAGCAAAAGCAGGTTGAATTTGTGGAGAACGAAGAGTATGCAGGAAATAGCGTGTCTTGCGTGGTGAGTACCTGAATCAGACAGTGGAAAAACACATAGCTGGAGTTGATATTAATTCCTGGTTTAGGCAATAGCTGCTGATTGAGATAAAATTTTGTGTGTTTGCCGCAGGGTAAACCAGACGCGGAGAATACGAGGTTGTGCCGGTACGAGTGTCCAACAATGATCAGGCTGCTACGAACTGATGACAACGGATGTTACATAGCAGAGCACAGGGTTAGCCACAACCACTCCATGTCGCTGACTTGTGGTGAGAAGGCCTTCTGGCCGTGGCACAACGCATCGATGCGTACACCACATGGTTTTTGAGTAGAGCGACTAGTCGCGACTAGTCGATGAGTCGCAATATGAAGTCCGACTCGGCATCTCGACTCGACTAATTGGTTGAGTCGAGCGACTCAATCGACTAATCTCGACTAGTCCAGGTTTTTGAGTCAAAGAACGACTTAAAGTTGCCCAGCCCGTCATATTTTTTCCAATATTGCTTGCCCAGCTCCCCCAGTGAAACCTAGATCGCCCCAATTTTTTCCCCCGAGATAAAACTGCTTGGACACTGTATGGAGATGCCCAGGTTTGTATTATAGACTATTAATAAGTTTATAGTTATATACAATTATACATAAAATATGGTAATTTTATAGTACCTATTGCTAAACTACTCATGTCGACTAGTCGACCATGAGTCTTGACTAGTCACGACTAGTCAAGAGTCACTACCCCTGAACGACTCGTCGACTCGCCGACTCGAAAACCTTGGTACACCAAGGACCTGGTGAAGCAGCTGAGGAAAATAATGTGAATATTGGAAAGGTGTACAGTATCATAGGTAGTTTTTTTGGGACTGTCGAAAACGTACCTTTTACGAAGAGGAGCCTCGGGAACCTGTGTGGGAGGATTAGCCGTGATCAATCGGACGATGACGTGAAGAAGACAATTGATGTTTTTGCTGAGCTTGGGCTTAAGGACCAGGAGTTAGCCGCGTTCAAATGTTTTGTCCCCAAAAATAGAAAAGTACCGATGGATTTTCTTTTCCTGTGATTTGTGTTCACTAGTTCATGCTGCCGGCGTACTGGCATGAGAGTTTCTCACTCTATGTGGTGGACATGGACAGTAGGCGTGTCCTTATCATGGACCCGTGTGGGACATCGGAGCTGGTGCATGAGATGAAAGCAAAGCATGAGCAGCTGGCAACGAAGATCATGAAGAACCTGCGAAGGTGCATCCATGAGCAGTTCGAGGGATGGGTCGTGCCTAGACATAGGTGGAACTTTGATTACAACATTGGTATGCACTACAGCTGTGAAAGGTCTGGCAAATGGCTAGTAGGATGAAAGATGTTGCATGAACATATTGTGTGAGCTGGGTGGTGAATGTTCCAATTCCTTGCAGGGAGATGAGCGGGTTTTACATTGTGCACTACCTGAGGGAATTTACGGGAGAACTATACTGCGAACAAGGCTGACGGAGGTAAATTCATAGAGATTTGATGGTTCTGGTATGAATGTTGGGCTGGACGTGTACCCTTTTGATCTGAATTTAGTGTTTCGCAGGGCGAGCTGGAGTATCTTCGGAAGTCCATAGCCTACCAGGTGATCTCTATGAAGGGTAAGAGCATCTCTAGTGGCTCCTCTAAACGGGCGTGTATGTCAAATATACACGTCGGAGGGCAGAAAAACGCAGGAAAACGTCTCCAGCGGAAGGTGTATAGGGGCGTGCAAATTATCCACGCCCATCCACGACGCTACTCGTCGTGGAACTAAACACGACCACGCCACGCTCGTGGAGACGCAAGAAACGGAGCTGCTGCTCTCTCCCGCCCCCCGTCCCGGAGCCAACCTCCATCGCGCCCCAAGCTCGCCGGCGGCCAATCCCCTCCGGTAAGCTCTCTCCCACCCTCCTTTTTCCATTCCCGCTGTAGAGAAGAGGCGCCGGCCGTCGGGCGGCCGCCGCACCGCTCGCCAGATCTGGCGGCGGCGGCGCGAGCCATGGAGAGGGGAGGGCGGGTAGAGAGGGGCTGCGGCCGCCGGCCTGGGGAGGTTGGGTGAGCGGCGGCGGCTTGGAGGGCGGCGGCCTGGGGCGCGATGGAGGAGGGCGACGGGGGCGGCGGCCTGGGGCGCGATGGAGGAGGGCGATGGGCCGGCGGCCTGGGGCGCGACGGAGGAGGGGATGGCGCTGGGACAGGGGAGGAGGGAGATGGGCGCGGCGGCAGTGGGGGTGAGCGCGGGCTCGAGGGAGGAGGAGGCAGTGGGGAGGAGGGGCTCGAGGGAGGAGGAGGCACTGGGGAGGAGGGGCTCGAGGGAGGAGGAGGCAGTGGGGGTGAGCTCGAATTGCTACTGCACTGCTCGAATTTGATGCACTGCTCGAATTTGATGCTCTCTGAATATATGGATTGCTACTGAATTGGTACTGCACTGCTAGCTCGAATTTGATGCTCTGAATATATGGATTGCTACTGAATTGTTTGCAGATGGTAAAATTGCTGCTGGGTCTAGTACTGAGATGGATTGTTTCCTGTGTTGATTGTTTGCAGATGGATGGTGATGAATGCTTCTTGGACACCATGGGTTTTAGTTACACACAAACACAACCAGAAAGTCCAATTGGAGAGCAAGCAACCCATCAACTCAGCATCAAGCAACATTTCGGGCAGAGAAAGCAAAATCCAACAAAGGAAAAAATTGGTCTAGTGATGAGGACAAGGTTCTGATAGCAGCATGGGCAAATACAAGTTTGGATATTGTCGGGACAGATCAAAACCGAGATGCTTATTGGGCTAGAATTTCAGAGTACTACAACGCACACAAGGAATCATCATGGCCGGAGCGTAATGCTAATGCAATAAATTGCCGTTACACATTGATCAGCAGAGAGACCTCTAAATTTTGTGGTTGCCTTCAGCAGATTTTAAATAGGGAAGAAAGCGGAAGGACTATAGCTGAAAAGGTATGCCTCTATCTTCTACTTCTATATGTGCTGTGCAATATTCTATATGTGATGTGCATATTTTAACAATACATTTCTATGTGCAGACAAACGATGCACACATTATGTTCAAGGAAATGGATCTTAAAAAGAAAAAGCCTTTCACATTGATGCATTGCTATGTAGAGTTTTCGAAGCATCCAAAGTGGCAGACAAGAGAACTTGAAACTTCTCATAAGAAACAAAAGAAGACCGTTGATGCAAGTCCGGGCACAGCCACCCATGATCCGGCTGATGCATCCTCGGTACGCACTGATGCTACCTCGATACGCACTGATGCTCTTGAACATGAGAAAAGACCTGATGGTGTGAAGAAGGACAAATTGCGGAGAGGTAAATCTGATGACAGTGCTTCCAAGTTGTCATTAGAAACTGTGTGGGCAGCAAATATAGCCGTTTGAATATAGCCGTTTGAAAATATAGCCGTTGGAATATACACGTCCTCATATACACGTCCGGATACACGTTCCACTGGAAAACTTGGACGTGTAAAATTTAGCAACGTGTATATGGACGTGTATATGGAGATATACACGTCCATATTCCCACGTTCCACTAGAGATGCTCTAACAAGGGCGCTCTGCCGACCTTCATGTACTTGGAGATCATACCATGAAAACATCGGAAGCTCCGTGCTGTCGTTGAGGGCTATGCATCATTTTGCTTAGGACGTACTTATGAAGTTGTACTGGAACCTAATTTTGGTTTGCTGCTGGTCTGGTGCCTGGGTTGTCATTAGTTGCCATAGATTTGATTTGCATTTCTCTATGGGGCGCCTCCTCCCCCAAAAAACACTATTATTCGTGTGAGGACATATGTATAAGTAGCACCAGGGTAGTTTGATTTGTCTGAGAACTCAATATTGCCCAGAGGTTTAATCTTAATCAAGTTCATGGTTATTCCAGTCAAAGGTGCCGTTAATATGGACTTGCTAATTAAAAGGGGATGGCAAAATCTGCTGTTCGTAAATGGAGGGTATCCTCAATCGTGTTTCTGTTGAGGTAGAAGTGATCAGGTTTTCCATGCTTCAATGGTGACCATGCACAATTCCCGTTTTAGCGGCGATATGGATCGCTAGCAGTAGCCTGCAGTTTTTTTTCTCTTGAACAAAAAGAGAAAAGGTTCGAATGCCAAGAGTGAAAAAATGTTGTACAATTTTCCATACAGAGAAAATGGTAGGATTCTAGCCCTCGAGCTTGGGCTTGCAAGCATGAAAAAATGTTGTACAGTTTTCCGTACGGAGATAATTTCAGTAGGATTCTACTAGCCCTCGAGCTTGGGCTTGGAATAAATGTTGTGCGGTTGGAGCTTGGGCGGTGGCGTCAGGCGTGGTGCCATCGAGACGGAACATGAAGAAAGCTTCTCTGCCGGTACACACCGTCCACATCCATCTGTCCCGCGAACTGCTGGCGGATGCGTAGCATTTAATACCGGACGCAGGGGTGGGCCTCCGACTGATTTTACCACGGTAAAGAATGGCTAGAGTGGACAATGGATCCGAATCTCGATGCAAATGAAGGTACATGATACCAGTATCATCTGTGCTCGGGTGCCAAAACCAATTTTCGCAACCATTTGTTAGATGCTTAGGGTTTAGTAGTATTCCTGGCCACTGAAGAAACCTTTGGTCTGACACATGCATGCATCACTATCGTCGGCTCCAAAGCGCGGAGCGTTTGCCTGAAGCCTCATATATGTGTTACCCGAGGAACCAATGGAACCGATGCAACTCGAGGGATGGGTCGCCTTGGCAACACGACTCAAGATATTCACCAGGGATTTGTCACTGTTGAGGCCACTAACACTAGGATCAATCGCCGCCATGCCCTCGCCATCCAAATGGACAAAGGGAGGACCACCACCATCGTGATGTTCCGGCTGCAGAAACAACCTTGCAACCTCTCCTACAAGGGCCACCGCCTAATATCGTCCATTCACCGCCAACCGGAGAGGGGCAGAAGGCATCTGCTTCCACCACAAAACGAACTCGCTAGTGCGCATGAAGGACTAGGCTAGGACTGCCGACGCCCCAACCATGGGAACGGGATCTGGCAAAGTCGGTCAAATCTTAGCAGTGGGAGACCATGGGCGGTCATCTGCCAAGACGTAGCTACCTGATATGGCATCTCTCGTTAACCGTAGGGATTATTCCCTACGGTAAAGGTGTTCAAAAAAAAGATATGGCATCTCTCGATCTCGCCAACGGCAAGGCCGGGGGATCCATTACCTCCACAGCCCCCCCACTCCCTAGGATACCCATACCAACTGCCAGCATCTGCCACCATAGCTCCCCGCGCCGACCCGCTGTAGTCGCGATGCCATGAATTGGTCCCTAGAGACGAGCGCTCATGTACCATGCGATTAAGGAGAGGGAGCAGTGCTGCCACGAACGAGGAATGCCGGACCTCCCAACGGCAACCGACATCAGACGCCCTTCGAAAACCACCGCAATCCTAGGCCACCGCAAACCCCGATCGAGTCACTCGCCTCCTCCTCCAGTGGATCGAGATGAATTATTTCTGATGTTCTACGTCATCCATTCCACTTGGAGGTTTCTATCATCACGCCCCCTTCTTGCGGGAGGAGCGAAATTTTTCTCTCTCACTACTTAGTAGACCAATACGTCTTCTCTTTTGGAAAGCAAAACTTTATACTCGAATTAATGACAAGAACTAGTAATTGTTAGAGTATGACATATGTACGGCCGTTATGGTAGTATAGGATAGTTAGGATCTATTCGAAAAAGCCTTTTTGATCCCGGGCACCACTGATCCCGCCGGGTGTATCACCGTGGGCCGTTCGTCTCCTCAATCTCGCCATCCACTTGTTCTCTCCAGTACGGTAGACGCCCAGCCTTTTAACTGTATATGGAGCTGTATTTCTTTATTCTATATGTATTCGGTGCTGCTGAGCATTCCAGGCTGTTCCACGTCCGCGCTGCAACTGTGTCGTGGAAACGACAGCTAACTGCCGCGTGCCAAACCGTG
The DNA here is from genome assembly GCA_947311845.1 of Poa pratensis. Taxonomy (NCBI): domain Eukaryota; kingdom Viridiplantae; phylum Streptophyta; class Magnoliopsida; order Poales; family Poaceae; genus Poa; species Poa pratensis. The sequence goes on from CAMZMU010000088.1 coordinate 35,164,929, forward strand.
GCGCCGCCATGAATAGCAACGGTCATTTTCTAGGCCTCCCAGCTCATAGCTGTGCCGTTTGCACAGTGTTCCTCCTTGCTTATATAAAACGGCACCCTGCTCCTGATCGCCTCATTTTGATCAGGCTCGCTTGCTTCTCTTTTTTTTTTTTTTTTTGAGGAGGATCCGACGCATATATTAAGTAGCTCAGCACACTTTTACAAAAAGGTCCAAAAGAAAAAGAAAACTACAAAGGGACCCAGAAAAGTGCACAAAGCACCCCAAGCCTCAGGAAGGAATTACAATCGGACCCCAAACCACACCCCAAACACCTAGACGACGACGGCGCCGCCGTACCACTCGCCGGCGAGAAGAAGGCGCCACCACAGCTTAGTAGGAGACCGCAGAAGCCGTCCGTCGCCGCGCGGCGGAACTGAGAAGCGATGAACGCGTACGGCCAGCACGCCAACTTCCCGCAACCTCCAAACCTCCAGCCAGCTCCGCGCCGTCCAGGCCAACCACCGCGACCAGCACACCACCTCCAGGCTCCACTCCCCTCGCCACCAAGGCCAGCCGGAGAAGAAGCACCGAAGAAAGCCACCTGCAACACAAGCACCAAAACAGAACTCCCACCTCCCGCAGCTCCTCCCCCCCCACCACGGCCGTCCAGAATAGCAAAGCAGGAGAGAGAGGTCCGACGAACTAGCTCCACGACCTCCCCGGCGACGAGGCCGGAACGGGGGAAGAAGGGGGAGCACCACGCCCAACACACCGCCGCCATCGCCTCCGTCCTCGACAGCGACGCAAGGGCACTCACACCTACGAAACTACTACCTATCTACACCCGAGCAAGAGCCCGAGCTCCCCCCCACCTCACGGTGCCGGAACGGCGACCGGAGGCGGAGGGGAGCGCGGATCTGCCGGCGAGAGGAGAAGAACTTGGAGTCGCCTTTCTATCCGCCCCTTTCTACTGTAGACGAGGAGCGGGCGAGTAATAATGTGAAGATTTGTGTTCTCTCGCTTGCTTCTCTTTGTTCCACTCAAGAATCCACAAACCTCCACCATGTCGGATGCTTCTTCTTCCTCCGTCCAAATTCAATTGCTAGAATTTTATATACAGATATGCACTCTTAACCACATCTAAGGAAGCACAGTTTAATGTTTTTTTTTTTGCCTGAAAGTTATGCATCTTTCATGAAAGTAATTATCTGATAAACAAAGTTATTTTATTTTTGTAAATCTAGTACACACAGCCCTGAGGCACTATGCCTAGATAGAGGTGCATGCTTCCAACACACTTTACCTTTGATCATCCCCATTATAATACTCCACGACATCATGATCTCAACATATATTTCTAAAAACCTGTTGAAACCATATCTGAATTATTAATTGCAGAAATCTCCCTTGTTCAGTCTATTACTCCCTCCGTTTCAAAATAGATGACTTCAATTTGTACAAAAGTGGATGCATCTATACACGTAACTTGTCTAGATACGTCAACTTTTGGACAAATGGAAGTCATCTATTTTGGAACGGAGGGAGTAGACAACAATGTATTTTAGATTTCATATGGAAATCACAACCACATTACAGAACATCTGACATGATACACCTCTTCCGTAATCAACATACTAGCTATGCATATTTCCATAAGTTTTAACTAATTAAAATCCATCTTCTACTAGCACTTCATATACCTATTTGCAACCCAAAACTACATTCTCCGGAATATTTTGAGTTTTAATCCTCCTTTTCAGAAAAAAATATTTGATCTTCTCAAAAATATGTTTGTTCTAATTAAGCTACACAGATACTATGTAAAATGAAAAATCAGTACGTCTTTGGCCAAGATGGCGAATCAGGTGTGTCTTTATTCTTCTTCAGAGACCTATCAGTGTTTGAGTGAGCACTCCTATTTCGTTCACTTCTAATCCAACCACTATGCCTAATTCTTCTGCACTAATAGCTGGGAGCCTGAGAGTACTCGACTGGATCGCAGAGGACTTATATCGTAAGGCACCAAGTATTCCCCATTCAGATCCATAATATTTTCAAGAAAGCCATCCCCATTCATCCTAAAAAATGTCCGGAAGAAATTATTTCTTACCTATTGATTCTGTTTAGCAGAAACTTTGTTGAATCAAAATAGTACCCTGAAGAACTTACTCGAGATTTAGCCGTAGATGACCGATCGCGTTCAAGAGCTTTCACGGGAGGTTGAAGAAGATGATTTCTCTTCTGATGGCAACTTCAGACTAGAGCGGTCGTTTTCAGGCAACATGGGGCACATACTCCCTCCGTTCCAATTTAATTGACTTGCTATGTACCTGTGTTTAGATACATCCACATGTGATACATAGCAAGTCAATTAAAATGGAACGGAGGGAGTAGATATTAATTAATCAACATGAGCATTTTATAACCGTGCAGCCCTTCTGGCACACCTGACGTGAATGCGCCTAACTCCTACCTACCTCTGCAACTTCTACTGTTACCAAGTACGTACAGCTCCCTATTTTTTCTTTCTATATTTACCGTATTCACTACAAAACCAATCTGGCACACTTCCCGACAGTAGAACTGTCTAACCAGCTCCTCACACCTGGCGGGTTCACTGCTGCCCGGGATCATAGAATCCCCTTTGGGAAATATTTCCATCTATTCCTTAACTTGCCTCTGTACTCCAAGTCGGTCCCTCGTACGCTTATATATACTCGCCTATGAGGCTCAATAATATATTTATCATATTCCGCCAATCTCGTTATTCTACATGGTATCATAGCGGCCTGATCCCTGACCTAGCCGCCGCCTCCGCGCTTCCGCACCGCGCCGCCCCCGGGAGATCGATCTCCATGATCTCTCTCGGGGACCGCGCCGCCCATACCTAGGGTTCGTCTGCCGTTCGTGTTGATCGGCTGTCCTAGAGTTTTTTTTTCCAGTCTCTTGATTCGGCTTTTCTCTCTCTCCGGTCGTTTTTTATCGGCGTTTCTTTTTTGGTTATCCGATCTAAGATCGGTTTGCGTCACCCACCGCCCGTCGTCTTCTTGCGCCTCCACTCCGACAACGGGATCGACCTGCACCGGCCCGCTCCACGACAACCGGCTACCGCTGCCGACTCGCCGGCGCCGACTCCGCACCGCCCGTCTCCCACAAGCCGGCTATCGCGGCCGTCTCTCGCCAGCGTCGACTCCGCACCCACTAGTACAGAACGACACATCGGATACCCCTATATGGAAACGGAAAATAAAAGGCGACAGTATTCGCCACAATGGCAACGGTTAAATCCTTTTCGGAGAATAGGTGTGCGACACAAAGGCAACGGTCATAAAGATTTAACCGTATCCAATATATCGGACACGGTTAAAACATTTCGTCCGTTTGCAAATAAACTCGGCCCAACAGCCCATTTACACATATCGCATAAATAGTCCCAACCCTAATTCTGCAGTGAACGCACACCATTTGCCTTCTCTCATCTCACCACTCTGCCTTATCCTCTCTCCCGCACACACCGCATGTCTCCTTCTCCCTCTCTCCACTGCTCCACCCGCAAGATCTCGCCGTTGCCAGCCGCATCCGGCGACGAGACGAAACTCCCCGACAAGATCGGCTTCAGTAAGGGCGTCGGGGATTTTGCAGGAGCAGCGACGACCCAGGAGCTTCGCGGAGATCCAAGCGTGTCGGCGGAGAACTGGATGAGCAGAGGGCGCCGGGACAGCCGGAGCCGGCGACTGTGGCGCCGCCGTGCATCTGGACCGGAAGATCTCCGGTTGTGGTAAATTTTCTTCTGTACATAGAGTTCAGTTTGGTTTTTCCTCCGTTGGTTTGTGGTGATTTGGTTAAGGGATTGGCTATTTTTGTTCAGTTGAGATTGTGGAGGATCTCCGGACTGGAAGATCTCCGCCCATCTAGTTCTTTTGCCTTTTCTTTTTTGAATAGATCAACTTCTAATTCGATCGGCTTTGCCGGCCGCTTGCGTGAACCTAGCAGAGGGTTGTCCACATCCTCTACATGTACAATACGGGAGTAGTAATACATATTTTATTCGTCAACCTAGCAAGTTTCTTCGTGATTATCTGGAGTACAGTTCGGACTAGAACATTTAATTGGCATGAACACTACTAGTCCAGTTAATTCTTGCTGTGATATTATGCATGTCGGGTTTCAAGTTTTTGTTGTTTCTTCAAAATATGGAGCTATGCCTTGTGTTCGTTCTAAATTTTCTCTACCTGTGCAGTATCTGTTGAAGAATGGTGTGCATGGACTGCTGCAACAACTGTCCTAGGTCGATTTCCATTGCCAGCCAAGATAGATGCGGCAAAGCGTGATGGTCTCGGTGGATTCTTATTGCGAGTCCAGTAATGGATTTTTTGCGAGAGGAGCCATAGTTTTCTCGTGTATTCTGAGATATGTACTTTGTGTATTTTTAACATAGTCTTTATGAATCTTGATGTCCTGTGCAAAAGACTAAAGTAAAATAAAGTACTGTAGCCACTTCTGCTACCGGTGGTGGCCGGTGTCCTGCTTTTTTTTTTAATATATTTGACCCACATCGGAAACGGACAAAACAACCGTTATAAATGAGCTGCTCCACATCAGTATCGGAAGCGGGGCAACGGATGCTTTCTCCGTTGCCATAGAAGGTTTGCCCCCGTTGCCATAGTGTCGTTCTGTACTAGTGACCGAACGGCTCGTCTTCACTGACCGCGCAGCAAGGGCGGACGCGCCGTCCAAGGGATGCCTCGACGCGTCGCCACCGGCTTCCCTCGCCTGCACGGTCTCCATCGCCGGTTCGTCTTTGCCGTCATCAACCGGGACTTCACCGACAACGTCGCCATCGACTCTGATCTGCGCGTCGTCCCCGCCATGGCGCGTACAGCGCAGCGTCGGTCTGATCAACTGATCGCGCCTGTCTACGCCAAACACGTCCCCGAGCACGTGCCTACCACCGATCGAGCTACAGGCTGCCGCCGCGTCGGCCCTTCCCATTGGTCCATGTTGTCGGCTGCCAACGCGCCTCCCCAGGCGTGTACGCGCCAGTGACATCTAGCCGCTGCACCGACAACCGCGGGCGATATCGGCACCTTCTACCCCCCGCCGATTGGCTCCGCAAACGTCGTCGAGTCCTCCTCTGCTGGCCCCTCCGACACTAGCGTATGGTTCATGGTGGTCCCTGCCTCCGCACGCACGGTACTGGCAACACCGGTGCGTGCCTTCGTCCCCGACGTGTCCCTGGGTTGGCAAGCCCAGGTCGGCGCCTCGTCTTCATCGGCTTCGACAAGGTCCTCGGCATCGACTTCCTCCTCTACGACTGCCTCACTAGTACAGAACGACACATCGGAAACGGGCCAAAAACCCCATCGGAAACGGAAAAAGGGTCTGTGACCCCGCCCCCGTAGCTGATGTGAAGGCCCTCATCTGTAACGGAGGCGAAAATCCGTTGCCGATGAGGTCTCCATTTGGCAATGGTTATGCGCAGACCTCCGTTTTTTTTAGTTTTCCTTCATCAGATACGAGTTTGACATCTACCCGTTTGCACTGAGCTTTTCACTTATTTCGGTTATGCGATGCCACGTTTACAGATGCCACTAGATACTTAAAATCTCACAGCACAAGCTCAAATACTAAAACGGTAACAGATTTCATTCATATCACAATGTAACCTTTACATTTTCATCACAATTTCACCTTTACATTTGCATCACAAGACGTGACAAACATAAGAGGTAAAACGATAACAGATTTCATCTATACTAAGCCTATCATGCCAAAGGACGGAAAGAATTAACGATTTCTTCCCTACATCCTTTTCCACAATCCTCGCATCTGTCTGTCGCAGCAGTGGAACATGGGGTTCCCCTAGTGCTGCCAAAGTGGGTCCACTCCCTGTGGGCCCAAGATGAAGATGGACAAGGCCAAGAACCAAGTCAAGCCGGCGGGTTCACCCTAAGACCCCGCGAAGGCCAAGCAAGGCCTACACCGACAGAGGGCTCCGGTCCTGGGGGCCTGCCGGGTCCCCGAATCAAGCCAGAAGACACGGAAGACCCCGAGGGTCCGAGTCCCCGGCAGGAGGCTGGGCTCCCTCTCGGGTACCTCCCCGCGTCATTGTGGATAAGCTCTCCACCTCACGCGGGAAGGCCTCAGAAGACTTGGGAAGCAAGGCGAAAGTGGCGCGGGCAGGAAGCACAGCCCGTGGTGGTGTCAGCCCCTGTCCACCACTAGGCAGACGCTCCCACCTAACCCAAAGGAGACGCTAGGCTGAGAAGAGGCCACGTCTCCCTCTAAACCAGCTAAGGAGGGTCCTTCACCCCGAAGGTCCCTCATGCCCCTCACGTGACCCTGTGGCAACCCCTTGGCCTATAAAAGGAGGACCAAGGCACGGAGGAGGGGAAGGAACAAGTCGAACTAGAGCAAGACTAGACTAGGGCTGCGAAGGTGAAGGGGAAGGTGATCTCCTCCGGGTCAGGATCTGTCCTTCATCTACCTCCAGCCAAAACCCTCCCGGGTACCCCATCCGGGAGGCTCCATTGTAAGCCACACTATGAAGAACCCGTCAATCCAGACATGCAGGAGTAGGTCTTTTAGCCTCTGGGCGGCCTGAACCTGGGTAGCTCCTTGTGTCCCTTTGGTTGCATGCTCTGATCGTGGAGAGGAGAGCTTGATCTAGACTCCGCTCACGAAGACGATTCTCAGCCTCCTTCGCGCCCCGTGCCGAACCTAAAAGGGGGTATCCTCTACTCCCGGTGTCCGTGCATCGAGACACGACATCTGGCGCGCCAGGTAGGGGGCGCAAGTGCTGGATTCGTCTACATCCGCCGCAACGGCAAGCTCATCGTCGACAGCTTCGGAGTCCGCGTCAGGCTCCTCTTCTTCGGAAACGAGTTCGTCGTCAAGTTCTTCGACCAAGACAAGATCTGCTTAAGCGCCTGTTGCACCTCGACAAGGCTCCTCGGTCCGGATGGCGCAGAAGAGAAAGGGGAAGGCAGCCTTGGAGTTCCTGCGGTACCCTGGCCTCGGTTTCGTTCTTGACGAGTCCTCGCCAACGCCCGCTGCTGAAGATCGCGCCCTTGGAGTCCATTTCGTCCCTCCCACCGCCTATGTCAGCTCTCTGGTCAGCGAGGGAAGACCTGAGGAAGGTGCCACGAACATTGATGTCCCTCCTTCTCCATGGACGCATGGATTGAAGGAGGAACTCTGTTCCGACGCGCCAACCACAGTGCCGCTTCCGGAGGAAGAAGACCTCGACCAGGACACAAAAGGCGAGCCTCGGCAAGAAGATTCTCTCGTCTACATACCGCAAGAGATACACATTCCCCTGGCAAGAACGGCAAACCTGGAGTATGGTGCGTGTACCACAGATCTGACAGGCACAGCCTAGAAGATTGCCGACAGTTCAACGACATCCAGATACGCCAGAAGAATGGGGATTGCTACACATGTGGAGAACCAGGGCATATCAGTCGAGATTGCCCTCTCAGTAAGAAGCCCAAGAAGATCAAGGGAGGCGCCACAGCTGGGGTTCCTCAAACGGGAAGATCTTTCCAGACTTTCGCCAATGCCTCCACTCAGGCTGAAGAGCCCCCGGAACCTTGTCCACTACCGGCGCCACCACAGGCCCAAGACAGTCAAGGGCTAACTGCAGCTAGCTGGGACCAAACCTTCATCTACGGAGACTTGGCCAGAGGAGAGTGGGATCTCCCGGGTCACATAGTCACTATACAGCCAGGCCAAGCGGACCCCCTCAGAAATATTGGATTGCCAAGTGGCAGGCGTCAGGATCCCGCGGGTAAAACAGCTTCTGGGTCTCCGGACCGGCACATGCCAGTAAGATTGACGAGTCATCGAGCAAGGAACATCCGGGACCAGTAAACTAAGGCAGCAGCAGGGTCTCCGGACCGGCGTCTCAAATACGCCAGCAAGCCGCCGGGTCACCGTTTTGGGTGGTCCCCGGGAAACTCGAGCAAGTAACACGATGGTCTCCGGACCGGCGCAAGCCAGCCAGTTGTGCCCTTAGTCGGCATGGGAGGCTATCTCGGATGGAAGACTTGTCCCCGCCAAGAATTGCTGGGCAAGGCAGAATTATGTCTAAAATACGGCATAGAAGACCCGCCTCGGCGGCAGCGCGACCAAACGATTACCGAGGTAGCCCGAAGGAATCAAAACACGAGCTAAGTACAAACGTGCTTGCACGGGCTTGTTCCCGGGTACATCTGTTTTATGTACTTTGGCTAAGACGAAAGCGGGCGTTATCCTGGGGCAGCGCCTTCGCGATGACACTGTCAGTTTCCCTCGGGCAGTGGAGTCGGGGGCTGAGGTCCGTGCGGTAAGGAAACGGTGGGTCCTTTGGGGGGTTGCGCCCTGTGTCAGCACTTCAGACCAGTCTGAGTGCCCATGGCTGGTTAGCGCTCACACCTTTGGATCCTTCCCGAGAGCGTTAAGCCCCCACGAGTACAATAAAACTTATATATCTTGGGAAGAAGTTATTTACATTCAAAAGCACGAGTTCATAAGCCAGTTGGCAATATCAGTACAAAAGCATGGTTCACGGCCTTTGGTATTGTCCTTTTCAGGACTTTACAGGTTCACGGGTCATCCTTGTGGGAGAGGCGCTCCAAGATCTCCTCCACCTGGCGGGACACATCTAGAGGAAGCGGCGTCTCGGGTTCAGGTGCCTCTGGCTCGGATAGCAAAGAAAGCTGCGGATGCCGCTGGCGGAGTGCTGTGACGAATCGGGTCGTCACCTGTCTCACTGCCTGCTTCCCGGCCAGGCGGGTAGCTCTACTAGCCTGCTCCCTGATGCCCTTGATGAGCGAGGCCATGTACTTCAAGAACCCGGGATAGCGAACAAAGGAGGTGGAGTGATCAGCCATGAGAACAGGCGGAGAAGGCACTCCCAAGTTCGTGAACTCCCTCACGATGTCCGAGGACCAGGGTTCTTCAGGGGAAACATCCCCGTGGGCAAGGCTTTGCCCCCTTGGCCTCTCTTCTCGAAGGCTGCGTGTTTTGGGTACCGGCGGGGGCTCAATCTTGGTGGTACCTGCCACCCCGTACTCATTACACGCTGGCATTGAAGACCGGATACTGTCAGCAGCTGGATCCTCGAACAGCGGCAAGACCTCATCCTGGAATTCAAAGGGTGCCCATGGCAGCACATAGCCCATGGTCAGAGCCCAGGTAGTCTCTGTCAAGTGGAATCTGGACCGTGGAAGGCTGCTACCCACCTGATTAAGTTCCCATAGCGGGCGGCTCCGGAACTGCAACGGAGCAATCCCTCTGCGAAGGAAATCTGCTAGAATCATGGCGCCCGTCACTCCTCTTGCGCGGAGCGCTGCCAACCTGTTACTAGCCGGAGCCAGGGCATCCCCTTGAGAACTTCCCTCTTTGGAAAACACCAATCGCTCCGCTGGGTAAAATGGAGTCATCAGATGAGGGTTGATCCCGTTAGCTTCAACGAAGTACCAGTTGTGGCTCCATTCTTCAACAGAGGACTTGGTGAATGTTTCCGGGTACTGATGCGCCGCGTCACTCCGGAGGCAAAAAGAGACACCGCCAGCAATCCACTTGGACTTCCCCAAGCAGGGAACGAAGTAATGGCGGAACAAGGCCACCGAGGGCATGACGCCCACAAACGCCTCGCAGGCATAGGCGAAGGTGGCAAGGATCATCACGGCACTGGGATGCAAGTGCAGCATATGCAATCCGTAAGCCTCCAAGATTGCCGCGAAGAATTCAGAGAACGGAGGAAGAAGGCCGACGACGGAGAAGTCGTGGAAAGTAATCACCTCTCTTTCTCGTTGAGGTCCGCTCCCAGGGCGCACCACCACTCCGTCAGCACCGCGGAAGCTCGCGGCCAGGGATTGGCGGATACGTTGAATGGCTTCCCCGGACGCATACTCACTGGGAGAGAAAAGGGGTTGAGTCACCCTCCTTGACGGCGACGCCTCGGCCAGAGAAGATTCCATCGCCATCTTCTCAGCGGCAGATTGCGACATCTTCCTCACTCCTATCCTATCCCACCTAGGCGGCATGGTTTGGGGGCAAGGAAGAGGGGCGGCAGCGGATTGCGGCGGCCCAGGCGGAGGGCGGCGCCTGGCGAAGTCGAGGAAGAAGAATCGCTCGCGCGGCGATTTGGGGATTTCGGCGAAATCTGGAGAAGTAACGGCTACAGTGGAAGCCAGGCGTGGCTTATAAGGCACCCCTCACGTCGCGTCGCGGCCCCATTACTCCGACGGACGTGGGGATCGAGGGGGCGTGCCGCTTCCTACGCGTGCCGTCCGTTGGATTCCAAGATAAGCACGGAGTCCGCGCGAATCGCAACGTTCATCGCGACTCAGTCAAGAGGACCCGGGGGCTCGTCTCTACCTCGCCTCGGTGAGTCCTCGATGGAACCAAGAAGACCAGGTGCACGGGGACCCACTTTGGCTTATCTTTAGGCCATAGCCCCGGCAGCTGGAGCAAAAGCCGCCGGGACCATGCACTAGTACAGAACGACACATCGGAAACGGGCCAAAAACCCCTTCGGCAACGGAGAAAGGGTCCGTGTCCCCGCCTCTGTCACTGATGTGAAGGCCTTCATCGGTAACGGAGGCAAAAAACCGTTTCCGATGAGGTCTCCATTTGGCAACGGTTGTGCGCAGACCTCCGTTGCTTTAGTTTTCCTACATCAGATACGGAGTTTCCATCTACCCGTTTGCACTGAGCTTTTCTCATATTTCGGTTATATGCCATAATACATGAAAGGCTGATTGCACAATGCAATAAAACGTTATTCAATTCATAACATAGAACAAATGCCATCATTACATTGGTATACAATAATATCACTGTTTTTTACAATTTGACTACAATCATATCTATCACACATTGGCATAATGTAATATCACCTATTACACTTTGACTACAATCATGAACTCTAAACCTATAAGCAACTAACCTAACAAGATGGAAGGCTGGCTTAATTAAGCCAGCTTCCATCTTTGACTTGGAGCTCACCTTCTATGAGCTCTCGGTCGTCGCTGTACCCACTCCAAGACCAGTATCCACGAAATTTCCTTGCCTTAAGTTTTCTGGTTCTCGGAATGATACATTGGTACTTTTATGCAGTGTTGCCGAAATAAACTCCTGCGTGAAAGAAAAAAACTATTAGCGAAATGTACAAAATACATCTGGATATTAAAAAAATCAGTGGCTATTTTCCAGCAACTGCTTTGTTCGGTTGCCATTTTCGAGAAACTGCTAAGATCAACGGCAAATATCCAGGAACTGCTCTGTTTGGTGGCAGACAGTTCGCATTCCTTCCTTCTCTTCTTCCTCGTTCCACCCCAATCCCCCACCCGCCATGGACGACCGCAACAGAATAACAGAGACAACTACCGTCCATACCCACGGCACCGTTCTGGAGGTGGTGTACACGAACGAGGAGCATACCGTGGAGCGGATCCTCAACAAGTACGAGGAATGGCTAGCAGAGGAGAAGCATCGGTTCATCGGCCTTGACATCGAGTACACCCGTGATCGTCGGCGCATGTGTCCTGCAACTCGCCATGCGCCAGCATGTCCTCGTGTTCCACTGGTGCAAGTCCAAGAAGAATTGTCCAGAGTTGGGCAAATTCTTTGAACGCAAGAATATCACCTTCGCAAGCGTGGACATCACCAACGACAGCAAGGTGCTTTCTTCTGCCGGCTTCCACATTCCACCGGAGTACTACGTGGACATCCAACTCGTATACAAAATCAAGGGTGGAGACGAGAGGGACGGAATGGGTGATCTAGCGGCAGACCTCATCGACAAATTATACGCCAACATGAAGAAGGAGTTCCCATCCAACCAGCACGTTTTTGGGAGCGGATGCCGCTGCACAAAGTTAACCTCGACTACGCAGCAATAGATGGGTACGTGACCTACGAGTTGTATCGCAAGATCCTAACCTTGAAGGACAGGCTACGTCCAACATGGCAGGAAATGCTCTGCCCTAGGTGCAAGAATGCCCTAGGTGAATTGCAATAGGCTTTGGATGTGGGTGTTTAACTAGTTTGTACAGTTGGTGCTTTAACAATAAGTGTTTGTAATTATCAGAACATGTATGTGTGAATTTGCACTAGGAATTTGTTTATGTGATGAAATGCTCATACGTAGAACCTAGTTCATCGGCATCACAGCCGGTCACAGAAAGATTTATACCTTTCACCCGGCGGGAGAGAGGAGGTGCAGGCCTCTGCCAGATGCGCTGAGATGCTACCAGCGCGCTGCGACGCAATCACCTCCTCCTCCTTCTCCTTCGTCGACATCCACCTCCTCCTCCTTCTCCAGATCAGACACCACCTACAGATCCTCCACCACCTCCAGATCGGCCACTTCCTCCTCCAGATCGGCCACTTCCTCCTCCAGATGGGTTTCTGCTGGTAGATCCGCCGGAGGTGCTGCACCACCACCTCATGAATGACCTCCTCCACATCGGCCTGGCTCAGAAGAAGCCGGGCATCACCGGAGGAGGAGGGCGTCAGATGGTGGCGCTGCCGCATCATTAGCGGACGCATGGCCGCCTCCAGATCGACCTTCCCCTCACGAAGGGCTGCCGCTAGAACGGTGCTGCCGCGGCGGCTAGAGCCGCGGCCGCGATGGCCGGATCTAGAAGCGCCGACAGAGGAAGCCATTAGAGAGAGTGAGGAGAGTTGAAAGCCACAGTGTGCGGCGGCTAGGGTTGGAAGAGAGACAGTGAGAGAGTGATAATGAGACGAGCCGGCAGTATATATAAGCACCACATTGGCAACGGACATTTTATATAACCGTTTCCATTGATTTTACACCAGCGAGAGAGTAAACTTACTACCCAACTTACTAACAGGTACTCTAAATTACATATGAACGCAGAGACCACTTAGCAGCTAATGCTACTACATACGGACTTGATAATGAAGTAAACGATTACATATATGCTACTACTAGCTAATGCTACTACTAGCAGCTGCTGATGAAGACTCGGGCTCGTCGTCGCTGTACACGAGTGCGTCCCTCCGGCATAAGGTACCGTCGAAGATCTTGATGAAGAACCCGTTGTCGCCGTCGAACTCGAAGCACAAAAAGTGCCCCTGCTCAAGCTTGTACGCTTGGGCGAATGACTTCCATCCCTGGCCGAGGTACAAATTCCCCCCGGCACTCACGGCCGTCTTCACCGCCCAGCTGCCGTTCTCGCAGTCCTCCATCTTCAGATGCATGGTAGCTGCCACCATGCCTTGGAGCTTCTCTGCGAACGCCCTCGGGAGCCTCAGGCGGCTCTCGATGCCCTTGTACAGGATAACCAAGAACTCGAAGCCGCGCAGCTCCGGGGACATGTCTTCAGAGGACGGTGAGGGCGACACCGACGGCGTGGCATTGCGGCTGCGCCCCTACCACGGCCGCGCCCTCGTCCACGGCCGCGCCCACGTCCACGGCCGCGACCGCTGATGGTACCTCTCGCCGGGGACATGTCTTCAGAGGACGGTGAGGGCGACACCGACGGCATGGCATTGCCGCTGCGCCCCCTACCACGGCCTCGCCCTCGTCCACGGCCGCGACCGCTGCTGGTACCTCTCGCCATGGATTTGGACGGAGGGGATCTGGCGAAGTTTGAATAACTATAGGCGATGGACTGGGGCTTCAAAGAGACCGCTGCTGGTACCTCTCGCCATTTATACTCGCGGGTCTGCTCCGCCCACCTCCCCATCTGCCCATTCGCTAGCCTCCACGTATCAACATTTTCAACGGTTGGAAAATTCTATCCGTTACCATAGAGGCAAATATTGGAAACGGACAATTTTATTAACCGTTGCCAATATAATAGGTGACGGAGATTGGAAAGGGTCCGTTGCCAATGTAGGCGGGCCTGGTCAGGTTTGTACGCACCGGCCGCGCGAAAAGCGCGATTCTCCGTCGCCTAACACCTGCCGTTTCCATAGAGGGGTATCCGATGTGTCGTTCTGTACTAGTGATGCCCGGGGGCTACTGTCGCAGCAGTGGAACATGGGGTTCCCTAGTGCTGCCAAAGTGGGTCCACTCCCTGTGGGCCCAAGATGAAGATGGACAAGGCCAAGAACCAAGTCAAGCTGGCAGGTTCACCCTTCGACCCCGCGAAGGCCAAGCAAGGCCTACACCGACAGAGGGCTCCGGTCCTGGGGGCCTGCCGGGTCCCCGAATCAAGCCAGAAGACACGGAAGACCCCGAGGGTCCGAGTCCCCGGCAGGAGGCTGGGCTCCCTCTCGGGTACCTCGCCGCGTCATTGTGGATAAGCTCTCCACCTCACGTGGGAAGGCCTCAGAAGACTTGGGAAGCAAGGCGAAGGTGGCGCGGGCAGGTAGCACAGCCCGTGGTGGTGTCAGCCCGGCCCCTGTCCACCACTAGGCGGACGCTCCCACCTCACCCAAAGGAGACGCTAGGCTGAGAAGAGGCCACGTCTCCCTCTAAACCAGCTAAGGAGGGTCCTTCACCCCGAAGGTCCCTCATGCCCCTCACGTGACCCTGTGGCAACCCCTTGGCCTATAAAAGGAGGACCAAGGCACGGAGGAGGGGAAGGAACAAGTCGAACCAGAGCAAGACTAGACTAGGGCTGCGAAGGTGAAGGGGAAGGTGATCTCCTCCGGGTCAAGATCTGTCCTTCTTCTACCTCCAGCCAAAACCCTCCCGGGTACCCCATCCGGGAGGCTCCATTGTAAGCCACACTATGAAGAATCCATCAATCCAGACATGCAGGAGTAGGGCTTTTAGCCTCCGGGCAGCCTGAATCTGGGTAGCTCCTTGTGTCCCTTTGGTTGCATGCTCTGATCGTGGAGAGGAGAGCTTGATCTAGACTCCGCTCACGAAGACGATTCTCAGCCGCCTTCGCGCCCCGTGCCGAACCTAAAAGGGGGTATCCTCTACTCCGGTGTCCGTGCATCGAGACACGACAGTGTCACTCTAGCAATCTCTTCTTATCTCAACTTCTTGAGAGAAGGATGTTGAAGCTTTGGACCCTATACATTAGTAAATAGAGTTACAATTGTTAAATACATATGCTAAAACAAGAACACTATGAATTTAAGGAAACTGAAATGATATCTTACCTATGTCTTGAGGTGGTTCTTATTGATAAACCGGAGCAGCCAACACACGGCTTGTCAACAAGATATTGCGATGTGATGCATGTAAAATGCATACATGAACTTTGCATTATATTACTTATATTTCAATCATATTTGCATCATATAAGGGTTGTTTCATTGTTTTATATTGATTTTGAGAATATTTCACAGTTTTCCTATTTTTCTGGAATTAACCCTGCACTGGCAGAAAACCCTATTTTCTATATTTTGATGTTTCAGGGACCCAAACGACGTCCAAATGACCTGGAAATTTACGAGCATCAGTTTTTGGAAGGAACAAAGCGTGGGAGCGAAGGAAGCGAACAAACGGAGACCCGAGGGCCAAGATAGGGTGGCTCACGCGGCCAGATTCCTTGGCCGCGTGGGACCCACCATCTGGGGCCTCGAGGCTCCGTTGTCGTCGATCTTTTCTCCAGAACCTTTGTCTTGACCTAAAACCGACTATAAAAATAATCCCCCGACGGCTTTCGAAAGGAGGCGGCGGAGAAACACAAAACCACGAAACAGGAGACAGAAGGCTGCCGCCGGAGAAGATCGGAGGAGGGAAACGCCGCCGGAATCACCTCCGGAAAGCTCCTCCACCCCCCTCCGGAGTCTCCATCAACACCACCGTCAAGACCAGCACCATCTCCATCGCCATCTTCGTGATCCGTTTCAGCCCCCTCATAGTTTGAGATTGTTCGAACCCTAGCTATTGTCTAAGTACTATTCTACATGTTTGTGAATTGCTACTTGTCATTGTTTCGTGGGGAGATTATATTTTCAGATTGTGTTGTATCACTTATACCATTGAATCATATCTTGTCTTCGCGTTGTGAGTAGTTCTCTCATGTTCCTGGGGGCATAGGATGGATTGGCAATGATTTCCACTTAACATGTATTGAGTATTTGGTCAAGTTTTTATCTTTTATGGTTATCTTATTGTACAACGTATGGGTGCACACATATGTTGAGTAATGCATGAAGATGATCACACTAATGTGATGGAATGGGTAGGACCTGGGAGGACACATAAACCTGTGGTCTAATACATGAAGTACCATTAGGAGGGGATTTATATCGGGGACCTTAGAGTTTAAGGCTATGGTGGGACTCTATGTCTTAATAACTCTTGTGCAGTCATTTACTTGGCCATAAGAACCATCATAAGGGGTTTAGTTTATTTATTTAGCTACACCTAATTATGCCTCCGTCCAAAGAAGATTAAAACTTGACAAAATGTTTACCTTGTTGTTCTAGAAATATCTATGCCATGAAATCCATGTAGCCCTTGGGAACATTTTCCACGCATAAGAAACACACACTTAAGCTTGTCCTCTTGCTGCATAGAGGATTGGGCTTTCTCTCTTTGAGAGCTTTCACTCATCATATTTTATTTTCAGCTTTTTACTTTATTGCAAACTTTACACCAAAAACCCAAAAACACTTGCATCATTTAATCATTTTAGTTTGTCTAGTGCATTAATAATAAGAGAAGTGACACTCTTATTTGAGAGGATAAATACTTATAGCTTCTACTCCTCGTGGGATCGATACTAATACTTACACATTGAAGATTTCAACGATTCCCTATACTTGTGGGTATCACGATGTCAGCAGCTTCATAGGATGCCTGACAGCGATCATCATTTCCATGGAGGCCACCACCATCTCTGGATTTTTTATGCAGTGTCACCGAAATCTAATCTAATACGTCACCGATGTGACATTTCGGCGACACTGTATAAAACACTCTTACTTAAAAAAATATTTTATGCAGTGTACTAAAACGTCACTATAGCGACGGCGGATATGTATGGTGGGGTTTGAAAGGGAACAACTTAATGTAAATAAGGATTTATGTTAGTTCTGACACTACTAGATAGAACGAACAATTTAACACAATAATATGAAGTATATAGCAGTATATAGTGTGTACTGACCTGTGTATAAATTGTAGGACATTATGGGAAAGTTAACAAACACAACTGTCTTGAGTAGTGTTCATTGTTTTTTCTGTGTCTCCGACTTTTTTATGCAGTGTCACCGAAATAGACTCCTGTTTTCACATGATCTAGACAAATTAGCTAAACTACAACCGGTTGCAAGTGCACAATAGACAAGTTAACTACATCAAGAAATGATCTAAATAGAACTATCAGATGTGAACTGAACTACTATCAACAAGTTAGCTAAACTACAACTAGTTGCAAGTGCACAATAGGCAAGTTAACGATATCAAGAAATTATCTAGATTGAACTACTGGATGTGAACTGAGCTGCTCTAGATCATGTGCACAGTAGGCAAGTTAGCTACATCAAAGAGTGGATCTGATACCTTCTTCACGTTGTTGTTGGATCGATCTAGCAGATCCGGAAGTGGTGGAGGCAGAGGAAGCGGACAGAGCGACGACCTCGCCGTGTCGGGCGAGATGGCGAAGACATCGCCGTGTCGGGGGACATGGCGAAGACCTCGGCGTGTCGGGGGAGATGGCGAAGACCTCGCCGTGATAGCCGTCGTCTGGGCGGAGATGGTGCCGCCACGGCGCCGGCGATGGCCGCAACGCCAGGAGCCGCCGCCACGAACAGATCTAGCATACTGGGACAGTGAGGAAATGAGTGAGTGTTAGGTTTTGCTCTGTACGCCCATATATATAGGTAAAACATAGGAAATGGTTCTTTAGAAGGACCGTTTCCTTTGTGTTTCTTCCACTGAGGTGTGGGACCTACGCGCCCACTCTGTGGAATTTCTTCTACTCTCTGGAATAATATTTTCCTAATCTCTACTATATGGAGAAAACCACTTATAGGATACTTATATTAATATTAGTGATTACTACATTACATACGCAGTACATATTAATAATAACTAGCAAACATGCCCGTGCGTTGCGACGGGAGTGAAAAAAAACATTTGGTAAAAAAAGTTGGCAGAATCCAATTTTTCACCAACGTCGATTGACCCATGCATGTAGACTAATTATATATTTTTTACCCAGATGAGCATCACGTTGACACAACAATAAAATAATTACGCTGGTGATTACTACTAAGATAAGATATATCATACATATAATCAATAAGTTTTCTCTTACCTATCACTGGCCGAACCCCTATATGCTTAGTACCTCCGATGTAGCGAGACGCGCACTTATCGAATTGCTTTCGCGTCTCAGAGGTGAACAAAGTAAAGTTCTCGTTGGTACACCCGTAGAGCGCGGTGTGTCGCATAAACCAAAGCGCACCGCCAATGTCTTCTTTGTCCTTCGCTTCAGCCAAGCCGTCTGGTACACACTCGCCAAAGTTAGCAGAGCAATACGTTGCTACCTCACCCGTTCGATCATCTGCTCCAACACCAACGACGCCATGGTTTTCGCCACCCTGGTATAATGCTTGACAGCATTATTATACACTTCCCATTATTTCTAGGTTGCAACTGAAAAAGTTTATTTGCAATAATTTCTGCAATTTGAACATTGTCGTCAGCAAGGCTCCATATCTCAGCTTGGTCTTGCTCGCACTAAGCAGGTTCCCATTGTCATTGTTTGGATCACCTCAAAAGCCTCCTCCAGCCTCTCTGCATATGACCAAGCATGTCAACAACATAGGCATAGTGGTGCGTTGGCGCTGTATCATAACATGCAAGCACGTTGATCTATTTATACGAAACAATAGGAAGGCCCAGGCAATAGTTGGAAGCCTCGAGTCTATCGACGTACAGATCCATCAACTGTTTTGCTCATCTCTTAATCTCTATCTATGACAGCAATCTGATGTGCCGACCGTTCGCTCCTCCGCCGGCCCCGCCGCCCTCTCGTCCTCGTCGCAGCGCCGTAAAGGCGGCCAAATCGTAATAGAGAAGGCCAGTAGCGGCCGCTCCTGTCCAAATTCTAGCACGATATCTACTAAAGATCACGAGAGGTGGAAACGTTGGGAGAGAATATGACTCAGTAATCAGGTCGGAGGAGAGAGCAGAGTTGATTTGGAGATAGCGAACGACGTGCGTTCAGGAAGGAAAAGATTTGATGTGGCAAGGAAGAGTCGGTTATGTTTGGAACTGGAGGGCTAGTAGCGAGAAGGAGAAGAGGTTTTTGTGTCACCAAAAAAAACCGACGTACGGGATACCAACTCGGTAGGACGATCGTTCAGGAAAACAAAGCACTAAACCACACGACGCGATTTCACTTGGCGGTGGCAGCGGCCGTAAATTCTCCCAAAACCCAGGGGTATAATCGGAAAAGTGAAAAACGCACCAACACCTTCTCAAGCAATATTATATAGTAGAGATAAAGTAAATTACAAATGGAGAACTTATAGAACTACTACTAGCTACTTCTTGTTTTTCTTGCGCCCTGTTTCTGCGCAATCCTCCTCCTTCTCACGGCCTCGCTTGTTGGGGGCCATCAGAGGCAGTGGCGGCGGCGGCATATCGGAGGCGGTGGCGGCGGCTTTCTTCTCCGTCGCCGGGGTTCCCTTATTCAGGTCGGCGCCTCCGCCTCGTCCTCCTCGTCGTCGTCCTCCTCCTCCTCCTCCTCCTCCTCCTCCTCCTTCTCCTTCTCCTTCTCCTCTTCGGTAGACTCCTCATCGGAATCAACCTTCGACGGGCCCAGCATCAAGGTGGGATCATGGAAGTTGGCGTATTCGTCGTCGCTCGTCTCCGGCGTCGGTCCTTTAACGGACTCGCCGCTGACGGGGGGACTGTCCCGCGGCGACTGAGTGTGCTCCTGTGTGTCGTTGCTGCGAGGCATCTTCGCTAATCAGTAGGAGGGAGCGAGCGAGCGAGAGAGAGAGCAGATTCTGTGGCGTCTTGAGCTAGCAAGGATTGGGGTTTATAAGGAGTAGTGGGCGGTGCCACTACGCCATGGCATTTACTCGCCTCGCTTCGAATTCCAAGAAGCTGGAACGCGACCACATTGGAAACGGACACAGCAAAATGACCGTTGCCATAGAACCACATATCGAAAACGGAGGCACATTGGAAACCGTTGCCAATAATATGGGTAACGGAGTTAATACTTTCTCCGTTAACTATGTTGACGGGCCAGCCGCGGCCCAGGTCAGGTTTGTACGCACCGGCCGCGCGGAAAGCGCGATTCTCCGTCATCTAACGCCTGCCGTTTCCATAGAGGGGTATCCGATGTGTCGTTCTGTACTAGTGCCTCGACCACGTCACCGATTTCTTCTATGCGTACTCGGCTCTGGCAAAGCCGGAGTATGCATTCGTCCCCGACGTGCGCCTTGTTCCGGCAAAACAATGGCCGCACCTCGTCCTCGACGGTTCGTACTGGTCTTCTCCGACATCGGCATCCTCGACGACTGCCTCGACGCGTCTCCGTCCTCTTCACGCGCACTATGTGCCCGTGCCTTCATGTGCGTCTACCTCTCGACACCGGCAACCCGACCACGACATCTTCCACGGCGACCCCTCGCACGGCTACCACGACCAAGGCTGCACCGCCCAACGCTCTCGGCTCCCTCGACATCGGCAACAAGGGCTACCACCTCGCTTGAGCACTCATCAGCTTCTCTACAGTACAAGCATCTGCGCCGCGACACTGTCCACGACGTTCCCGCTCGTACTGCGGGGGGATGTCAGCTCACTTCTGGTGTCTACTTCGGTTTCTCTCCAGTCTGACCGTCCGCGACGTTTCAGTTGTGCACGACGCTACCGCTACGTCTGCGGGGGATGTTAGAGTATGGCATATGCACGGCCGTTATGGTAGTATAGGATAGTTAGGATCGATTTTCATCTATTCCCTAACTTGTCTTGTACTCCAAGTCGGTCCCTTGTACGCCTATATATACTCGTCCATGAGGCTTAATAATACATTCATCATATTCCGCCAATCCCATTATTCTACAGTAATGAACAACACATTTGACCTTTAAATTTCTAGGGTACGCAATTTATCCAACTAAGTTGCCTTTTAGCGCACGCCCACCGTTGCTACGTTAGACCATTTATCCTCTTAATATTTTTTAAATAATTGTCCTATTAATGACGACTGAAACCCGCTCCTTCCTGCCTATAAATACATTGCGAGTCAAGTAGTCTTTCACAACGTTTTCAGAACAAAAAAGGTGACACAAATCTCAAGTCCTCTCAAAGCAGGCAAAGGTAGATGATCGGTGAAATGGATGTGGACAGCGTTGTAGGATACTTCAGGGGTAAGAGCATACTCATCACCGGTTCAACTGGGTTCCTAGGAAAAGGTATGTGTTCATGCATGGCCACGGCCTTTGAAGATATGTTCCGTCCCCGTTCATGTGAGCTGATCATATACATGTGGCTGTTTCCTGCATGATTTGTTGGCTAGTGCTTGTGGAGAAGATACTGAGGGTTCAGCCTGATGTCAAGAGCTCTTCCTCTTGATCAGGGCTTCCGATGTTGAATCTGCAAAACTAAGGATTCAAACTGAGGTGAAACACCTGTTCATAGCTTTCTCTCAACAGTGCAATATTTATGTCGCTCCATAAGGTCTGGACTTTCATGGCCAAATGAAAATGTGTTCAGGAGAATCGTTTTCACTTTAGCTTCTCTGGGCAAGAAAATTAGAAGGAACAAGTGTGTGAAATACCTTTTTTTCGTGGAACAAGTCTGTAGGTTTTCTTAATTCAGTTAGTCTACATCATTCACCTCTTTGAAATACTAGCTCTTGGGAGAATAATCTTACAAATTCATGGTAAAGTGATTAATCTACAAAAGTAGTTTTGCTATTTATTGAGGTCATAGAGAGGGAGATCTTTCAAGTGCTGAAAGAAAAGCATGGTGTGGGGTTCGATAATTTCATCGATGAAAAGATCTGTCCTTTAGTAGGAGATATCATGTATGAGGACTTTGGACTAGACATTGCCAGGCTCACAGAGTTGTCTGGGCACATAGACGCCATCGTCAATGGAGCTGCAACTACGATTTCTATGAAAGGTTTGAGGTGTTTCCTGGCCGCACATCATATAACCAGATAACAACATACATGTATTTTTTTCGAAATGGACAACATACATGTATCCATGCCGCTAAAATAATTGGTCAAAATGTGATGTTAATTCTTTCAGATATGACGTGGCTTTCGACGCTAATGTCTTGGGAGTGAAGCACATCATTGCTTTTGCAAAGAAGTGTACTAAACTCAAGATTTTGCTGCATGTTTCAACCGGTGTGACGCATACTACTTTTATTATGATAAACACATTGTGGCTGGTGATATCCATTCTGAATTGTACATAACTCATAGGTTGATCTATATGACTTGAACAGCCTATGTAGCTGGTGAGCAAGAGGGGCTAATACTAGAGAAGCCATTCCTGATGGGCCAGACCCTAAGGGTGGGCACGCATCTCGACATTGAATCCGAGCTAAATCTGATCAAAGAGACCAGGATAGAACTGCAGGCTAACTGTTCCACAGAGAAGGAGGAGAGGAAAAACCATGAAGGAGCTTGGCCTCAAGAGGTCAGACACAAATAACTAAATAGAATAGAAGAAAAAAACAACATACTCACTATTTTTTTCCACTAGTATGACTGCAAACCTGATACATTTTCTACATGTCACAAATGAATGAAGGGCCAAACACTTCGGTGGCCAAACACCTATGTTCTCACCAAGGCAATGGGGAGATGATACTTGGGCATTTGCGAGGGGACTTTCCGGTGGTCACGCCGCCCGAGCATCATAACCAGTACCCTCAAGGAGCCATTGCCTGGATGGATGGAAGGAATCAGGTGAATGAAACTCAAAAATATATTTTCCCTTCACAACAGTGGTGAATGGTTGCTGAACATTTTCATCTTTCACAGGACAATCGACTCTGTGATCATCGGTTTTGCCAAGCAAACCTTTCATCATTCTTCCTAGTACCTGGATTTACTTGTGGATGTGGTAAGTTTGTTAACAAATTGGCATCCAGTATTTGCAATGAAACTGATTAAGGTACCATTTAACCAGATGTGATGTGGTCCTCATGGGTGGTTTGGACAGATTCCTGGGGATATGGTGGTGAACGCAATGATGGTTGCCATGGCAGCACATTCGGAGGATCGGCATGCACATGTCATCTACCATGTAAGTTCATCGTTGCGCAACCCGGCAACCTACGCTACCTCTCCGAGTCAACCCACCGCTACTTCCACGACAACCCGCCGTGCACAGGAAAGAATGGCGAGCACATCCAGCTTAAAAAGTGCGATTCTTCAGCACGGTTGCACGGTTGAGACTGTACATGACCATCAAGTTCAAGCTTCCCTTGAGGTTAGCTTATCACTTCAACATACGAATAACAAAGGTATTTATTTCAAGGAAATGAGATGAGAATTCGAATAATATTAATGTGCTCCTCCTATAATCAATTGGACAGATGCTTCGTCTAGTGAACATTGCGCTCTGTGGTGTTTCGTCACGACGCTACAACGAGCATATTAGAAAATACAGGTTCACACATGCAACTGATCGAGCTCTACGCGCCATA